>OX456525.1:32520017-33098504 GCA_949748255.1 Eustalomyia histrio | reverse complement strand
ATTGTTAGACAAAATATATTTAAGAAATTTCATTAGTTTTTATTGCTTATTTCTTATTAATAACGAACTATTATGTATGCGATTTGGCAAAATATCTCAGCTGAACCCAAAGTTAAAGAAAATCGTGTTAAACAGAATAGAGCAACAAACATTTTATTTTATAAGTTTCTTATTTGAGCTCTGGCTGCTTAGAAGATTTTAGCTTTTGCAAATCTTCCGTTTCTGATATGGTCATTTGTTGAATTAAAATACATGTATCAGCCTAGCTAAAAATAATTAATTTGCTTTAATTTTATAACCATACGAAGATTTAAAACTCGTTATAAAAAACAAAAAAAAAATATATATGGGCATTTCCAGGATCGCGAACGGGACATTCGTACGCACTCAACTTGAAAAAAAATATGAAAACTCAAATTTTTTTTTAACTTTTTATAAATATTTAATAGCATTTTAGTAGAACAATTTTTGAGAACAAAAAGAAAATTATAAAATATGAACGTTCTCCAAATATTTTGGATAAATTTGCGATCGCGAACGGGACAAAAAATGTAAGTCATTTTTTTCGGTGTGTGGTTTTGTTTAAAACTCTGCGAATTTCGTCAGTTTATTAAATGGAGATTATTTTTTAACTAAAGCAGAGATATAAAGATTTGATTTAGCATTTTGTTTTTTTTTTATTATCCTTATTATCATTTTTTTTAAATATTTTTTTTAGAATCGCGAAAGGGACATCGCGAACGGGACAATGATTCCAAGGGCATTTTTTAGGTTTAAAATTGGATCAAAATGTTTTAGGTTTGGTTTTTTTAAATGATCTCGGTTATTTTGTTTTGAATTGTAAATATCAAACTATTCCGATCAACGTTCACGGAGAACTAAACACAAATGCTTATTTTCGGTCGCGAACGGGATAGAAGAATGTAGTACAAAGAATCTTTGAATTATACCGTTATTCGGAGTTTGCTTGATCTCTACTGTGGTGTTTTTAAATATTTATTGTTGGTATATTTAGTCTATAAGAAGAGTGCAATCGACATGATATGTAACACTTAGAAATAACTCAAGGAAAAATGTCAATTAAAAACGCTAAAACCAAAAAAGCAAAGCTGCTCTTTGCAGACCACTTTTCTTAAATTACAAATGGTAATATGTATTTAATTATGTATATTCTTAAAATCCAATGCATTAACCAACTAAATTTTCTCAGAAAAGTCTTTTTTCTTCAACTTTAATATTTTGGTAGCGGTTGACCTTTCTGTGGAAATACCCATATGTGACCTCCGACAAAAGGGACATAGTTTGTGAAAATGAAGTTTTGAGAAAAACGTATTTAAAGTTTCATAACGTATTATCACTGTGAACACGGTTGGGACATGCGATTTGGTATGGTTAGTTATGATTGGGTGCCGACTTTGGTGACATCATGCCTATGTGGTGACGTATTTTTTTCGCTTTTAGTGTGACAATGTTTTTCTTATTTTGATCGATTTTCCCAAGTTTGTTTTGTACGTTTTTATGGGGTAAATAAATTTTTATCAGAGATCTAACTCATTTCATCTTATTCTTCACTCTTTTAGGTACCAGAATCCACTCTTAAGTTCAAACCCGTTTTTTGACACACTAGGTCCCTTTTATCGGAGAAGGTCATATACCTATACATTTTTTCATCAATTTTTACCAAAAATATTTTTGAAATAAAATTTTGTTTTCATTTTTCGTATTTCATTTCCTTAAGTTCAGATAAACACATAATTTGTATTGAAATAATTTGAAAATTTAAACTTTAGTCCAACATTTCGTTTATTTATAAGCTGAACAGTTGTTGTGAAATGTCTTAAAAGTTTGTATGTAATTCATACGAATATACATTTATTGCTTTCACTTAAATATGCGGAAACTCTTGTTGAGTAATAGCTTTAGTTTATTTCCTAGATTACCAAACCAATTGGAAAATTCAACAATCTCTAAAGACTATACACACTTAGTGCATATACGCTGATTGTGTACAAGTGAATATATGATTTAGTACTGAAATGTACAAACTAATAAAAACAGATTGTTATATTTAAAGGGCCATTTTATTGAAATAGTGGCATAGTGCGGTTCACTAGCTATATTTCCATGGGAAAGTTCATTTAATATTTTTTTTGAATGAATTCCTTAAATTAAATATTTTTTTTTTTATTGAAATAATTAATTTATTTACAGAAAATAAGATGAATTAAGTCTTGTAAATAAATTCAAAGAATAAAAATTACTAAATTAATTCTATCATTTAAATATTAAGTAATGAATTTAGACTTCATTTAAATCTAATTTATTTTACATTTGATCAAGGAATTCAGTCCCTATGAAATGAAGTTATATACAGGTGAAAAATGGACTTTGGAAAATGCCTTCTAATACCCAAAACACTACGAATATCGACGTAAAATCGTTTAAATCAAATTACCAATAGTTTACAGTAAAATAAAAATGTTCGTTTCAAAATTAAAAACTTTTAAAATTTTAATATAAACTACTTATAAACATCGGTATGTTTGTATATACGAGGGCGGATCAATAAGTCCGTGACTTTTCGAACTTCTCTTTTAGTTATATGAAATGCAACACTGCTCCCATCAAGAACCACCAGTAAACAGACTACTGTCATTTACTTTGCGTTTAACAGCTGTTAAAAATATACAACCTCGTGCTTTTTTTAAAATGGAAAAAAGTGAATTTCAAGTGCTCATAAAATATTAATTTTTCCGAAAAAAACCGTCAATCAAACCAAGGAAAAGCTTGATAAATACTATGGGGACTCTGCATCATCGATTTCAATGGTAAGAAAGTGGTTTACTGACTTTCGTTGTGGTCGCACAAGTAAAGGATGTCCCAAGAAGAACGCAATTTTAAATTTTAAATAAAACACAGATATTTCAAAAAAATCGTGAAACTTTATTATATCGTAAAGTAGACAGAATGAGGTTATGTATGGAACAATATATCGTGCAGATGGCCGCCGCGGCTTTGCTGGCATGCACGCGATCTTTTAATGAAATTTTCAATGATCGTTTTGCATGAATGCTGCGGTGTTTTATTAATGCAGCGTCCAATTTCCTCTTTTAAGGCTTGAGACGTCGTCGGCTTATTCGCGTAAACCATCGACTTCAAAAAACCCCAAAGAAAAAAATCTAATGGTGTTAAATCGCACGATCTAGGCGGCCAATTCTGATCTCCAAAACGCGAAATAACACGACAGGGAAATGACTGATGCAGCAATTGAATTGTTTCTCTGGCTGTATGACATGTGGCGCCGTCTTGTTGGAACCACATGCCCAACTGGTTATCATTTCACGATACCGAACACCATTGACTGCACTTGACCTGCCTCATTTTCATAAAAAAAAGGTCCAATGATTCCTCCAGCCCAAAAACCACACCACACAGTGACACGTTGAGGATGCATTTTCTTCTCGTGAATCACTCGAGGATTTTCCTCACCCCAAATGCGACAATTCTGCCTATTGACGAAGCCATCAAGATGAAAATGGGCCTCGTCACTGAAGATAATTTTATCGGCAAAATCAGCATTTTCATGTTGTCTCTCCAATACCCAATTAACGAACTCCCTTCGCTTCAGTTCCTGAGTCAATTGAACTTTGTATGCATGAAGATGCAAATCTTCCGTCAAAATTCGCTGCAAAGTGGATTTGGAGACACAAATTTGCTGAGCTCGGTGTCGAATTGAGGTGGATGGAGTTTGAGCGACATCATCACGTACAGCTGCGACATTTTCGGTCGATCGACCTGGTCGATGGAGCGTTGTTGTATTTACATCACTAACAGACCCAGTTTCGGCAAATTTATCCATTAATCTCTTTACAGTTGACTCTTTCGGAGCATTATTGTGACCCCAAATTGATCGCAATTTGCGAACTGTAGCCGCAAAACTTTCACCATTTTGGTAAAACAATTTCACAATGAGAATGCGTTGTTCATTCGTGTAGCGCTCCATTTTTACTAACCTCGTACCTTCTACTAGCAAACAATAACAATTGTTCAAATGTCAAACAATGACACTTCGAATGTTGCCAGATTTAAAAATTGCGTTCTTCTTGGGACACCCTTTACAAATGACCCTGAATGTTCTGCACGGCCAATTGAGGTCAATGCACCCCAAAATATTGAAAAAATCCACGATATGGTGTTGGCCAATCGAAGAGTGAAAGTGTGTGAGATTCTTTTTTCGATTTTAAATGATCAGGTGGATTTAAGAAAGCTGTCTGCAAGATGGGTGCCGCGCTTGCTCTCAACTGACCATAAACGTAATCGTGTGACAACTTCAAGGGATTGTTTGGAGTTATTTAACCGAAATTCGAATGAGTTTTAGCGACGTTTAGATCCTACAACACTCCGGAGACCAAGAAGCAGTCTAAAGAATGGGGTTTTCCGGGTGAACCGGCTCCGAAGAAGGCCAATAAGGTAATGGCAATAGTTTTTTGGGCTGCACGCGGGATAATCCACATCGATTACCTTCAAAAGGGAAAAACAATAAACGGCGAATATTATGAAAAATTATTGGACTGATTTAACCAGGATTTAAAAAGATAATGCACGGGTGCACACGTGTGTAGTCCCAATGGCAAAATTCCATGAATTGGGCTACGAATTGGTACCACATCCACCATATTCTCCGGATTTAGCCCCCAGTGACTATTTTCTATTTCCAAATCTAAAGAAATGGCTCGGTGGAAAGAGATTTAGCTCCAACGATGAATTATTGATCAAACAAATGCCTATTTTATGGACCTCGAAAAATCCTATTTTTTGTAAGGGATATTATAATTGGAGAAACGTTGGACTAAGTGTATTGAGCTAGAAGGAGATTATGTTGAAAAAAAATTATTTTTGCAAAAAAAAACTGCATTTCATTAAAAAAGTCACGGACTTATTGATCCGCCCACGAAGTTTGTTTTAATTTCTATATTTAACTAGCTGACCCGGCAAACGTTGTTCTGCCTAGGAATAGGATTACATTATTATCTAGGTAGCTCGCACAAAGTTTGAATATTCTCACAATAATAGTACCCCAGATATGCAATAATAAATTTGTACTTCGTATGGGAGGTGCCACGCCCATTGCTTGGATCCCCCATATTTTTTGGAAGATTATGAATATTATTATCAAAGAAGCTCACACAAAGTTTGAAGACTCCCACTTTAATAGTACCCCAGATATGCAATAATGAATGTTTTCTTCGTATGGGAGGTGCCACGCCCATTGCTTGGATGGCACTCATTTTTTTGGGAGATTATGAGTATTATTATAAAAAAAGCTCACACAAAGTTTGAAGACTCCCACTGTAACAGTACTCCAGATATACAAAAATACATTTTTACTTCGTATGGGAGGTGCCACGCCCATTGTACCCATATAGGTCAATTGTGAATCTAAACCATTCAGGGATCAAATAAAACAGACACAACAAATTTCATCGAAATCGGCCCAGCCGTTAAGGAGGAGTGCAGTCACTAACACACGTACAGGAGAATTATATATATAAAGATAAGTTATTTTCTTCTATTTATTGTTTTTAAACCATATTGTCATTGTTTTGCCTAAGTATTGCTTTTAATAACAAAACTTTTATTTTGTTATTATTTTTAGCAAGAAATAAGTATTTATATAATTGTTTTCTCATACTTAACAATTTGTAGATGATTTTGTTTTTAAAATTTATTTTCTCTTTCTGCAACTTAAATTGTGTTTCATCATTTTGTCAGCTAATTCGCTTAAAATGTTTGCATTCTATTTTTATGTCAAACTTTATACAACTAACAAATTAAAACATTTTCTTTATGTTTTTTCTTCTTCTTCTTCATTACTTAATTTGTTATTGTTGCCATCTTTTAACTTTTATATAACAAGTCAAAAAAAAAAAAAAAACAGAAATTTCAAACTAATTAAGCCAAAAATGTATGCTGTAGTTATTTTTTACTCTACTGTAAATAATAGTAATTTCCTATTTTTAATATTTTTTTTTGTTTGGTAGTTGTTAAAGTTTTTACTTTTTGTTTGTTTAAAGGTTCATAAGTTGTTTTAATTTAAGCTGCCTTGTTTAATTATGCTATTTAATTAAAACTGTGCAATGAAGAATAGAATTATTGTAAGAAAAAGTTTTAGACAATAAAGTAGAAACGCTAATAACTATTTAAATATTACACGATTATTACTTGGATTGGTTCATGCAGAGAAAAAACATTAAAGTAGCATGATCACTGCTAACATATTATAATTAATGCATTCGGGTATGGTTGTCACAACCAAGTTATTGGTTTATAAATAGATTCATAACATCATTATTCTAGTAAATATTTTATTATTTCATAATTGCAACTTTCAATTTTAAAACATGATTGACTGTAACTATACTGTGGTAACAAAAATTCTGACTATGAAAAAAAAAATGATAATTATGGAACTATAAAATGCTGACAACAATCAATAAATAATTATTAATCAAATAAATCATAACTTTGACATTTCTAGTCATAATACTGTTTTGTTTTCAGAATAAAATTCTATCAGTTCAGCCATCCATGTAAAAATGATAATATATGATCGTTTTCATCTGGGGAGGGGTTTTATTTTCAAAAATGGCATATACATATAACAATTTAATTATCGCTTATAAATCTGTTGTCGAAAAAATTCATTGTCAAATAGATTCAATATTTAAACTTTTTATATTTGTTAATTCTTTTCAATAAAAACAATAATATTAAAAAAAAATATATTTAAAAACACATTTCTTGTAAAATAACGACTTTTTTGTAGATGAGTAGTCTTTTTTTACTATTAATAAAATAATTTTCTATAAGAAAAAGTCTGTCGAACCCAAGAGTTTTTTTTGTGCAGAAAGCCTTCTTATAGTAAATAATAAATTTTTATAAATTTTTCTGTTCGAAATATTTTTAGATTCTCAGATTCTGCAAACTGTTTCTTAGAAAAAACTTTTATTCTGAGAACATTTCATCAGAAATAATTCTCAGATTCTAGGAACTTTTTCTAGTAGAAACATTTTTAGATTCTAAGACTCTAAGGTCTATTTAAATAAATCTTTAAATTGTCCTTAGAATCTAAGAATGTTTCTATTAGAATAGGTCCATAAAATTTATGTTTTTTTTATTAAAGAGCAATTCCATATGAAAACGATCACCTTTTGGGCGACCCCTCTCCGATTTTAAAATAAATAGTCTCAATCGATTGCCCAGCAAAAAATAATGTACCTACATATTTTTTTTTTTTATAGTGACTGGTTTAGTGGTGGTGTACACCACTGTCATGTGACAAAATTGAAGAATTCTTCATAAGGGACCTCATTGAAAGTTGTTTTAAAAAACTACTAAAGCGATCGCAACGAGTGATAGCTCGGAAAGGTATTGAATCAGGCTTTAATTGAAAAATAAAATTTTCCTAATTTTTCTCAGAAATTTACCTTTTTTCCCATGAAAATTAAATTTTCCCATGAAAATTAAATTTTCCGATTTTCCACAGAAGCTCCTAAATTTTCCGGCTAATTTTATTTTTTTTTTGGATTCCTCATAATTTTTGCTTTAAGAATCAGCAATAAAAAATGGGCCCCGACTCCTTGTTTGGACAGGAGAAGAGCATTTAAGAGACCACCTTGTTCTCATTGTTTTTATATTTTTTATAATTGAATTATTTTTAATTATTTAACATTATTTTATTTTATTATTAAAAATACATTTTAAAAATTATTTTACAGTTAAAAATACATTTATAAAGAAAAAATCTTTCTTATTTTGCTGCTTATACTTAATTACAATATTTATTAAAAATTTCAATTGTCTTGGCATCATTATAAAATTAAAGTAACTTTAAATTTAGCACGTCGGCAGACAAAGAGTACCGCTTTACTATTCTCTTTGAACTGATGGTATGCTTCGGATAGATTACATAATAATAATCTGCGCTGCTTGTGTACTTTTTCTCCATCTTCACGTGTGATAACATAGTCACGTGTACCTGGGCAGGCGCGGCTGTTGTCATCATTGCAGTAAAAATCTTGAATCAATTTCACCGTTGCTTCGCTGAGGGTCCTTGAGCCAAATTTCTTGGTGGGAGTCGCCAATATGCCCTTCTGTCGAACTAATTCTTTGCTTCTTCTCGCGATGTAAAAAGATGTTTGAAACTGTTCAGAAATCTTGCGTATAGACCATGATTGAGGCAGCACAGATCAAATGAGATATTTCTCCGGAAAAGTGGTCGCTAAATTGAATTTTCTTTTCAACTGCTCAATCATTTGTTTGCCGTCATCAACGTCATCTGCTTGACTGCATTCGTTATCAGAGCCTTCATCAAATATTGTCGCGATTGCACTCATAACCTTGCCTTTTTTATCTTTCCTGTATTTTTCACTTCGCAACTTTCTTTTTCTAATAGGCGTTTCACCTAAAGTGGTAATAGCCTCATTCAAAGGACTCAAAGACATATTGACCATCGGAATGTCTGCCTCACTATCAGATGAAACATTTTGTTCAATTGTCATTTCACTCTCGGATTGTGGTTGCATTTGTTTCAATGCATTTGCTTGTTGAGACAAATCGATTTTACACTTGGGGCAAATGAATTCTGCTTCTTCACCGTATTGTATATTTAATTCATTCATGTATCGCTTCGAAACACCAGTTAATTTGAATACTTTTATCTTTTTCGAACGATGTCCACTCTTGTTAAACGGATTGCAGCAAAATTTATTCATTTTACTTTAAATTGTCTTTACAGCTTCACTCTTTACTTTACAAAAAAAACACTTTAACACTTTCACGTTTAGTATTCAACTGAAATTTGACTCAGAGTGTGTGAAGTATTTATACTTATTTTTTGGTAAAAAATAGGTAAAAAAAAAAATAAGCGATATTTGCTTTTCTTTAATAGGAAAATTTGCGTGAACTACTGGTCATAAAATGTTTTTTAAAGAGGGACTTAATTGGTTACTGCCAATAAGCCGACCACAGGTCATAAAATGTTTTGTAAATTTTTTAAATTACCAGGTAATAAATATTTCGCCATATTTATGGAAAATCCGTGTTTTATGACTTGTTTCTGCACGTGTCATTTTAGGCGAAATATTTATTACCTGGTAATTTAAAAAATTTACAAAACATTTTATGACCTGTAGCCTCAGTCGGGTTTGGTGTGCCAATACATGCCACTGCTGCTATTATCCATGGATTTATGGCCGATCTTGTGAAGGCAGGCAGACCATATTCACTACACACTCAACTTGGGGCTCTTAAAAAAAATTGATTTTTTCTTCATAAATGTATTTTTAACTGTAAAATAATTTTTAAAATGTATTTTTAATAATAAAATAAAATAATGTTAAATAATTAAAAATAATTCAATTATAAAAAATATAAAAACAATGAGAACAAGGTGGTCTCTTAAATGCTCTTCTCCTGTCCAAACAAGGAGTCGGGGCCCATTTTTTATTGCTGATTCTTAAAGCAAAAATTATGAGGAATCCAAAAAAAAAATAAAATTAGCCGGAAAATTTAGGAGCTTCTGTAGAAAATCGGAAAATTTAATTTTCATGGGAAAAAAGGTAAATTTCTGAGAAAAATTAGGAAAATTTTATTTTTCAATTAAAGCCTGATTCAATACCTTTCCAACGAGCTATCACTCGTTGCGATCGCTTTAGTAGTTTTTTTAAACAACTTTCAATGAGGTCCCTTATGAAGAATTCTTCAATTTTGACACATGACAGTGGTGTACACCACCACTAAACCAGTCACTATAAAAAAAAAAAAAAAATATGTAGGTACATTATTTTTTGCTGGGCAATCGATTGAGACTATTTATTTTAAAATCGGAGAGGGGTCGTCCAAAAATTTGCCAATTTTGATCGTTTTCATATGGAATTGCTCTAAAAGAGTAATTAAAATTTAAAAGTTTTTTTTTTAAGTATTTTTCTTTAAAAAAAATCCAAAAATCAAAAAAGTTCTAATATCAAATTTTTTTCTTTAACAAAATCATTTATTAAATAAATATTCTTAAATTTAAATAACTTGTTTATAGTTTCTAACCATAATATAAGTGTAGGTTATCTTATGATCATAATATTATAATTATATTACGACTATTGTTGGCTCGATTATAATCCCAAAAATATATGGTGCTCTTCGAAAATGATTGCCCCAACCATGTTTTGTCTCTGCGAGTTTTAGCAAAAATCGTGTCTTTACATATTTAATTCATTAGTCAAAAAATTATAGTTTTACTAGGAAAATTTATTTCAGAAAATCAACCAGACCGAACATTTCTTTAAGTATGAACATAAATACTGCCCCAATTTTCAATACTCTCTTTGTCTTTTTCGACTTGGGTGTAAATAGATCTTTTAAAGAACTAATTAAATATTAGTTTAATATCACCAAAATTCAATTAAGATTTAAAAATTGTTAACATCCCAGCAAATATAAATGGTTTCGAAATATCATCTTTTCCGACGAAAACCCCGCACGTCATTATCGAGAAGCCAATGCATCCACAGAGAGTGACAGTTTGGTAAGGAATTTGGAGTGGTGGCATCATTTATTACGCACTTTTTTTGGGCTGAAATGGCAGATATCAACTTTGATAATGTTTGGTTTAAGCAGAATGGTGCGCGGTGTCGTACAATTGATCTTTTTCTCACGAAGTTTGGTTATCATGTTAGCAACTATTTTGGTGATGGCAATTGGCCGCCTCGGAGCTGCAATTTGACCCGTTTATAATTTTTTTTGTGGTGCACCGTTAAAGGCCGACAGTATGCAAATAATACAGAAAATATCCAAACCTTTAGGGCAAATATCGTCCGATCCATTCGTGATAATTAACCAGAAACTGTCAACAAAGTCATGTAAAATTTTATTGACAGGATGAACTTCTCGAACCAGCCACGTGAATGAACAATTAACAATTTTTAACTGTAATAATTTACATGATGTTCGTCTGTCTATTGAAACGCTAAATACTCCGCCAATATGAAAGCGTGCGAAAAAATCTTTATTGGTAAAATTATTTATCGATATTGTAAGCAGATTGTTATTAAATGCTCAAAAGTGTTGCAGTTTAAGAATAATCTAAAAATGATAATTTAAGATTTCCTGGGAACTGATTAAAATAAATCTTATTTAAATTCTGGTTTATAAATTTCTGTGAAATTTGAAAAACTTTTTAAATAGTTTTCAAAAAAAATTTTAGTTTAAAACAAAATTATTCACCTCGCACAAATCCTAAAAATTTGTTTTATTTCACATTAAAGTTATTTTCCATAAACTTAACCATAAATACTAATTATTATATGTTTTTCTTTGCTTACACAAGAAAATATTTTATTTTATTTGAATTTAAATTTTTCTTGTATGGAAATGTAATCTGACTATTAATTCTTAAATATTTTCATACCATCTCAAATATCAAATTATTTTAGTTAAATTGTTTTGTTTTTCTATTGGTATTTTTTTAATATGATGAAATTTATTTTCTTAAATTTGTAATTGCCAGCCATAAAACAGTAATAAAACAACCCTTTTCCTTTGATGTAAAAATGTTCGTATCACAATAAACTATGTATGAATTAAAGTGGTTTTCATACATATGTTACGTTTTTAACTTCAAAATATTTTTCGCCCTAATGCATGTCTTTTAATTTATGAATACTTATTGCCTTAATCCATAAAAACAACTTGTTTCCTTCGGAAACATGAATATGATGAATATTCAAAAATGTTAAGAATTAAATATATAAAAGAAGTGATGCATTTAATTGTGTCTTTCGGAAATGGTTTATTAGTAGGAAAATTTAATTAATTATTGATAATTGTGTGAAATATGACATACAGTGCTAAACATATATATGTGGCTTTCCTTGACAACTGCACCGCTGTAGGAAAAAGTACTTCATAATACTTTTAAATAAAAAATCAAAAAACAACTTTTTTATTTTTTTTTTAAATTCAAAACAAATTCAGAACTAGATCTGTCTGTGGAGGAAGATGACAAGACAGAACAATTTGTCTATTACTGTCCAGATTTTTCCAGAATCAGCTGTAGCATTTTTGGTAGTGACGTCTTGTCTAAGGGGTCTGTTCATAAACAACCCCTATCTGATTTATAAGGAAGACTGAGAAATTTTGGGCTGGAACTTATTTCTTCTTCTCTAATTTTTAACTTCTATGGGGTATGATACAATGCTCAATTTTTTTTTAGTCTGAGTGCCATGGTGAGGAACACCGCAACTCAACATCGTATGATAAATGTGATATTGATTACACGTACGCTGCTCTAACTAATTATACAACAAATGTTTGAAATTGTATTGAATATTTGGGATAGACAATAATCAACGAATATTTTCAGTGCTTTAACTAAATTTGAACGATAAATTTCAAAATAATTTTTAAATAATATTTATGAAACCATTCGCTTAATTTTAAGCAATTTCTTAGTAAACTATAATATACACATGTCTCTGCAAACACCCGGTAGATGTCAATAATGTTAAACTAAACCGAGATTAAGCAAAAGGGACAAAAATTATTCCGCCTTATGGAGTAACCACACATACACTTGAACACTATTAACAGGATCCGATGAGAGAGCCCAGATCTTATAATATAATCAGAATTTACTCCCCAGCAACCCGAAAAAATTCTGGACCAAATACTTTTACGAATCAACGAATTTGCAACAATATGTGTCATTAATTGTTGTTGCATATTTGGCATTTAAATATATTTTTTTTTCATATTTTATGATTTTGATTGCATATTTTTCCAGTTTTCGCATATTTTGTAAAATTTAAATTAAGACCTAATTGAAAATAAGCAAGCCATATAAAAATCGAGATATATATATGAACATACATGGTCATACATGAACTTTTATATGTTCATACATCATCATATATGACATTTTATAGCTGAATATATGACTATTTTATCATATATCTTTGGATCCGAAATTTGAGGGTACCTAGCCGTACATTTACATATATGATCATATATACTCATATACGATTCATGTATGCTCATATATGAACATATATAGAAACATTTGTAAACATGTATGGTCGTCCGATTAGTTTACTTCCAATCTTACCTAAACTGTTTGAGCGACTACTTCAGAAAAGGATATGTCCTATTTTAGAGTCTATTAGGGTAATACCCGATCATCAATTCGGCTTTCGCCATGACCACGGAACCGCGGAACAGTGTCATAGGATTGTCAAAACTATAAGAGAGGCTTTAGAAAAGAAACATTATTGTTCTGCGGTATTTTTGGATGTAAAACAAGCCTTTGTTAGGGTGTGGCAACAAGGACTACTATTCAAATTAAAAAGCATTTTTCCTGCTCCATATTATATACTGTTTAAATCTTATTTAGTTGATCGCAGTTTTTATGTTAATATAAACGAAGAGGATTCCGAAATTGGTATAATTAAGTCTGGCGTTCCACAGGGCAGCGTATTGGGCCCTACTTTATACACCATATTTACTTCAGATATGCCAACTAGCAATGAGGTAATAATAGCCACTTACGCAGATGACACTGCAATATTGGCTTCCAAGCAGACTGCTTCTGAACCCTCTGTGGCTGTTCAAAGACAGATAAATTTAGTTCAGGATTAAATAGATGGAATATTAAGGTAAATGCAGACAAATCCGTTCACGTAACATATACCCTTAAAGAAGGCAACTGTCCACCAGTCGCTTTGAATGGAGTTGCAATTCCCGAAGCTGACTGTGTAAAATACCTAGGTTTGAATATAGATAGACGATTAACTTGGGAAAAACACATTAAATTAAAAAGAAATCAACTTGATAAGAAGACGAAGAAAATGTTCTGGTTATTAGGTCCTAAATCACAATTATGCCTCAAAAACAAGGTTATTTTATACAAAGCCACGTTGAAACTTATATATGGGACTTATGGGATCCAATTGTGGGGAACGGCTTCTTATTCCAATGTTGATATTTTACAAAAATATCAATCAAAATCTTTAAGACTTATTACAGATGCTCCTTGGTTTGTAAGAAATTATGTCATTCATAATGATCTAAATGTTTCTAAAGTTAGAGATGAAATTAAAAAACACAGCGCTAACTACGCTAATCATCCAAACGTATTAGCAATAACTTTCCTAGATGAAAGTGACGAGATAAGAAGGTTAAAAAGACTGCATATATTAGATCTCCCTTTTTTACAATAAGTTTATATCTCAAATATGTATTTAAAGCACTTTACTTAATATCTAAAAAATAGAAATAGTATTTTTCTCTTTTTTTTTTTTTGCTAAGTTCAATGGAACTTAGTGCCTCTGTTATTCTTTTTTCTCTTTAACTTAAAACATTTGCTTATTATTTTATTGTAAATAGATTGCAAATAAAAAAAAATGTATGGTCATATATTAAACTATGTTTGAACATATATGATCATGTATGGCCATGTATGTTCAAATATCACCCAATACATTTTTATGCTCTTATAAAGTTGTCGATTTTTACATTGGAAAATACAAAATTTGTAAATGTTAACACAGCACCAAACTAAAAAGAGAAACATTGCGATGTTAGGCTTTTCATATTTTGATTCATATACAATTCAATGCTCTCGTGTATTTAGGCTTTTTAAAAATCCAAAGATTAAGGCACATTTTTTATTTTTTGGTTTACAGTGCATAATTCCTTTTAAGTGCATATTTTGCATTTTGCCCTGATAATTACAAATAAAACTGCAGTTTTACTTAATTTTTTCCTTTATTTTAGTATTATTAAATTCAGCAAAAATTGCATTAAAATTTAAAAATTTTATTCTGATACAAAAATACAGGAATAAATTTTGTTAAACAAAACAACTTTTCCACATTTTCATTTTAGCTAAACAGTTGCTATTAAAAGCCTCATATATTATCAAGCTTAGTAATGTGCTATGACAAGAAAATGTTTCTTTTAATAAATTTAATTAAAATTGTGGCAAAGGTTAAATTGTTATAAATAAATATAAAACTTGTTACTACACTAAATAGTATGAGGTGATAAGGTCTTAATAGATTAATTTTTTATGTAAAAATACACCAAATAATTGTAAGAATAAATAATTATTTCCTATTGTTGAAGGTTGAAATATAAATGAAAAAAACTTAGATTATTGCTATCAATTTTGAATTGTTGGACCAACATATAACTACAAGTACATGCCGGGGGCACGACGAGTATATGTTACCCTACTCCAAGTATATTTTGATTCAAATTCCAGCAAGCAATCCCTATTCAAGGGTCATAATCGATTTTTATACAAACAATTCGAAAAATATAAAGATCAATCTGAAAAAAATTTTTGAAATTTTCATTTCATAAAAAACCAGGAAGCTGGGGACAAAGTATATTATTGTGCCAACCATAGTCATACTATAATATAGTTATCATATTATGAAAAAAATTGCCTTAATTTTACCATAATATTGTTCCTACAGTTATCTTTTGATTAGAAACTATGTCAAAGTTTTTTAAATTTTAGAATATTTCTTTAAGAAATGTTTTTCCTTAAGAAAAAATAGATATAAAAGACCTTTTCAATAAAAATTTTTTTGACTCTGACTTTTTTAAAGAAAAATACTTTAAAAAAACTCTAAAATTCTAAACTTTTTTAATAAAAAAAACATAGATTCTATGGACTTTTCTAATAAAAAAAATTCTTAGTTTCTTAGACTCTAAGTCTTAGGATTTCTCTTTTAAAAAATTCCTAAGAGCCTAAGAATATTTCTACTAAAAAATTTCTTTAGAATATTAGTATTTTTTTTGAATCTAAGGAATCCTAAGGAAGAGTTTGCAGATTCTTTGAATTTTGCTTTAAGGAAATTTATATAGATTCTAAAGATGTTTCTATCAGAATAATTTCCATAAATCCATTTTTTTGTATATGAAAGCTTTTCTATCATTTTATAGACTTTAATTGTAATTCGTTTGAATCAAATTTTTATTAGAAAAAATTATGTTAATCGAAGTGAATAAGAGACAGATTTAATCATTTGAAAAGAGAAGATAACAAATTTGTGTTTAATGTGAAGAAATTTCTTTCTAGAATCTTAGCGGAAATATCATTCGAAATGTTTAAAAATACGTCATCACCTTTTAAAAAACAAATACAAATAACATCCGTAATGCAATGAGAATTTACTGTAGATTTTAAAATATACACAAACTAAAACAAAAATAATAATATTTTTCGTAAGCATATAAAATACATAGAAAAATTGGAAAACAAATTTTGTTCCTTTTATGGTATTGATTGATTTGTTTCTAAAAATTTCAAGATTAGTTTTGGTTTTTTTTTTTTATACCCTACATTACTTAATGGTCGGGGTAAAATGAGTATAGTATAGCCATGGACTCGGTTCACTTTCTGTGCATATTACGGTACGTCCGTCTGTTTTTGTATATAAGTTTCTATTGACTGAAGGACGACTTCTATTAAATTTGTTTAGAATTGGTTCATATGTAGAGCTACCTGTCATAACAAGGGTCCTTTGTTTGATACATTAGTTTCCATTACAATTGATGTAGCGTAACATAGATTCGGCATGACGGACTTAAATCTACTTACTAGTTGTTTTCTTGGCAAGCTTTTATTCTATGGTTTCATAGGTTCAATTTAAAAATGATTTTTATGTTATTTTCATAAAATACATACATATTTCAATATTATTATTTTATTTTTCCAAATAAACAATGTTCAAACAAATGTTGCAATATTGGAATATGAAGCAAAGGATAGAAAAGAGATGAGTATAATATTAAAGTAAAAACATTTGAAGAATATTATGGTAGAATGAATTCGTAGAAGAAGATATTTTGTATTATTTGCATGCTTAATACAATACAAAATAAGCCAATTTGAACAAATATCTTTTTTTTTAGAATTTGCTAAAAACAAAAATATGCAATATTTTCGATTATAAAAATATAGCCTTAAGATAGGCAATCGATTTAATAAGTTTTGGCAAAATACTTATATTAAAAAAAAACAAAGAATAATATTTTTGTATACGTGGAAAATGATGAAGTTGCTTTAGAAACAGTTAATGTAGATTTTAAAAAATAGAAAGAGTTAAACGTAATGAATAAGGTATAAGGGACTGCAACGACGAGTTTTACACCGTTAGTTGGGGTAATACGTAACAGAAATTCGCCACAGAAATTCATCTTAATTCAGTGACATAGAGTAAAAGTCAGAATTTTCTTTAACCATTTTAAATTGTAATTAATTTATTGGACTAAACTTAATTACAAAATACATCAAGAATGAAAACAAGTAAAAAGGGCTAAATTCGGCTGTGCCGAATCTTTGAATACCCTCCACCATAGGGGCTGAAGATGATATACGTATATACTAAATTTTGCATGAACTGTAATATGAATATGTTTTGTCAATTTATGTAACGAACTTTTGTTATTTAGTTTTAGTAATGTTATTTATTTAGTTTTGGAAATGTTATTTACAGAGGTCTGCTCTGTTAGCGACTTTAACATTGTTGATTCTTACGTTAACTTAGTTATTAGAGTAACACATATATAGCTCTAAGAATGTTATTATTCTCATAGTATGTAAGACAATAAATGTAATCGAACAATAAGAAGACTTAATAACATTTTTACTTACTTAACAAAAAAAAAAAAAAAAAAACAAGTACAAAAGGGCTAAATTCGGCTGTGCCGAATCTTTGAATACGCTCCACCAAAGGGGATGAAGATGATATACGTATATACTAAATTTTGCATGAACTGTAATATGAATATGTTTTGTCAATTTATGTAACGAACTTTTGTTATTTAGTTTTAGCAATGTTATTTACAGAGGTCTGCTCTGTTAGCGACTTTAACATTGTTTATTTTTACGTTAACTTAGTTATCATAGTATGTAAGACAATAAATGTAATCGAACAATAAGAAGACTTAATAACATTTTTACTTACTTAACAGAAAAAAAAAAAAATAGATACAGAAAAATTGTACAAATTTGTATGGAAAATTTAGAGGTACCTTCACATTTTCACTCATAACTTTTGAACTTGACCGATTTTGCTCATTTTAAATACCAAACTGCTCGGGAGGATGTTCAATAATCTGGGTAAAAATAGGCACCTCCGCTTGCGTTTTCGTGTCGTGATCGCCATTTCAACAGACAGACAGACGGACAGACGGACATCGCTAAATCGACTTAAAATTGCATAAGGATCACGAATATATATACTTTATGGGGTCTTAAACCTATATTTCGACATGTTACAAACGGAATGACAAACTGATATATACCCTCACCATATATGGTGAAGGGTATAAAAAGGGTGTTTAGTTAAATATATAGGGTTGCTTCTAGGGCCTTCGTGAGTTGCTTTGTATGGTGCACTTCCTGTTGGAGATCTCATTACAAGACACTTGTAGGATATTAGAATTCGTTATTAATTTATTAAATACATTAATTATTAAAGACATTAATTTATTAAAGAAAGAACATTAGTTTAAACTATTTCCCTATAGGTGGCGCATCTGAAAATAAATTCTCCCTATTAGGCATATTCTGCTACAATATGAAAGAGGGTATTATTGATTTTCTTTTTCGTTTGTAACATAAAAGAATGTTTGCCAAAAACTATTTTATTACTTTAATTTTTTCAATCAATATTCATTTAGATGTTTGAGAGCATAGTATTGCAATTTATTTGTATTATGTGTATTAATTTATTTTGAAAAAAAAAAAAGATTTTAAATATAAATGAATTTCCAATGCCTCAATACTTCAAAATTTTACAAATTTAACGAAAAAATACCATTTTAAACTAAGAAAATTGGTTTTAAAAATAAAAATGTAAAACAAATACTTTTACCAAGTCGACCATTACAAAAATTGACTTAAGTATTATGAAATAAGTCTGCTAGTGACAGCTGAATGTACTAGAATTAGAAATATGTGTTAAATGTCATATTTGTGGTTACTAAGATAATTGAAAGCCAAATCCAAGGCCATGCCGACCTAGGCATGGCGCAGGGTATTGTTATCTATTTACTTAAGCGCCATCTACTGCGAAGTAGAGACACTAAATCAATTATGCATTTTGCTAATTTTGCCTAACGAAACACTTCCTTGTTAAAAACAGATTCCAGTGTATTCGAAGGTTATATTGTGCTTCTGGAGGGAAACCAAAAGACGTGATCTATGTGCGGAATACGGGAAAATCTTAAAATATTCTGGGATTCCAGGTGCTCAAGTAAAGATGTGACCTGCTTATGGTACACGTTTTTTGTGGTAATCACTTTCGCAGGATGTTCCAGGGCTGTCAAAGGTCATGTGATTTACGTCCGGGAAACATCTTTGCTGAAACTTATCATAATATTTATATTAAATGAATCTAATGCTCACATTTAGATATTTTGGAAAAATATATTAACATATCAAAGAGATTAGGTGTGACGTGGGGCCCCACAGGGTGGCATTCTTTTACCACATCTTAGACTTACCATAAATAGTATCCAAAGGTTTTAACCAATGAGGGTTTCCAAACTGTCTAATATGCAGACAATGTAGCGATACTCTTCAGGGAAAAAATCATAAATTTTTGAGTAGGGGCACATCAGATCACTTACTGCTGCACAAGACTGAAATATGCTTTTCCGCTTCGAATTCGAGTATCATTATACTAGTCCATTGGAACTTTCATATGAAAGGTTGCAGTCACAGGTTGGAAGCCCTCATCGGGCCTTTCATAGCAGGGATTGAGTTGGGCTTTATGACATGCCATAGTACTAAGAACCAATCACAGAACTCACACAAAAGATACTGCCATATGACTAATACAAAAAAAAGTCATAGAACTGAGAAGATAAACATAAAAAGTAACAAAATTTTGTGAAAAAATGGATCTGCAGACAAAATTTTCTACGTAATATATATTTTGCTGGTAAGTCTCCAGTATCTGAAGAATTTATTTAACTCATTTAAGCAGTGTAGATTTCAACAAAAAATGTATTAGCATACACGAAAAGGAAAAAAATGGTTGCAACATGGTCACTGGTACTATATTATGCTTGCTGCATTCGGATATGGTTGTCAGTTTTAATTTTAAAGCAGACTTTAGCGATTAAAGTATACTTTTACTTGTCTATAGTATGCCTAAAGTATACTTTTAAGAAAAGTCAACTTTAGAACTCTTAAAGTATACTTTATTTTAACTATGATTATGCGCCAATATGTTTATTAACTTATTTCTTGTGGCAAAAGTAAACAGAATATCAATAAAGTTATTTTTATAAGAAAAAGTCTTTTGAAGCCTAAAGTTGCTTGATACGAATAGTTTTTTTATATAAAATATTAGAATTTTAATGCAATTTTTTAATGCAAATATTTTTAGATTGTATGGACTTTTCTTTAAAGTAAATTTTTAGATTCTGCAAATTATTATTTACATTCCTAAAAAAAACTTAGATTCAAAAACTTAGAACAAAAAATTCTTCGATTCTAAGGACTTTTCATTATGAAAAATATTTAGATTCTAGGGACTTTTTCTAAAAGAAAAATTCTGAGACTCTAAGGAATATCTAAAGAAATCTTAATCTAAAAATCTTTTACAAAAACTCCATAGCATTTATTATTTTTTATTCAAAAATTCCTTAGAACCCATGTAAAAATTTAAATATATATGAGCATACATGATCATACATGGGCCTGTATATGATCATACATGGGCATACAGGGTCATATACGTCCATACATTGTTCAATATATGACCATACATGATCTCATATATGATCATATATCTTCGGATCTGAAATTTTAGGGTATATGGACGTATATGATCATATACGAGCATACATGAATAATATATGAGCATGTATGATAATATATGCACATATATCACCATATACCCTCAAATTTCGGATCCGAATATATATGGTCATTTATGAGATAATGTATGGACGTATATGACCATGTATGCCCATGTATGATCATATACAAGCCCATGTATGATCATGTATGTTCATATATATTTCGATTTTTACATGGGAATTTAAAAATTGTTGCGAATAATATTTCTTATAAAAGTTCATAGAATCAATTCTTTAGAAAAAACGTTTCTGAAAGAAATATTCTTAAATTTAAAGAACTTTTTCATAGCTTCGTATCATAATATTAATATTATGGTAAAATTATGGTTATTTTATTTTCACAAAATATGGAATAACTTTATTATAGTGCGACTATGGTTAACACAATCATAATCCCAAAAATATATGAAGCTCCAACCATGCTTGTTCTCTGTGTGTAATAGTGTTTTCAAAATCGTCATTTTGAACACATAAATTCAAAATAACGATTACTGTTACTTCATTAGCATCATGATGCCTTCTGGATCCGCGCACAATATTCCATGGTAATATTGTTGCTTCTTGAAATAAAATCCACCAACAAGGTCAACCTGGCAATAATTGTATCGATTTTATATTATCTTTAAATCCCTTGTGGAAGTAAAAGCAAGGCAAACAAATAAATATATTTTTTTATCCTTATTATTGGTAAATTACAAATTTGCTACATTTTTTTAACAAACAATATACATATAAGTTTATTTAGTTATACAAAAATTTCCATTTTTTTGTTAGTTAAATTGCGCGGCTCTTAACAATTTAATGTATTGGAAATGTAAATATTTGCATAATATTTTTTTTTAGTAATACTGGCTAAAAGATAAGAAATAAGAAAGTAAAGAAAAGAAAATGCAATAAAATAAAACACAAATAAAAATGTAGTAAAAATAATAAAAGGAAATACAAATACAAACAAGAAAATATTTAGCTATTAAAGTAAAAAGCGAGTGAATAATGGAACTATGGCTCAAGTATTTTGTTTTATGAGAACAAGTGCAATTTACTTAAAATTTAAAATTGTCAACATCAAATTTTCGATCCACTTAAACCGCGATATTATGCTAAAAATAATCCAATGATTTTGTATAAACTCAAATTTTGAAAAACAAAAATTTTATTTGACTTGTTGCCAAACAAAATTTCCGATCATTGTCAAACTTGGATATGTTATATCTGCTTAGACCAGCACATACTGGGGTGAAAAACGGAGTTCAAATGCATTTGTTTGTTTTTTATATTTTTTATTATGTATATTATTTTTTTTTATTGAGCTAAAGATCTTTTTATTTATAAAAAATTAATTATAAATATTTATTTATCCCAATATTTCGTCACCACATTGGGTGACTTCTTCAGGGAAAATTGGTTTTTATAATTAATAAATAAAAATTATAAATTGAAAACTTATATAAAACAATTTTTTAAAAAAAGGCAGTAAATCAAAAATTATTTTTTGTAAATATTAAAAAATAAAAATATCACAGATTAAATTATCAGATTAAATTTCAGATTATTTTCTCAAATAGTTTTTTTTGATACATATTCTAATGGCTACGTGGGAACAAATATTCAAAAAACTGAAAATAAATATTTACACAAAGAAAACAGATTCCATGTAACAACCGAATTTCTTGCCAAACAAATGGTTTGGTTGGAGCTATCAATATATTTGTTTGTGGTGATCGAAATTCGGTTAATGCAAAAGATTTTCGGTTGAACTTAAATATTTTATTTGTAACAGGAAAACATTTGATTGTGACAACCGAATAATTCGTTTGCTCAAGAAATTCAGTTGGCAAAAAATTCGCTTGTCACAATGAATTCATTTTCTCAACATGATCACTGCTACTATATTGTGCTTGCTGCAATCGGGTATGGTTGTCACAACCATATTATTGGTTGTCTAACCATCAACATGGTCGCTACCATCATTATAATAGTAAATATCACTATTTTATGATTGACACCTTGTATTTTATAACATGATTGGCTGTAAGCATACTCTGGTAACAAAAATTCTGACTATGAAAAAAATATGATAATTATGTAACCATAAAATGCTGTCAACAATCAATAAATAATTATACATCAAATTAAACATGACTTTTGGTTTTCAGAAAAACCAAAATGTCTTAAAAAAACATTCATATATTGTTTACTGGACAGAAAATACCTTTCATGTGGCATTAAAACATTTCATAAATTGACCTATTAAGATCCGGTTTATTTTTTTTAACTTTAGAAGATTTTTTTGAGGGTTTTTTCGAAAATTCCTTATACATGTAATATTATTTACAATGATCAATTCATTGTCAAAAAGATTCTATTAAAGATTTTATATGGATCCAGGAATCATAATATAGTTATGGGGACCATAATGTAATAATATTTTGAGCATACTATGAGTACATGCGATCATATTATGATAAATTCAACATCATAATATGCTTAAACAGAATCATAATATTGTAATATTTGAATCATAATATAACTGTAAGGACCATATTATGGTAAAATTATGGATATTTTATTATCATAATATGATAACCATAATATAGTACGACTATTGTTGGCACAATCATAAACCCAAAAATATATGATGCTCTTCGAATATGATTCTCCTAACCATGTTTTTTCTTTGCGTGTAGTATAAAACAACTTTTAGTTTTGTCTGCACTCTAAAAAAAAATTAGTAAAGTCATCAAAAAATAATGCTGAGTCAGCAAAATTTTAAACTTGATAGTACCTGCAAAATCGTGTTTGAGAAAATCAGCGGGCTGATTTTAGCAAAACAAAATTAGCAGTTGAAAGGTTTCTTGCGGTTCTCAACGCAAATTAGTCACCGGAGCCGAATGAAATAGCATCACTTGTGCTAAACCAGTGCTCTTCGACGCTTAATCGTCCTTTGACTAGCCTGTTTACGAAATCTTTTCCTCTTGCTGGAAGGTTTCCAATGCTCAGTCAATAACTTCAAAAACTATCCACTCTTAAGCCATCGTCAGTATATATTTCGTAGAGTTGTTCCACGGGAGTCCTGTTAGTGTTCCTTTCGGAGCGTTAGTGAAAGTAAAGTAGTTTCTCTGGATATTTTCAAAGCGTTCGACCCCATTGCACTGCTATCAAAGCTTGTTGCTTTTAGTGTCGGTAATGATATCGCACTATATCCCATCAAAATAAGAGCTGAGGAAGAAGTAGTTAAACAATACATCTACTTAACACGAAGTTTTGAAAATTTCGGTGAATCATTACTGATTTTAACATTGGCGTGTCAATGGGAGGAAGTAGTTTGTTTCGGTGCTATGAAAAATCGATGAGGGGACTATAAATATAATATATAAGGAGTGGCTGCTTTTTTAAGTTAAAAATGTGATTTTGAACACGCCAAGAATTATTATTCCGACCAGAACAAAGTGAATATTACTGGTATGCAAAATATGTTTTCAATAAGGCATTTAATGACTGCAGGAATTAACCATTTATGGACCAACTAAATAATTGTTTTTTTTTACTAGTAGGAGTTAATATAAATATTTTGGAAGTTGTTTAAAATAACTTCTTACAAATCAAAAACTTTCACTATTAACTTCTTTGGATGTTCTTAAAAAGAGGTTCGTAAAGAATTACATCCATTTTCTTGCCTAGTGAAAAATTTAGTTGCAGCAACTGTATTATTTGGGTTGTAATAATCCAATATATTCCTAAGATAATTAATATTTTTTGCTATAATATAAGTTCTGTTGTATTAACCGAATTTCTATTTCGGGAGTTGCAACCGGATCATTTGTTTGGAAAAAAAATATTTGGTTGTCATAATGAACCTGTTTCCTATGTGTGGGATTGCATCCAACGAGTTTCAGCTAAATTTAAGGGTACCGCAAGGTTCGGTTCTTTGTCCACCTCTTTTTGTCATCGTTATTAATATATGCAAAGCCTCTTGGAGGTTGGAGGTAAAAAGGCAGATTACGAATCACACACTCAATCGAGACATTTCGGAAATCTCCGTGTAAAGTTTATCTAATAGAGTTGATTTCTATGGTAATAGCCCCCAATGTTGTATGTTGACCCATAGGACTGTGAGGTGGTAAATGCCATTAGTAAATTTGGGTGGTCAGTATCGAGCAATCGTTCTGGGCATGAAAGTTCAGTGGGATGTTCGTTGGAATTAGAACGTATATAAAGTGGCGAAAGCAGCCTGCAAGTATTTTAGTTTCCCAAAACGAGTTAAGAAATATTTCACTCCATCCATTCTCTTTACTATTTTTTACACCACTTATATCCGACAAAAAATGGAATAGAACTCTCATATATGGGAAGGTGCTTCAAAGTCTGTTTTAGAGCTTTTGGACCAAGTACAATGGAGCGAGTCGGTACTCATTAATGACTCATGTGATCATCGTTGGAATATGGGTTGTGCATCATTGTTCTATCGATATTACCATGGAAATTTCTCTAAACTGATACCCAGATACTGGGCTTCTATTAGGATTACCTGCCTATCTAGTAAAACACATCCGTTTGTGTTCGATAAATCGCACACTGCATTACAGAGAAAATTTTTTATTGTTCGTATAAGTCACTTCTGGAAAAAGCTACCCTCAGAGGTCTTCCTGATTACCTAAAATATTGAGAAATTCAAGTCAAAACTTGCTTAAGCATTACTTGCTCTTTCCTTCTTCCCATAATTCTAGATAACTTATGAGAATGAATATTTCTAAATTACTCACGAGAATTTTTAGTTGGGTTAAACTAACTACGTGTCTGGTCTTTTCTCGCATATACTTCGGCTGCAAGGCGAATATAGCTTAAAACTTCAACTGTGATATGTTTTCTCAACTGACTGAGAATCCCAGAATTTGTCCGCCATCTAGAGCTT
Organism: Eustalomyia histrio; assembly: GCA_949748255.1. Classification (NCBI taxonomy): domain Eukaryota; kingdom Metazoa; phylum Arthropoda; class Insecta; order Diptera; family Anthomyiidae; genus Eustalomyia; species Eustalomyia histrio. The sequence continues at coordinate 33,072,652 of OX456525.1, read as the reverse complement.
ATTTCGTGAATGGTAACACTTAGCTCATGTCTGATTTGACAGATAATTAGTTTTATCCTTCCGCTGAACGAATATGGTTGTGTATACGCTTGAACAACGCTGGAAAATATTGCGACATTACTTTGAAAATCATGGTATTGTTGCAGAATGTCATCTTTTCAATGTCATCTTTTCAGATGAAGCTCATTTTGATCTTGGCGGGTATGTAAACAAGCAAAATTGTCGCATTTGGGGCACAGAAAACCCGCACGCATACATTAAAAAGCCGATGCACCCATAACGAGTCAATGTTTGGTGCGGATTTTGGTCCAGATGCATAATTGGGCCATTTTTCTTCGAAAATGAGCAGGGAGTGGCCTTTACAGTTAATGGCGATCGTTATCGGGCCATGTTGAACGAATTTTTGTTCACAAAAATTGAAGAGGAGGATATTGGCAACATTTGGTTTCAACAGGACGGCGCTACGTGCCACACAGCCGAAGCTACACTCGATGTTTTGCGCCCTGTTTTTGAAGATCGCATTAATAGCCGCAGAGCTGATGTCGTTCGGCCACCTCGGAGCTGCGATTTGATACCGTTGGACTATTATTTGTGGGGTGCCGTCAAAGATAAGTGTTACGCCGACAAGCCAGAGACAATTGACGCTTTAAAGGACAATATTCGTGAAGCCATTGGTGAAATACAGCTGCACACAATCGATAATGTGCTTAAAAATTGGACCGATCGTGTAGGCTACTGCATGGCCAGCCGAGGTAGCCATTTGAATGAAATTATTTTACATTTTTAACCGGAAGGATTGTACTTTCAAATAAAAAAGGAATTTGAGAAAATATTCAGTAGTTTTTTTTTATAGCATTTTCAAAAAACAAAAAGATATTTGGCGGACCCTATATATAAATAGATTGTTGGTTAAGGGCACTATATAGTGTTGTTAGGTATATCAACAAGTAGGTTACATGTTACGACTGGTTACAATTTGATTTAAATTACTTTATTCTGAACTTCTCTCTATTGCTTTACCCATTGTGTTATAATACGTTATTATGTTGGCAGTGGTTTACTGTACTGATGGTTGTTGGTTTGCTACACGTAAAACCATAATATAAATGAAATGCAAATTTTATGCATATTAACAACAGATTGGAAAAAATGAAATAAGTACTCTTTAAGAAATATAATATTCTCCCTTTCTGTTTCATTTGGAACATTGAAAAAGGGGCAGCAAGAATTGCTAATAGTTTAAATGGCCACAAAATTATAGTAATTTATGCAAAAAATAAAAGAAAAAACAAACAATAACAACAAAAGATTCCCTAAAGTGTAGTTAAAATATGATATAGAAATTTTAAATTTTTTTTTTTTGGGTTGCTTATCTTAAGGCTTATTAATAAATTCATAATTAAAGCATACTTTCAGGGGTTTTAAATTATTTTATAATATACACGCTATACTTGTGCCTCTTTAAAATAAAAAAAAAATAAGGGAACAAATGAATTTGTATTTTGACATCATTTCCCAGCAAAAATGAAGCTGCCAAAGAAGCAATAAAAGCATCACTACTATGGCAAAGGCATCACTTCTTTTCTCATGGTTTCATCGATGAATTTAACATAAGCGTGTCATAGGATGGAAGTATTCAAATGTAGCTACTAGCATTACTCATACTTTAATCTAAGGAAGCAATGATAATATAATGATTAGATATTCTGATGCTTGAGTGGAAAATGTTCATATACTTTGTAATTTTTAAGCTTTGATGAAAATTTTATTCATAAGAATGCAGAAAAAGAAGTTTAAAGAAGCAAAATTTATGCATTGATATATAAATACTCTTTATTAAAACAAATAAATAATTCTGCATTAGTGGAAAAGCATTTTTGAAACATTTTTCAAAAATTTTAATGAATTTCTAGACAAATTTTAAAATAACTTTGGATAATTTAAAACTTTAAAACATTTTTAGACAATTTTAAAATATTTTTGAACAATTTTAAATAATTTTTGCACAACTTTAAAACATTTTTGGGCAATTTGAAATAATTTTTACACAATTTTAAAATTATTTTAATAAATTCTGAACTAAAACTTGAAATGGTGTAGTGTTAAATAATAAACATAATGCAAAAATGCACAGATTGCACAGTCATAAATATTTAAGGCTGAGAAAATGCAAATGAAAGGACAGCTAGTTTCAATTAAAGGTGAAAAAAATCAGTTTTTCTTGATATTTCAAAACTTTTAAAAAAATTGAAAAACTGCATATACTCTAACCCTCATGAAATTTTAAACTAAAATATAAAAAATGATTTAATAAAAAAATTAAACAATTTCATCAGAACTATTTTTTCAATTTGAATAAATGCTTTCAATTCAAAAAAAAAAAAAATATACGATATACTATAACCTATTCTTTAGAAGTAATGAAGAGTGATTTTTTAAGATATGCATCGGGCTTATATCCAGATCACTGCATTTAAAAAATGAACACATGAATTATTTTGGAAGTGACTTAAAATAACACCAAAAAATCATAAAAGAATGTCAACTGAAGTTTAGGAAGCAATGAAAGAAGTTATAGTCACAGAATGACTACCATTTTTTTCTGCTGGGTTATTATAACTCAGATGTTAAGTTTATGTAAATCCATAGTTAGTTAGCTTTAACGCTAAATTTGTATATTTCTTGTATGTTTTACTGTTTTTTTTTTTCATTCACTTAGATATTCCTGTTGATATTTATTCACCTTTAGGTTTAACCTCAGTATAAGTATGTACACGCTACCATAGATAACTTAAAATTAGATCATCCAAATGTTAATATGCTAATTTTCAATTTAAATTGACTTTAACTGCTTAAGATTTTGTTTGATATTAAAATCTAAATTAATATTTTTTTCTTTAAACTTTGTTTTGGCATCAAATAAAATTTTAGAAATATAAAGTATTAGTTTTATATATTTATATAATTTTTTATGTATACCGATAGAGTTGATAATACCTTTAAGAGCATATATTAAGAAATTAAAAATTAAAACTTTTTTGCGGTAAACTGGCCGGGCCGAATCAAGGCCTGATTTTTGTTAAACATTTTTGTTATATTTGTAACTAATTATTCTATTCCATAAATAAAATTTCTAAGTAGTATCTTTTTTCTTACTTAATTTAAAAAGTTATCTGTCCTATTTTAAAAATGACTAATATACCTTTTTTGCTTTTATTTAAAGAATAAATTGTATATAAATTAGGATTTTGATTAACAGTTAATATTTTTGTATAAAATTACAATGTGTGTTAAAAAATGTTTTTTTTAAAGTTATTTTTCTACACTTACAAAAGTTTGTAAGTTAAAATAACTGAAAATATCATTTAAAAGAAATGATATTTCATTTAAAAACCGGTCTACTTAATTTTCATTTAAATTAAATGCCATTTGTTATTTATTTTTAAATGTTGATTAATCAACTGACACATCCGTAAGAAACAACTGATATAATCAGTTAAAATAAATGTCAAAATTTTACCCACCAATCCTTAAAAAATAAATGTTTTTTTTCATTTATTTGAAATTATTTCCGTTTTTGTATTTTTTGTTTTTTTTTTAATATACTCGTACAATACAAAATGTATGTATGCATATGAAGCTATAAACACTTTTTTTGTGTGAATGCATTTGTATATGTATGTGTGTTTATGAAGTTCTTGTAAATTGTATTGAAAAATTTTGTATATATACAACCAATTTAAATAAAAAAACAAATTGAAATTTTTTTTGAAACAGACAGCAAACAAAATTTAAATTTGTAATAACTGTTACGGACACAAATAAACCACAAGTTTCCGTTTTGTGGGTAAATTTTTATTAAATTTCAAACAAATGAAAAAAATAAATGAAACTGAAAAAAATCGAATAAATTAATAAAAAAGTTAATATAGATGTTTCTTTGAAAAATAAATGTATCTTCCTTTATTTTTAAATGGAACGGAAAACTTTTTTATTAAACTACAAACAGTTAACTACATAATATTCTGAGTGTATTGAAAAAATAAACAAAGTAAATGAAAATTCATTATTTTATTATTTAAAAAAATTAAATAAACGAAATATCATTTCTTTTTACAGATTTTTGAGGTTAATTTGGTGACAGTTAAAAAAATCCAAAAAAGGGAAAATCTTCACTTAGGGATTTTGTAGTTAATTTGCTGACATTTAAAATAAATAAATAAAATAAATATCATTTATTTTTATATATTTGCGGTTAGTTTGTTAATTATTAAAATAAATGGTAAGTCATTTAATAACTTACAATAATTTATTAACATTTTAAAATAAATGAAAATTTTGTTGATTTAAATGAAAAGTTACGTGTCCGGTTTTTAAGTGATTTTTTCACTTACTTTAACTTGCATTTTCAGTTATTTTAAACGGCAAGCTATTTTGTGTGTACTAATTATTTGGTTAAGAAGCACCAAGTCTGTTATGCCAACAACTTAATAATTTGTTTAAGAACACATTTGCTATTTAAATTGTTTTTGGAAAGCTTACATCTTTCTAACCGGAACATTTTTAGTATTTGTTAATTGTTCTTCATTTGGTGTTCTAATTTTTTTTAATTAAATTTTAATGTTAACTAATTTTTTCTAAGAGCGCACTTCAGGAATTTGAAAAGTAAAAGTAGATTCAAATACTAAAATGTAGTCGTAATATGACCCTTAATATTTTAATACTGCTTTAAGTGTTGACAAGTCAGCAATAATTGTCAAAATTCCATATTTGGAAATTTTTCACAGTTTTTTTTTTTTGATTTAAGGGATTTATTTAATCACAATTTTTTCACAGATTAGACTGAAAATTTATTACAATCACTTGCTAAATAAAAATCGGTACATAATGAAAAATTGGCAAGCTTTTCAAATTTTTGCACTATAACCCTTCTTTGGGGGTTTTTCATTAAAACAACTCTATAAATGTGTGAAGATTAATGTATATCGTTTCAGCCGGTAACAAACGTCTAATTTATTTAAAATTGTTTTATTAACACCACTGTGCCTACTCCTTTTTGTATCAAATTTCATCAAAATTGGAGTGAAGCCCTTAGTATACCTTCTTTTTACAAAATAAATTTTTGAATTTAAAAAATGATCGTTGCTAAAAGGCTGAAAATACTTAAAAAAATTCGTTTTGGGTTTAAGAAAAGTCATGAAAATTACTCAAATTGCAAAACTTATTCGAAAAAAAAAAATTATTTTGAATTTAGAAATTAAATATTTTTTTAACTACTGAAGCTGTTTCCGTATTTAAAGCACCTCTTTTCATTGTATTATAACCCATATTATAAAAAGTGTAAAATCAGCCAAATTAGTTTATATTTGTGAAAGTTGTACAACCCTAAAGCTTTTATACATCCGAGCTGAACAACGTTGACACACTGTGGTATAGCCTATGTTTAAACAGGGTGACGATAAAGGTACATTGCCAAATGGTTCGGTAGTTAAGGAGATTCATAATACTTATCTTTTTCTTTGGGTGTGTACTAGTGTTTCCAAATCGGTTAGTCGATTAACCGATTCCTTGATTAATCGCATCTATATCGGTTAATGTCAAAACAAATAATTTAAAAATCGAAACATTATTCGACATGACTTATAGATTAAAATAGGTCGATTAACTGGTTAAATTTTTAATATAATTTTTTTTTGTTATTTTTCTTAAAACTTCCTAATTTTCTTAATCTTGGCAAGAAAATCGTAGAAAAAAAAATACACTCAAATTCATTTCAAATCGACTAAATCAAAGCAAATGTTATGTAGGCTTTAAGAAATATGATGGACAATTTTTATTTTTTTTTCAATTTTTTTAAAAAATATATTTTAAATAAAATTATACTAAAATTATATTTTTATGTACAAAAAATTAAAATAGAGCTTTCAACTTTCGGGCTAGTGAAATATCTCATCAGAACGCGAAGTTTTAGAAGACCTAGATCCTCTAAGCTGAGCTTTAACAAAAAATTTATTAAAATATGTATGTGACTTGGAATATTCCTAACAAGCACCATGACGTTACTTATGTTATAATAAAATAATATAAAATAGCTAAAAATTCGAAAACTGTATTTTCTAAAAAAAAGTTTTATTTAAAATTTTATTTAAGAAAATTATAAAAACTAAAAAATTTCATGTAATTTTGCTTCTAATTTGATTTGTTAACAAATTTTGATGAAGTAGAAACTTCAGTAGAATTAAGTTGTTTAGTCAAAAATATTTAAGAATTCGCTTGTTTGAATTTTTAATTGCACAATTAATTTTTTCAAGACAGCTTTTGTTTACTTAGGAATTTTTTTATTTTGGACAGTGTCATATAAAGAAAATAAAAACCAACTTTATCGACTAACTGAACACGTCTGTCCACTGAACACATCTGACATTTTCTCTTTAAAGAGTCGGCATGTTCCTCTCAAAAAACCCAAGATTATAAGGCATGATTCTTTTAAAAATCTCAGAATGCTTTAAGGTGTCCTAAACAATCACTTAAGAAACCAACGCAATTGACTTAACTTGATGTTTCATCAAAAAGCAGGGGCTTGTGTTCTTATTGATGAAAGAAATATATATTTTGCATTAAACGATTAATCGCGAATTTTCCCGATTAACCGATTAATTAATTTTCTTCCTTTTTTTGAATAATGACCTAACCGATTAACCGGCATGGTCCAATAATTCGACACTTGTTTGTACCCAATATGCGTATGAGTGTTATATATTTATTTATAAATATCACTCATACGCCACATTAACATAAATATAAATATAAATATTCTTTTTGCCTTTATACTTACCGGAAGTCGAAATTTTTACCATTAATATCTGTAATATGCTAGATTTAATTCAACACAAAACTCTTTTTTTAATATTAAAAAATTCTAAATTTGTCTGGAATATCGTCTGTAATATTGAGTATAAGGAATATAAAGTGTATCTTAATCGACCATAATATACTTATTTTGTGTTTTTTTATTACTGCTGTTTGATTTTGCTTGTTTGCAAGACAACAACACGAAATTAAAAACGACAAAAAGGGGAAAGAGAATGAACAAAACATTAATCATTGGTTCATCTCAAATGTACCACCATTACATCAGTAGAACAAAAACAACAACAACAAAAGTAAAAATCAAAAAGTTTCACCTGTAAAGCCAGAAGCTATAAACTTTTATTATATTTTCTTTTCAAATATTTGTATTGTTATTATTATTTTGTGTGGCTTAAGGCTAATTTAGCAGAAATGTTTGGATATTTTTTTCATTTTTAATGTCTCATACAGACATAAATTTTTTTTTTTTGCAATAATAACATGTGTGTATGTTTTTTTTTTTAAGGCAAATAAAATTCTTTAAAATTAAAAACCTTCACTCAAGGTTAACATTTTTAATTTTCTAGATTAATTTTTATCCGATCTTTTGCTAGTTAGATCCAATAAAGAATGTCTGTCATGTGGTTCACAACATTTCGAGTTAAATTTAGATATGAAAAAATAAGTACACTCAGAATATTATGTAGTTTACTTTTTGTAGATGAATAAAAAAGTTTTCAGCTCAGTTAAAAATAAATGAACATAGTGCATTTATTTAACACAGAAATATTTATTCAAATTGATTTACTTACATTTACTGGTTTTGTTAAGTTTCATTTATTTAATTTTTTTTTTTGTTTGAAATTTAATGAAAAAATTACCCACAAAAAGGAAGTTTGTGGCTTATTTGTTGCCAAGTTTAAATTTTATTTGCTGTCTGTTTCAAGGAAAAAAAATATTCAAAAAATTCCAATTTAATATTTTTTATTTAAATTGTTTGTTTAAACTTCATAAAGACACACACACATATGGTAATTTACACAAAATGTGTCTGTGTGAGTATACATTTTGTAGATTACAAAAGGAATAATATTGAAAAAATTAAAACTCAGTTATTTTTTACGGATTAATAAATTTTTTACTGATGTGTCAGTTGTTTAAACAACATTTTAAAATAAATAACAAAAACCATTTGATTTAAATAAAAATTGAGTAGACCGGTTTTTAAATGTAATATCATTTCTTTTAAATTGTATTTTCTGTTACTTAAGTTAAAATAAGAGTGTTAAAAAGTGGGGTTAAAAAATACGGAAATCTGATTTTAATTTGGTCCCCTCTATCCAACAACCAATTTCTTTGAAATCTGGGGGAACCAACAAACATACGCTCTGTGTAGGAAAAAAAAAACTTTTTAATTTATTTGTTTCTTTCTTATGCTATTTAAAGGAATTCAATTTTTCGTTTATACAAATCACGTTTTAAAATTTTTTATATAAATCAATATTTGACAAAGATTTACGATGTTTATTGTATTTATATTTTGTATTTGTTTTTTTTTTTTAATGTTTTGTGTTCTAACATATGCAAACAGACTTTTTTAAATGCTTGATTTTAGGAAATGAAGGTGACATATTTAAAATATGCTGTGTCACAAATATTGTATGTTAGACATTGTTAGAATTTCTCCATAATGTGAACAGGTTTTTAAATAAGAATTTTAAATAGTCATGATGTTAACAAGCTGCGGTTAATGCTGGGTGATTAAGGGGAAAATTTTTCCCTTTCTTATTGGAAATTCCAAAAATTAAAAATAATACAATTTAAAAAATTATTTCCATTGACAAAGTAGATTTTTCAAAAACTTTAAAATGGATAAAAATCGCTAAAAATTAAATATAAAACATATATTTAAATTGATAAATATCATTACCTCCAGGCCTTCTCTACTCCAGCTGTACCCTGTTTTATTCCATTTCTTTCCTATTGTGTAGTGTTTCAATTCCACTCGTTCCCTGTTTCATTTCATTTATCTCCACTAGTCTATTGTTTCAATTCAACTCGTTCCCCATTCCATTCTATTTCATTCCCCTTGTATAGTGTTTCAATTCCTCTCGTTGTTAATTCCATTTTGTTTCTCTAACTATTATTTCAACTCCACTCGTTCATTCATAACATATTTTTCCTTTGTAAAGTGTTTCAATTCCACTCGTTCCTTATTTCATTATATTTCGTTCCCCAGTCTAGAAGTTCACTTAATCCCCATTTCATTTCCTTCATTCCCAGTGCTTGGTATTTTAATTTTTCATTTAGTTGCCCTAGTCCAGTGTTTTAATACCACTTATTCCATTTCGTTCTCCTATTGTAATGTGTTAATTAGAATCTTTCTACTTCTAGCCAAATTGATTTGTATAATCCATTAGGCAATTATATTCATACGACGTTGTTAATTTTTAACATGTTCCCTTTGTAAAACGCAACGCTTTAAAAATGATAACCGTTGGTTGGCCCTTAGGATACCTTCCTTGTAAGATTATCACACATACATACATTTCAATTTTGTCAAAATTTAAATTTTTATTTGCGTTGATTTACTTTAAAGAGTATTGGCTCTGTAGTTATGTCCGGCAAATTCTGGGTAAATTATAAAAATAAAACAAATGAAAAAGGTTAAAAAATTTTCAGGATATTTAGTTTTTTAAATATTAAAACAAACTTCCATAAATCGTTTTGTTTGAGTTAATGTTTAAAGGAAAAAGCAAAACTTGTAATAGTCCTCTCTGTTTCCTATGTTCATTACTCTTCATTTGTTTCCAACTGGGCGGAAATGATGAATTTCACATCAAACGCACAAAAAAATAAGACCCACACAGAGAAGCATAAATAAGTAACTAGAGAATGTGAAACAGTTAGATGTATAAAGAAAGTTTTAACAAAAACTGGTCAAAACTGAGAATAAAATACACACGACCTTTGAGATAATGAAAATTTACTATCAAGGCTGTTGTTTTCAAAAGAAAAAAGTAAAAATCAATGGGTGATGGGTAAATATAAGATTTTCATTACACTTGAATGAATATCGTTGCTTTTATTCCATGATTTTTCTTTAAAGTTTCTCTTTTAAGCTAAGGAAACATATGTAATGTTGCAGGTTTACATAAGGGTTTATTGGCTTGGTGAAAAGGAAAATAAAACAGGAAAGCCATGGGCAAAAAAAAGGAGAACTAAACAAACAATGTGTGAGATAAAATTTTCTTTTGTTATTAAAAAAAATTCATTCACTTGTTATGAACCTTCTGCAAACTTTTTAACTATTTTTTTTATTTAATTTAAGAAAATGTATCAAGGAAATATTTAACAAATTACCCTAAAAGGTATTACAGAATTTCTGGGGTAAAATTCTATTTTAAATTTACACATTAGCTAAATTTATTGAGGAGGTTGGAATGCAATGTAACACTTTTAATAATTAAAAATATAGGTTTTACACCAGACGTCCCCACTACTATATGAAGCAAATATTCTAGTTTCCAATGTCTTGCCGCTGAAACCTATTGTGTATCAACGCCTTTGGTAGTTTGTGTAATTTGGTTGAAAAGTTAAAAACAATACTAAATATTGTTTGATCAAGTCGACTTTGCGGAGAGTTCTTTTTTGCTTCTTTAATATGAAGAAAGTTGCATCCTCGGAAATATCGAATCCTAGTAGAAGTTTACGGCGAGTTCTGTCTGAACAATCGAATCGGCGGTGTTTTGTTTGTTTTAAAAGTGGTGATTTTGTACACGAAGACTGGGAACGGAACTTTAAAGACGAAGAGTTAAAATCATTGCTCTATGTAAACGAATGCCAAACGCTTCAGGAGTTGGTAGAAGCATTGGGAGTGTGTTTTGCCCGGGCAGCCATCAACATCTTTCACAAAGCCGAATATTCATCGCATGAAGCTTATGCTCTGTATTTGTTTGAACAAGCACGGCTTGATCTACCACTAGCTGCTCAAACCGATTGAAACCATCACGAGGGAGCGCTATCGGACTCAACTCATGTGTTTGAGCTGCGCACTGATGCAAAAGCGGCCGACATACGAAGAAAGGCACGAAAAAATGATTATGCGGCATGACAACGCTTCACCACATGTTGCAAAACCGGTCAAGATATACCCCAGTACTATTCGGTCAATAGCACTTGACCTGTCCCAACTGAAGTTCACTTCATATGAACAATTCAAAAATGGGTCGATGATTGGATTGCCTTAAAGACGAGTCGTTCTTCCGAACTGGTATCCGGAAATCGTCAAAAATATGTCAAAAAGTTGTGACCAGCGTTCGACAATACTTTACTTTATATATTTGTAACCATTTTTGCACAAATAAAAATCAAAAAAGATCTCAATAATACAACTAAGGAACTACCAAACGTGATAGAGCATCTGATATCTGGTATTTGAGAACGTTGCATAAACACAGTTAAAAAAGTCAAGCCGCTAAATGCATTAGCTCCCGATGAAAAGTATATCCTGATACTAAAGAGATCAGGAAAATGGGCAGGGTATTCCCACTTCTAATACCAGAAAATTAAGCCGGCCAGGAAACATTCTTTCAAGAAATCTCCTTATAGTTTCCAGTTGGAAAGATACATTAGGATCTACTCTTTTCCAGCTTGATACGGCACTTTCAACTCGCGCGTCACCAGCACGGATTCTGTAAGCTACACAGCACAACAACAGCTTTTGGCTGCCTTTACCTGAGAGATAAGCTACTATGTGAGCCGCCCTTGCGAACGAACAATTCTAGTTTCTCGGGATATATCAAAAGGATTTGACATAGTCAGCCATACGACCTTCTTTACACAGAGGAAACATATTCATCATGACAACCGATTTTCTTTCCAACTGAATATTTTGATTGCAACAACAGAATTATTTTGTGACCCCAAACTAACTTCTATTGCTACAATCAAATATATCGGAGGCTTCAACCAAACCATTCGGTTGGCCAGAAATTCGGTTGTTACAATGAATCTGTTTTTTCTGTGCAGAGGCACTGCCTCCTCTAGTCTTACAAATGGTATGAAGAGCTAACTATCTGTGTGGTCGCCAGTAGTTCGTTAGGATCCGAAAAAGTAGTTCGACTACCAAGCTGGGTTGAACAAGCTTGGAGTCCCCTCCTCGATATTGTGTAATATCTATGTTTAGAAACTCCTGTTTTCCCGTTATCAACAGGATCTTACGAATTTCTTTACTGGAACGTATCTCTTACAATTAGTTAAAAGATTTGAGTTAAACAGTTTAATTTAAAAGCACATAAGGAAGTTGATTTAAAATCCTACAATTACGTTATATTGCCAATTCATTTAAACCTTTAAATTGTTTCTTTCGAAATTTTAAATTTCGTAAATTTTTAACTTGACATCTGCATATGGCATGAAATTGATGATAAAGGAAGAAAGGTACATCAATTTATTTTTGTTAATATTGTTTTTCAAGTATTTTTCATGTTTTTAACATTGATTTTATGTCTTCTGTAGACGTCAAATAATTTGTAAATTTTTAATATTTTTTTATAAATATATTACCATATTTTGTATCTAGTCTGTACGGAAATTTGTATATTCCATTGACTTAATAACAAAAATCATTGATTTAAACCATGTGTTATAAGACATAACCTTGTTGTAAAGTTTCTAAAATATACTTAAATTATGTTTGCCTATTTCCGACATGCCTTTTCTTATTTTTAGATTTTGTATTGTAAGCTTAAGTGATGTTATTATATAATCCCCGCATGATATTTTTTTTTGGTTGTCAATATGCAATGAAGCACATAATATAACAAAAATTCTCTGCCACAATAAATTTGTTAATATTGCTTTTTTTTTTTGATGAAAAGGTTAACTAGTTAATATAAGTAACATTATGTACAGCGGTACAATTTTTTATATGGCCCAAAAAAAGGTGGCCTAATCAAATAGTTAAATTTATAAAAAAAAGGATAGAATATAAAAATATATTATAACATCCCAAACCAAAGTTCATCAGTTTCCTTTTGCTATAATTTTAACATATTTAATCAGATGAACTTTTATACTTGTGTTGTTGTAAGTGTTGAACACTTCAAATCAGACAACATTTTATATGTCCTCTTATAGCACGAATAGTATAAAGTGCAAAAATATAAGAAAATATATGTATGAAAAATAAAAAAATGCTTATAAGTATTTTTTAACCCTTTATTCCCATTGTTCAGTTAGGTATATATCTATTATTGATCAACATGGACAAGGGAATCGATTTATCAATGACCATCTGTCTGTTGAAATACTTAATACTCTGCAAACGTAAAACTGGGTATGCCAGCTTTTGGTGCAACGGTTGCTATGAAAGCCAGTTATCGGTTCACAAGTTCAAAATTTAAGAGTAAAAATGTGAAATTTTCAATATAAATTATTGTATTAAAAACTATTTGTTTTATATTTTTGTTCTAGATCATGTAATCATATTCTTTTTATAAATTATTTTATTGTAAAGAAACAGAAAAATTTTTATTAGTAACTTATAGAGAATAATTACTAACAAAAATTTTCATGTTTCTTTACAATAAAATAATTTATGAAAGGAATATGATTACATGATATAAAGGGTGTCCCAAGAAGAACGCAATTTTTAAATCTGGCAACATTCGAAGTGTCATTGTTTGACATTTGAACAATTGTTATTGTTTGCTAGTAGAAGGTACGAGGTTAGTAAAAATGGAGCGCTACACGAATGAACAACGCATTCTCACTGTGAAATTGTTTTACCAAAATGGTGAAAGTTTTGCGGCTACAGTTCGCAAATTGCGATCAATTTGGGGTCACAATAATGCTCCAAAAGAGTCAACTGTAAAGAGATTAATGGATAAATTTGCCAAAACTGGGTCTGTTAGTGATGTAAAGACAACAACGCGCCATCGACCAGGTCGATCGACCGAAAATGTCGCAGCTGTACGTGATGATGTCGCTCAAACTCCATCCACCTCAATTTGACACCGAGCTCAGCAAATTGGTGTCTCCAAATCCACTTTGCAGCGAATTTTGACGAAAGATTTGCATATTCATGCATACAAAGTTTAATTGACTCAGGAACTAAAGCCAGCTGACCATGGACAGCGAAGGGAGTTCGTTAATTGGGTATTGGAGAGACAACATGAAAATGCAGATTTTGCCGATAAAATCATCTTCAGTGACGAGGCCCATTTTCATCTTGATGGCTTCGTCAATAGGCAGAATTGTCGCATTTGGGGTGAGGAAAATCCTCGAGTGATTCACGAGAAGCAAATGCATCCTCAACGTGTCACTGTGTGGTGTGGTTTTTGGGCTGGAGGAATCATTGGACCTTTTTTTTATGAAAATGAGGCAAGTCAAGCGCAAACAGTCAATGGTGTTTGGTATCGTGAAATGATAACCAGTTTTTTCTTGCCTAGAATTGAAGAAATGAATGACGAGGGCATGTGGTTCCAACAAGACGGCGCCACATGTCATACAGCCAGAGAAACAATTCAATTGCTGCATCAGTCATTTCCCGGTCGTGTTATTTCGCGTTTTGGAGATCAGAATTGGCCGCCTAGATCGTGCAATTTAACACCATTAGATTTTTTTCTTTGGGGTTTTTTGAAGTCGATGATTTACGCGAATAAGCCGACGACGACTCAAGCCTTAAAAGAGGAAATTGGACGCTGCATTAATGAAATACCGCAGCATTCATGCAAAACGGTCATTGAAAATTTCATTAAAAGATCGCGTGCATGCCAGCAAAGCCGCGGCGGCCATCTGCACGATATATTGTTCCATACATAACCTCATTCTGTCTACTTTACGATATAATAAAGTTTCACGATTTTTTTTTTAAATATCTGTGTTTTATTTAAAATTTAAAAATTGCTTTCTTCTTGGGACACCCTTTATAATCCTACTATACTATTCACTTACAAAATAACAAATCAACAATTCATAAAACTCCATTTTTAAAATATTTTTAAAAACAGATAGCCGATACATGGATTCACGCCCTTTGTGCAACGTATCAAACGCGTTATACGAGAAAATGGTGGTGTTACGATAGCAAGTCAATAAGACTTTAAACAAACATAAAAAACATATTTTTGGGGTTATTCTTTCTATTTTTCAACATATGTACTCTACTTTTAGCTCGATACACTTCATTTAGCGTTTATCCAATTTTTTAAGCCCTCCTCAAAGTAAGATTTCGGAAGGTCCTAAAAATAGGCTTCTGTTGCAGAGATGACGGGCCATTTCTTAGAATTTGGAAATTGAAAAAATTTACTGGAATGTAAACATATAGAACAGGGTGCATACGCCAACAATTCAAACCTCAACTTGCGTATTGTTGCCTTTAAAACTGCAAAAGTGTGCACCCGAGCATTATCTTGTTGTCAGATAACTTTTTTGGGGGAGTTTTTCTTGATTTCTTCGCTTAATTGACCCAATAACAATTAACATTTATTTTGTTTTCCTTTTCTAAGTAGTCAGCGTAACCTTGCCATAACCTTGCCAAAAGATAAAACTCTCTTTGCTGTCTCCGGGTCGGATGCACTTGAATCCATTGCTCTTGCCGCATTTCTGTTAGTGTTGAATCCAAGTTTCATCAGCACTTATGTATCGGCGAAGATATTTATCAGGAAAATTAAATCATTCACACGATTCAATTTATATTCGATTGTGGTTACCCATTTTGCCGATTGCTTTTTTGTGCAAAATTGAAATCACTGAACCATGTGATATGCCAGTGCCCTAAAAAAGTTCATGCATATTTACTCATCGGTCACTCAAAACTATATCTTGGATTGTATCAATGATTTTCGAAGTAATTGCTTCAACTGAATGATCCTTAACGAGGTTCATCATTTTATTCAGTGTAATTTAAACGCTAGGTTAGAAAACCCTAGCGGAATGGAGCTGAGAAAAAGTGCAATTGAAACAATGTACAAAAGGAACGATGTAAAATGAAACGGGGAATAAGTGGTATTGAAACATAAGACAAGGCAAATAAAGCGAATGGAATGGAAACAGTGTAAAAGGAAAACGAAGTGGAATGGAACGGGGAACTAGTTAGATAAACCTCTATAGCTACACCTAGAAATCAGATTTGTACTGACAACCAAATTTGTTGCCAATCGATTGGTTCAGTTGCAGTCGGACCATTTGATTGGGTAGAAATTCGGTTGTCAGCATGAATTTGTTTTCTCTGTGTAGATATTTATTTGTAGATATTTTATTTGTTCCTTGGTGTGAAACAAATATTTTATGTGGTAAAAATTAAGTTAAATAGGTCAAAATTGTCCCCTTAGTCATCCAGCTCAAACCGCTGGAGATATTGACATGATATTTGGCATAAGGTTTTTACACTGTATGGGGCATCTACCAATATAGGAATTTAAAAAATTTTTATTTAGAGTAACTAATCCGGAAGGAGCAAACGGTTTCGGCGAGAAACCGCTGGACCTATTAACATAATATTTGGCATAAGGTTCCCAATCTGAAGTAGCCATCCACAAAGAGGGGAATTAAAAAATGTGACAAAACGTGAAGTAGCAAACGCCTTTGGCTATAAATTTGGAATTTATAAAATGTGTTCACTGGAGTATGTGCGGTTAAGTCAATAAAGGAATACTTTTAGAATTCTAATAAAAACGTGGAAAAATAGTTTTTAAATGGAGAAAGAGTAGGCTCTTCGTTATCCGTTGGAGCTAAGAAGATTTTAAGTCGAGATTTTTGGGAATACTTATCGGGAGGGCCAAAGAGAAGAAAGTCTTCCAATTAAAACCTGCTTAAAGCCACTTGACTATAAAGCTGAAATTTGAAATAAGTCTTCTCGGGGGTATGGGTTTATTGAGAGCCCCGGTAGGCTAGTTGATATCGTGCTAGATTATCACTGCGGGGGTCGTGGGTTCGATTCCCACCACGGACTCTGATCAGTTTACTATACAAAGAGCCGATGGCCTTCGTTGTCAGTGCTCGGTTCGTTGTCCGTGCTCGGTTAGGCTATTGGGATATATTTTTAATTATATGATTATGAAGTGGTAAATAGGAAAAGAGTATCAACTAATTTCCCATCCCAACCGATAAAGCTAGTAAATTGAATATAGGTATATGGAGTCCTGTCTAGCGTGGACATTCACTAAGACGTGACTTATGAAAGTTACTACAAGAAGGGGCGATAAGTAGAAAAATTAACCCATTAGTATCCTGCCCATTAAACATTGGCTAGAAATCTAACATCTTAAATATGTTGAAACACAAAAGGTTTATACAGATTTATAAAGGAAAATCCTTGGAAGCAAGAATTCAATTTTTTTCTTAATGTGTACTGATATCTAAAATAAGAAGTGACGAAATATCTTGCTTTAAAGCTATGTTAGCCATACAGCGTCTTAGGATGAAACGAAGCAGCGGCAATTTGGTCATTCCCTTGGGTCTGTAAAATTTGTTAATAAAATTATTTTCTTCTCCTTCTTCCTGTAAATAAAAAGTTTAAAAAATTCTTTAGTAGTTTAATCTAATATTAATAACAATTGTATATATGACAGTTACAACTACTTTACTCTCAACATACTATATATGTTGTGTGTTCTGAATTTAAATTAAAACATTGTTAAAAAAGAAGTGTTAACAAAATTTTGTTTTTTTTTTCTCCTCTATAACATATTCGAATTTCATTACAAACTAAGATGTTGCCTTTTTAAGTGGTTTAGTTTCTATTCAATTTTATTCGTATCGATTTTTTTAATCTAATTTTTTGTTATTGTTGGTTACGAACTGTAACACTCATGTTAGTAAATCAAATAACTTTTTTTTATTTAATTCCCTTATCTACAATTTAAAAACAATAATTGCATTTTTCAGCCCATCTTATCTAGCTGTATAAGAAATTACAGCTAAATACTTTGTGCAAAAAAAAAGGTCAATTGCTACAAAAGTGGCAAAATATCATGAACTTGGCAAAATAGCAAAAATGAAAAAAAAAAATAAATACTTATTTAACATCCATAGGATATTTAACAATAAAATATATACACACATACAATATCTTATCAAGTTTTGCTTGCACATGAACATAGACAATAGCAAACTGTTTATAGTTGTTTAATAGGAAATGCAATCAAATTGCTACTTCCGCTTTATATTGCTTTTCAATAATCTGTATTTGCTATGCACAACAACAACAATAGAAACTACAATGGCAAGCAGCACTTGAAGAACCAACATTAATAAATGCAAGACAATGAGAAAAATTTATAAATATTAAGGCGTTTTAATTGTCTACTATGGAAGTTTTAATATTGTTCGTACTTATGTAATGTTCTTGGAACGGTATCTAGTAATAATACTTACCTATGGGTCCAGGAGCACATAACTAGATAAACCGGAAAACTGCAGAGCTGATAAACTGGCAAGGCTGAGAATGAGCTTACATGTTTCGATGGAAATCAAACTGAATATTAGGCAAGCGGCTCTACTGCGAGAGGACGATAATCTCAGGTGGGCTAACAAAGTGGCTGGAGTAACTCCAAGGTGTATCTGTGGAACCAGAGTGGTTATGTACGAAGAGGTTTCCTATACAAAATACTAGATTTTTAACAATTTTTTTGTTACAAACATTTTTAGATTCTACACCCAGAAAACATTGATCACCGAAACTGTCTTCATATTAAATTATATTTGATTGTGAAAGCCAACATTCAGTTTTACAATTTAATATTTATATTTCACAGAAATATTATTACGTTCCATAATATTTTATTTTAAGAAAAATTTTATTTTTAGGTTTTTCACGTTTCAAATATGGGCATTTAGATTCATAGTTCACACTCTTGCATCTGAATATTTTATTTAATTAAAAAAAATATTTTTGAAATGTTCGCCTTTTCCGGGATTTAAATTTGGCAATTCGGTGTACTGAGCTACCTATTTATCCACTACACCACAAACACTTATAAATTTGATAGCTAATTTTAAATTTAAACAGTTTGTTAGGAAAAAAAATAAAGTATAAAATTTGTTTATCAATACCAATCATTAGCGACGCTATTTTCAATACAATCCACAATTCGGTTGCTTCTACTGAAACCCAAATTAAATGATATATTTGATCAGAATGCGCGTACTTGTAGTTTTCACTTCTGAATATCAACAATATTTTAATAAATTTGTTAGATTATACTTGAAAAATAGTATTGATTTTTAGTTTCTTTTCTTTTTTTGAATTCCCACTACAACACTTTTGCTTTATTAATGGATTTTACAATAAAAAAAAAGTTTTTAGAAAAATTTGTAAACGGTTTTCAATCCCACTTTACTATTTTTATACTGATTTTAAGTAAAAAAAATTATTATTTAGCAAATCATTTTGCTATTTACATTTTAGAAATTACAGAGTTTTTACAGAATATTTACAAATTTTTGTTGCTAATTTCAGAAATCATTTTACAAATTTTTTAAAACCGATTTGCTAAAATTTCAAAAAAAATTACTAATTTTAAAAAAGTGGATATTGTTGGAAATATTATTTCTAATTAAAACTTACACCTACAAACCCGAATTGCCTTAAAATGTTAAATAGATTAAAAAAGGGATCGGAAGTGAATATACCAACTCTTAAAATAGGACATCTCTTAAAATAGTACTGAAAAGTTTTTTTAGTTCTAAAAATCAGCCCTAAAAACAATTCAAATTTTACCTTAAAAGTAAAAAAAAAAAAATATTGATTAAAATATTTTTCAAAACAGAAACTAATTTTGTATAAAACAAAATTTTGTATAAAATATTTTTTGAAAAAAAAATAAAATAAAAAAATTTGATGCTTGATAAAAAAATAAATTCAAAATTTTGTACTAATACTCACAATATTTAGTAAATTTTTTTTTTGCTGATTTTAGCAAACCGGTTTCAAATACTAAAATTTAGTAGCGGCTACTAATTTTTCTACTAATTTCATTGTACTACACGTCAGCAGACATGAATTGCTAATATTAGCAAAAAATACCGCTGGGCTCAAATTAGCAAAATTTCCCGTTATAACAGCAAAATTTTCAGTTGCCATTACAGATTTTTTGTGGTGGGTGTAGGTTATTCCAAATAAAATTAAATCCTTACAAATAAATGTTAATGGTTTTGATCGAATTGCAACCAATCTTTTCGCTCGGTGTATGGACTTTTCCTTAAAGTAAAATATTCATTTTTTGCAAACTATAGCTCGTCATTGCTCGGTTTTACAGTCGACCGGTCTACCCAATCAGACCGGTTTTAAAACTAGTCAACCGGTCTTTGCGGTTTACCCGGTCTCTACGTTCTTTTTTACAAAAAAAACATTGGCATTCTCATATTAATGTATGACAAGTACAGGATTTTCTAAATTTAAGAGGCAGTATCGGAATATTTTTTGTTGCACAACTTAAAAAAGTTTCCAGCTCTCAGTCAGAGTAAAAGCTAGATTTTTTCAGCAAAGCATTAGTCCATAGTGAAGCAAGTCATAAAAACCACGGATATGGGACCGAAATAGACCGTGTTCTTTCCATATAAATGTATGAAAATCGAAAGACTTTTTTAACACAAGAGCCAGTATCGAAATATTTTTGTTCCACATCTCTTGCTATTTAGTATTTAAAATAAATAGTAAAACATTTTATGAAAGACTACACGCAGAAAAAAGACACTTTTGAATATGTTTACTGCCAATTATACATATGTTTAGAAACCATTATATATATATATATATATATATATATATATATATATATATGTGCACAGCACATGTTGCGGGGACGGTTTTTCGTTCCACAAGTTACTATGAAGACATTTTGCTACTTTGGGGACTGTCCTTAAACTTTTCGTTATCCTACTGTTTACACTGAAGACATGATACTGGATACAGCGCATTTTATAGGGGCTTTTTTGGCTGTATATACAGATGTCTTCTAAGTATGCGCAATGAATATATATATGTATATATATATATATATGAAACATGCTTACAATTATTTTGTTGTTATTGTGGTTACAAGGGTATAAATTTACTTACTTATTGACTGAATGACTGACTCGCTTACTAACTTAAGATCGCAAAACCCAAACCGCTGGAGATAGAGAAGTGATACATAGCTTCCTTCTTCGCTAAGATTTGATTTTTTGAAATTTCTACTGCCCACCTTAAACCCCTTTGGCAAGAAAGCTATAATTTTAAATATTTCTTCCCTGGAATATAAACTAACTTCTTGATAAGGTACATTTTAGAATTTTCGCGACAAGCATAATAAATTTTTTGGGGGGGGGGGGGAGGAAAGAGCAAAAGTGAAAGATTATTCCAATTAACGGCGTACCTTAACCCTTTTGGATAAAGACCTGAACTTTTAAATAAATGTTCGCTAGAGCTAGGGCTAACTAACAGGTAGAAATAAGTTTTAGAAATCGCTATGGGTAGAGGAAAATGTGGGAATCTTCCCCTTGATGGGCTGTACAAACTCATACGACAAGAAACCTGAAATTTCATATGCAAATATAATTCTTGGAACTCGGGCCAACTCACTAATAAGACGGTATGAACCTACTAAAACTAATTTGGCTTAACACCAAAAGCTTAAAACATATGTTTTTGGAAATGGACTAATTCACTGATAATGCTTAATTTTTGGAAATTCCTGAAGGTAGAAACATAAAAGGATCTATTGTAATTTTTATCATTATTATACTTATGGAATGCATACATAATAATGGTAAACAAATATATATTTGCAGACAAATATATTTATGTTTGCCGCTGGATTAATTTCATCTAATACAAACACATATATATTTACAGGCAAAGATTTTATATTTGCAGGAAAATTTGAGGTAACACGAAAAAAATATTTTACTGAATTTTCCAAACATTTGTATATTACCACACTCAGAATATTATACAGTTAACTGTTTAGTTTAATAAAAAAGTTTTCCGTTCCATTTAAAAATAAAGGAATATACATTTATTTTTCAAAGAAATATTTATATTTACTATCATTTACCAATTTTTTTCAGTTTTATTTATTTTTTCATTTGTTTGAAATTTAATAAAAAATTTACCTACAAAACCGAAATTGGTGATTTAATTTTGTCCGTAACAGTTATTATAAATTAAAAATTTTGTTTGCTATCTGTTTCAAAAAAAAAAAAAAATATTCAAAAAATTTCAATTTGTTTTTTATTTAAATTGATTGTATATATACAAAATTATTTCAATTCAAATTACAAGAACTTCATAAACACACACACATACACAAACACATTCACATAAAATGTGTCTATAGCTGTGCATACATACATTTTGTAAAAAAAAAATACAAAAAAGGAAACAATTTCAAATAAATGATAAAAAATCATTAATGTTTTAGGGAATTGGTAGGTAAAATTTTGACATTTATTTTAACTGATTATATCATTTGTTTCTTACGGATTTGTTAGTTGTGTAATAGACATTTAAAAATAAATAACAAAAGGCATTTAATTTTAATGAAAATTATGTAGACCGGTTTTTAAATGAAATATCATATCTTGTAAATGACATGTTCTGTTATTTTAACTTACAAAACTATTTTAAGTGCAGTAAAATTATATTAATATATTATATACTTAAATCATTTCTCCGACATTTACTTCTACATATATATATATTTTTAGTTTAAATTTTAAAAATATCTGTTATTGTTGGTCCCTGGTTCGAAACTTCAATGAATACTTGTGAAGACAAATTACATACAACAAGTTTCCTTCATATGGCTACATGTTTGATTTTTTTTTTTTTTTAACTTTTTATTTAACTATATAATTTTTAATTAATTCCACAGATATAGTATTATAAATGAGAAATTCTTTAATATTTTAAAGACTGAAATAATATGTTAACATATTGATTGCTAATTATTAGTTGTTACTCGTTCTCATTTCATAGAAAATTACTTTATTTATGTAACGAACGATTTTGTGGTAAAAACAAGTCTTATTTCCACACATTTTTTATTAACAAAAAACTGAGAAGTTCATCAGTATTAGTTATCTTTTAAAAAAGTAGTATTGTAATAAAAAAAAGTACATGTATTTATATATATTTGTAATTTTTTTTTAACATTAAAAGTACCAAGCCAGTTTCAAATGGCTTTTTTAAATGCTTAATATGAAGTCTTAGATATATTTTATTGGTAAGAGCAACAATAGAATATTAAAATATGAGACTATGATATTTAGATATTCGAGTGACACAGTTAAAAACTTAAAATAAAAAAATCGTTTAAAAGGCTGACAAAGTTAGTCAAAATTATGAAACCGATAATTTTTTCAAATATTAGCCGTTGTCAATAATACCAAGAAGGAACATAGAAGATGCGATGGCCTTTCAAATATTAGTCACCAATATTACTTTGCATAATACTTGGTGACAATACAGATCATAATCTAAAAGTAGAATATATTCCAGTAATAACTTTCTCATAGTCATATTAAAATAACAATTGTTTTCATGGGTGTTACGAATGCCATGAAGTTATGACTTCCTTAAAGCCAACCTGAACAACTATTGCAGTAAATTTTTAGAACCAATTTGTGTCTCTTTCATCATCTGGAAACCCAAAGTAACTTTCATAAGCACTTTATTTATTTATTTATTTATTTCTTTATTTATTTATTTATTTATTTATTTATTTATTTATTTATTCACATTGCAATACAAAGCCATCCAGGCCAAAAAAACGTATTGCATAACAATTTACAATTCCAAGTAAAGCACTAAAACTAGCTTAAAAATATAATAAAAGTTATGTAATAACAAATAACTGCACTCATTAATAAACTAAAATTATTTTAATTTAAATTAAATTTTAAATTTTTATTGGCTCCCCAGCCATAACAAATCAATAAAAAAAAGGTAAAACTATTAATAGATTTAGTTAAGAATTCATTATCCGGTGATATAAGAACAACTGAAGGAAAAAGACAAGTCAAACAGTGCAGAACCACCAATTTTAAGAATTAAATAAATGTTTCATAAGTTTGAGACGAAAAACGTTATTAGATTGAGAGAAAATACGTAATTCATAAGGTAAGCTATTCCAGCAGCGAGCAACTCTCACAACAAAAGACCTCTCAAACAATGAGCATCTAATTCTAGGTATTATAATTTGTTTGTTTCTACTAGAGCGTGAAAAGGAGAATTCTCCTCGCAACGAGACTGGTATACCACTTTTAATTATTCTATGAAATAAAATAATACTGCGAAACTTAACAAATTTATCAAAAAAACATCCTAAAAATTTTTTTACAAAATTAGATATATGTTCACGTCTACGGATATTAAAAACATATCGAGTTACCGTATTAACAATTCGCTCTAGCATCTTTAAGTTTGTAGCAATAGTGCCTGATACCACCTCCAGACCATACAAAATTTGTGGCATTAGAAGTGCATGAGCTAATCTACACTTCACTCTAAAAGGCAAGAAAATATTTGAGGAATATACTCTTCTCAGGATATAAGAAATTTTCCGATGTACAGATTCAAAATGAGACACAAAACTAAGCCGATTATCAATAATAATACCAAGAAATCTATGCTGACTAACAAACTCAATTCTGGAATCACAAATAGTTATAAAAAAATCAGTTACTAAATTCTCAGAAGGTCCAAAATAAAGGGCTTTCGACTTAGATGGATTTATAGCTACCGAATTCCTAATAGACCAGGCAGAAATTCTATCAAGGCTGTAATTAATATTGGATTCCAATACATCAACAAAATCTCTGTCAGTACTAAACAAGAGCATTATGTCATCTGCAAATAAAAACGGCTTACAAATACTAGAATTCAGAACACCTGGCAAATCATTGATATATAAAATAAATAAAAGTGGCCCTAGAACTGAACCCTGAGGAACTCCCGATCTGAGAGGAAGTATGCTAGAAAATCTACCATATAAATCAACAAATTGTGACCGACCACATAAATAAGACATAATGAGTTTGCATGCAGATTTAGAAAAATTGAAAATCTCTTTAAGTTTAACAATCATCGTAGAGTAACATAAGGAATTAAAAGCTTTAGCTAAGTCAAGAGATATCAGCACACTGAGCTTATTATCATTCACAGAGTTCCTAATATTATCAGTCAGATTAAGTAAAAGTGTTGTAGTGTTATATCCACGACGAACAATTCATAAAATAGGTGGATGGTTGGATTGCCTCAAAGGAAGAGTCATTCTTCCGAGCTGGCATCCAGAAAGATGGGCAAATACTGTGGCCAGCGATGTACAATACTCTGAATAACATACTTGTAACAATTTTTGCATTACAAATACCAAAAATACTACTTGAGTTTTAACAACTCAAGAAATTTTACACCGTATGGTGTACGTATTGCTCAAAGCGGGCGATCATGGTGCTATTCCTATAGGCAAATATCCCTTCATTTTTAGACTGATATCTTCTCTTATATGTCTTTGTGCGGAGAGCACCTGCGGAGGCATGCAGTTTGCTCTCGTATCTTTATTCTTTTTGATAGTTAAGCGGCACTCAAGGCCCATGAGGTGTCCTCTGGACTAGTGATGGAGTGTATCCAGGCTCTTGATCGACTTGGTAGGACAAATTCCTCACCCTTTGGTGGATTCCTGGTCATGAGGGCAACGAAAGAGCGAATTGGCTGGCCAATTGTGGGGCACGTTGGCCCTTCATCTCTCCTGAACCCGTCTGAGGGGTGCCCATTGGGGGGAGAATCAGGTTGTGGAGAGTGTCGAAATTTTTTGACTATTTAAGAAATTCTCATGGCCAACTCCAGGCCAAGATATTTATTTCTTTGCTCAGTGAGGGATCGGGGTGACTACTGACCCATGCCAAGTAGGACTAAGGGACCTTGACGGGGTACTTTACTGGGCGGAGCATATTCTTGTTAAATGGTCCAGGCTTTGTGTTAGGAGACTTAGGTTTCTGGGTGACCGTCTCGTGTCGCCTTCCGATATTTCATCTGGTACGATTCTTAGCTTTATCGGTAGCTTGGACCGAGCTCTAGCAGCACAAAAGACCTATGCTGGTCGCAGTGCCACACTCAGAATATTATGTAGTTAACTGTTTGTAGTTTAATGAAAAAGTTTTCCGTTTCATTTAAAAATAAAGGAACATACATTATTTTTCAAAGAAATATCTATATTAACTTTTTTATACATTTATTCGAAATAATTTACTATCATTTACCATTTTTTTTCAGTTTCATTTATTTTTTCATTTGTTTGAAATTTAATAAAAATTTACCCACAAAACGGAAACTTGTGGTTTATTTGTGTCCGTAACAGTTATTACAAATTTAAATTTTGTTTGCTGTCTGTTTCAAAAAAAAAATATTCAAAAAATTTCAATTTGTTTTTTTATTTAAATTGGTTGTATATATACAAAATTTTTCAATACAATTTACAAGAACTTCATAAACACACATACATACACAAAAACATTCACACAAAAAGTGTTTATAGCTTCATATGCATACATACATTTTGTATTATACGTGTATATTAAAAAAAAAAAACAAAAAATACAAAAAGGGAAATAATTTCAAATAAATGAAAAAAACAGTTATTTTTTAAGGATTGGTAGGTAAAATTTTGACATTTATTTTAACTGATTATATCATTTGTTTCTTACGGATGTGTCAGTTGATTAATCAACATTTAAAAATAAATAACAAATGGCATTTAATTTAAATGAAAATTAAGTAGACCGGTTTTTAAATGAAATATCATTTATTTTAAATGATATTTTCAGTTATTTTAACTTACAAACTTTTTTAAGTGCATTTGTATCTAAACTAATCTCACCATTTTTGCACAATAAATTCGTAAATTTATTTATTTTTATTCATTTAGGGTTACAATACGTAATGGTAAAAATCAGAAAGCAAATTTAGATTCAGCATTTTTAACTCTTCATGTACAACACAACAGATTTGCATATAAAGTAATATTTCGCAATATTTCAAAAACTACTGCTTTCCATTAAATTCAACTGGTTTTTAAACAACTGACAGATTAGTAAAAACAAATAATTAATCAGTTTAAAATAAATGTTAAAATTTGAGCTACCAATTACGTAATAATACGTTATTATTCATTTATTTGAAAATTTTTGATTTTTTTTTTTGTGTTTTTGGTTCTTTTCATCTGCAAATGTAGACTTACACAGACTATAACTCGTGTTTTGTGGCTTTTTGTGTGCGTGCTTATAAAGTTCTTGTAATTCGAATTGAGAAATTTTTTTATATAACAAGCATTTTAATAAATATCAAAATTTGAATTTTTTTTTTAAAGACACAGCAAGCAAAATTTAAAGTTGTAATAATTGTAAGCAAATAAACTAAATTTCCGTTTTGTAAGTAAATTTTTATTTATTTATTTATTTATTTATTTATTTATTTATTTATTTATTTATTTATTTATTTATTTATTTACTTATTTATTTATTTATATATTTATTTATTTATTTATTTATTTATTTATTTATTTATTTATTTATTTATTTATTTATTTATTTATTTATTTATTTATATATTTATTTATTTATTTATTTATTTATTTATTTATTTATTTATTTATTTATTTATTTATTTATTTATTTATTTATTTATTTATTTATATATTTATTTATTTATTTATTTATTTATTTATTTATTTATTTTATTAAACATATAATTACGAATTGTAACTTAATACCCTAACCGAGCACTAGCAACGAAGGCTTTCGGCTCGTTGTAGCGAAAACATACCAGAGCCTCTGGTCGTTATCGAACCACGACCCCCGCACTAATAAGCTAGCACGGTACCAACTAGCCTACCGGGGTGCTCTAGTAAATTTTGATTAACTGTCGAACAAATTAAAAAAACTAAAAAAATATAAATGAAACGGAAAAAATCGTTAAATGATTTTGAAATATAAAAAAGTTAAAATAAATATTTCTTTGAAGAATTAAAATTAATTATCCTTTGTTTTTAACTGAACTTAAATTATTTTTATTACACCACAAACAATAAATTTACTGTTTACTTTACATAATAATTTGAGTGTTTGTGCTGACTAAATTACTGGCCATAAGTCATTGTGAAAATCAATTATACACAATATATGATATCGCCAAGTGCTCTAAGAAGGATGTACAGAGCTAAAATTATTGGTTATCACTTCACTGGCTTAGAAAATATATAGCAATAGTCATTTGAATACATCTTGCTGGTAAGTTTAGTGTTAATTTAGTGTGTAGTGTTTGAATGTATTTTGTAAAAATTTCATGTTCTTAACAACACATTTTTTCTTGTAAATTGTTAAGTCTATTTTAAGTAGAAATTGATTTTCCTTCTTTTTTATTTGTGCTTTACTATAGGTATATTCCAGTTTTTTTCTTCAGTGCAGTGTAAAGTAATTGTAGTAACAGCAAAAAAATGCAATCAATTTTTATTTTAGAATTAAGGAAATAAATTGAATTTTTTCAATTTGTTAAACCTAATATGGTTTTACAAAGAAATAAACATTGAACATTTCTTCTTTGGTTAAAAAAAACTAAATTGATTTGCACAATATATACATATGTATTATTATTTATTATGACGTCTGAGTGATATGTTTAAAATATATATCGGGTTAATATTAATCACACGTCCAATAGCAAAACTGTGCATAATATATTTTTACTTGAAACTCTGAGTTAGATTTCTTTTAAGATACACATATATTCAATAAATTAAATTTATTAATTTCTACAATATACATATTTAAGATTCTGTTAAATTCTTAAAGAGAAATTAAATTAATCTAAAATCTGCCATCCCTGTGTCTCATATAACATTTTTAAACTTCATAGTAGACACATTTTCTGCATTAGGAGGCTATTTTGCTTATAAAATTTATTTCAAAACAATTTAAATTCCTTAAATACTTAAATATATTTTGTAGAAATTTGTGTATATTCAATAACAAACATTTTAATCTTTGACATTATCATGTATTTATCTTTATGTCTGCCTTTGACATTTTTACTAGTTGATAAATTTTATACGGCCTTTGCAATTTCTTCAATGCCTACAAATTACTCTTGTCTTTAAGATTGACAGCTTAATGACAAGTGTGGTCAAAAATATTCCATTTTTTGTCTTATATTTTTCTTTTTGCTTTATATTTTCATATTCTTATTATTATACTTTAGTGATGGTGGCATAATGAACTTAAAATATCTTTTTTAAAATATAGCTTTTTTGTGTTAGTGCGAGTATTTTAAAAATCAAATGACCTGTCAATTTTGATTATATTGTTAATGCTTTTTTTAAATGAACTTACTACGAGGGTCATGGTGATAATTTTTGCAAAACTATAGAAATCATACAAATTTTAACAAAATTTTTATGATCTGTTCCTTTTTTGCATTCAGCAACGTAAAATTGCTTCTTCAGGAATTTTAAATTCCAATTTATTTTTTATAAAAGAATTCAGATCAAAATCGTTGGATGCCTGGCATGATATGTATGGAGTCCTAATTTTAATATTTTCTTTATTTAAATAAACAATTGTTAAAGGAGCCTTATTTGCACTGGCATTGTTGTGATGTAATATGATTCGACAATTTGGAATATATTTTCCTTTTATTTCGTCTATGACTTCTGGCAAAAAAATGGCGGTAGTTTGCATTAAAAGTCTTCAAGCCGTCAACATAATTGTTATATTGTTAAATTGTTAAATTTACATGCGGAAATGCCATTTTGCAGAATGATACGTGAATACCCTCGTATATATTATTTTTACAGTCAACGGAACACTTCAATTACAATAATGTTTTGTAGTCAGAATTTAAAATTCAATAGAAAATATCTTTTGCAGACATTTTTTAAATAAATAAAATTGATGTAAACATTTTGCATTATAAAAACTTTTATTGATTTTTCTTTTTCGTGGGTTTTTGCTCTCACCATTCACCTCAATAAAAGCCCATTTAAACATATAAAAATAATAAACAAAAATTTAAAAATTCTAAGAAAAAATTGTATTCGAATAACGAAAAGAATGTTGGAAGTGAGAGATAGATTCACTTCAAATATGTATATCAAAAAACGAATAAAGCTACTTATACCATCACTTAGAATATTATACAATTAACTGTTTGCAGCTTTATAAAAAACTTTTCAGTTCAGTTAAAAATATAGGAACATATATGTATTTTTTAAAGAAATATTTATTTTAACTTTTTTATATATTGGTTCAAAATGTTTTACTGTCATTTACCGATTTGTTCAGTTTCATTTATTTTTTTTTTTTTCATTTGTTAGAAATTTAATATAAATTTACCCACAAAACGGAAATTTGTGGTTTACTTATTTTCGTTATAGTTATTACAAATTTAAATTTTGTTTGCTTTTCAGTTTAAAAAAAAATAAAAACTTACAATTTTATTTTAAATTCAAAAACAAAAATACAAATAACCGTAACAATTTCAAATAAATGAATAATTATTTATAGCCTGTTCCTCGATCTCGAACGAAAAACTAGTCGAACGATAGCAAGTCACTCGAATTCGAATCAATTTGGGTTTCTCTATTTCGAAAGCCTTCGATCGACTTGACTTACGTGTGTCAATTTTTGTTTCTTACGCATGCCAGATCATATATTTTGAGCATTTGTTACAATTTTCTTTAAAAGTAGCAAAAATACTACTAAACTGCTTAAAGACAAAAACAACCCTGTTTAACAGTGATCAGCTGTATATGACAAATGAAATAAAAAAATAACAATAAACAAATCAATTTTTATTTGGAAAGTGTGTTTATTTGCGAAAATTTTTGTTATCGATTGGTTGTGGGTGAAATTGTTGTTTGGAGAGCTTTTCTGTTGCCTGTTCAGTGCGGTCACTGCTAAAGTCCTTGTAAAATAAAGTTGTAAAATAAAATATGTAAATATGAGCTTCTTGGGCAAACGTAAGCCACAAACAACACACACATACCTTTTACCACTCAGCAACAGCGTACTAGGGGGTGAAACGGAGCTTAGTTTTCTGGTCAAATTTTCCTCCTCTGCGGAAAATTTGTATGCTCCGAACACTAGAGACCTTCTGGCAAAATCAGGCCTTTCTTCCATATAAAATACAAGCGTCTTCGGATGGTCCATTGTTGATTTTTTTTTTAGCTAAACTTTAAAATTCTTAATAAACTATAAATATTTGTATTATTTTGTACTTACTTTTTGTTATCCATTGCTTTTTAACTTCATTTTGCTTTTAAAAATATTAAATATATATTTACTCGACAAAAAAATAGCAAGTGACTGATTTTGACATTTGCGTTCGAGCTGTTCGAAATAGAGAAACCAAATTTTGTATGAAAACAGTTACGTTTTCATTCGACTTGTCGTTCGAGTCATCGTTCGCATAGAAATAGAGTAAGTGAAACCCAAATCAGTTTTCTTTCGACTAGAAAGCGAACGAACGTGTTCTTTCGAAATAGAGGAACAGGCTATTATTTTTACGAAACTGGTGGGTAAAATTTTAACATTTACTTTTAACTAATTAATCATTTTATTTTACTAATGTGTTAGTAGTTAAAAAAATAACAAAAACCATTAGATTTAAATGAAAAGTTAGTAGACCGGGTTTTATAAGCAATTTTTTTTTTTGTTAAACTGTATTTTTGGTTATTTTAATCTACAAACTATTTTAAGTGATATTTTTGAAAACGTTAAAATTTACAAAAATCGTCTAATTTGAAAATATATTTTCACAAAAACGTAGGCTCAATCCCTGTGTTTAGAGTTTTAGTTCCACACCTTCCGCGTCTTATTCCATTACGTCCCCCTTATCAACTGTTTAAATTCTATTTGTTCCTAGTTCCATTTCATTGCCCTTGTCTAGTTTTTAAATTCCACTTGTTCCCTGTTCCATTTCATTTCGATCCCCTAGTCAAATCTTTCAGCTCCATTCATTTCTCGATTTATTTCACTTCGTTTCTCTTGTCTAGTGTTTCAATTTCGCTGGTACACCATTTCATTCAATTTCGTTCGTCTTGTATATTATTTTAATTTCACTGGGTCGAACTACAGATTGAAATTTCACTCGTTTTTAATCCTTCATTGCGTGATGATGGAAATTTCCATCATAAAATTTATTCAACAAAAAATTGCACACAAACAGGAGTAGTTTTAACTTGATTTTTGAATAAATTGGAGCACAGCAGTAAAAAAGCTCAAGAATCACAATCAAATAACGCTTTTTAATTTATCGCTCCGCTTGTGATTAGAAAAAACGTGTAGAAACTTATGTAAGCTAATCTGAAAATAAGTGAAAAAAGGATCGTTTTTAGTGATTAGTGTTTGATATTTTATTTTTTTTTGTTTAGTACTGAACTGAACATGTGACTTTGCATGGTGATGGATATTTCCATCACACTGTTTTTTTAATTATTTAAATTATCTATTTATAATAAGATTTTTTAAAATATTTTTAAACTTTATCTAAGCTGAGTTAAATCTCATGCGTCTGGATAAAGCGGTTTGAGTAGGAAGTTAAAGACATCACTTTTTCACTTTTGAAGCCCCTTTTAAAAATGCCTATGGCAAAAATTTAAAATAGCTTTTTATTATATACTCCAGAAAGCACACGCAGATAAAAAAACATGATTACTAAATGGTCACTACGACCATAGTTATTCATATTAGCCTAATATGTTTACCCTAATAAATTTATTATAGCCCCAGAATAAATTGAACAAAAAATTTTTGTCTTAAGCATATTTATTATTAGTTGCACTCAAAAGTGTATGTTTATTACAAAAATTTATGTTTGCCTTTAAACACATTCTCTAAATGAGCAAACATTTATTGTCAAAATAAACAGTGTGAGTTTCTAAAAAAATAAAATTTAATCCCGCGTCATTTTCCGTTCGCCAGCGATAGTTAATAACATGAGTGAGTATAAAATAATAAAAACAAATTTAATGATATAAATTATTATACGTTTATTGAAACAGGTAAGTAATTTATATACATATAATTAGAAAAATACATACCTAAATTCATACATGTATAAATACGTATAAATAACATTGTCTTTCTTGCAGCTAAAAAAAATACAACATTAAAAACGCCATTGAAATTTTGACATAGAATTTTGTGATAACAGTTCAACAATATACTGACACAGTCGATTTCATAATAGAAATTAAGGCAAAAAATATATATAAAGGTTGTCCCAAGAAGAACGCAATTTTTAAATCTGGCAACATTCGAAGTGTCATTGTTTGACATTTGAACAATTGTTATTGTTTGCTAGTAGAAGGTACGAGGTTAGTAAAAATGGAGCGCTACACGAATGAACAACGCATTCTCATTGTGAAATTGTTTTACCAAAATGGTGAATGTTTTGCGGCTACAGTTCGCAAATTGCGATCAATTTGGGGTCACAATAATGCTCCAAAAGAGTCAACTGTAAAGAGATTAATGGATAAATTTGCCGAAACTGGGTCTGTTAGTGATGTGAAGACAACAACGCGCCATCGACCAGGTCGATCGACCGAAAATGTCGCTGTACGTGATGATGTCGCTCAAACTCCATCCACCTCAATTTGACACCGAGCTCAGCAAATTGGTGTATCCAAATCCACTTTGCAGCGAATTTTGACGAAAGATTTGCATCTTCATGCATACAAAGTTCAATTGACTCAGGAACTGAAGCCAGCTGACCATGGACAGCGAAGGGAGTTCGTTAATTGGGTATTGGAGAGACAACATGAAAATGCTGATTTTGCCGATAAAATCATCTTCAGTGACGAGGCCCATTTTCATCTTGATGGCTTCGTCAATAGGCAGAATTGTCGCATTTGGGGTGAGGAAAATCCTCGAGTGATTCACAAGAAGCAAATGCATCCTCAACGTGTCACTGTGTGGTGTGGTTTTTGGGCTGGAGGAATCATTGGACCTTTTTTTATGAAAATGAGGCAGGTCAAGCGCAAACAGTCAATGGTGTTCGGTATCGTGAAATGATAACCAGTTTTTTCTTGCCTAGAATTGAAGAAATGAATGTGGAGGGCATGTGGTTCCAACAAGACGGCGCCACATGTCATACAGCCAGAGAAACAATTCAATTGCTGCATCAGTCATTTCCCGGTCGTGTTATTTCGCGTTTTGGAGATCAGAATTGGCCGCCTAGATCGTGCGATTTAACACCATTAGATTTTTTTCTTTGGGGTTTTTTGAAGTCGATGGTTTACGCGAATAAGCCGACGACGACTCAAGCCTTAAAAGAGGAAATTGGACGCTGCATTAATGAAATACCGCAGCATTCATGCAAAACGGTCATTGAAAATTTCATTAAAAGATCGCGTGCATGCCAGCAAAGCCGCGGCGGCCATCTGCACGATATATTGTTCCATACATAACATCATTCTGTCTACTTTACGATATAATAAAGTTTCACGATTTTTTTTTTTAAATATCTGTGTTTTATTTAAAATTTAAAAATTTCGTTCTTCTTGGGACACCTTTTAATAAAAAATAAATCTTTGAAATTACATTTTCTATTTGTTTTATTGTGAGAACCATATAACATGTTGACATAGACATTTTGCATGGTATTGCGAAATATAGAAATATGGTTTGAAATATCGTTTGCATTTTTCTTGTGAACATAATAATATGTTTGAGATAATAATTAGCTATAAATATTATATCTGAACATATATTGTTACTTAAGACGTGTTTGACACAATCATAACCACAAACATTAATGATAGTTTGCGATTGTGATAGTATCAACCATGTTTTTTCTTTGCGTGCATGTATTTAAAATATCATCGTGTAGCCAGAGCGGTTTGGACAGACCATTAAAGATGAGATTTTTCCATTTTTGAACCACGTTTCTGGCAAACACTCCAAAATGTACATTATCAGTAAAATAGCCCAAGAAAATCATATATTAATTTTTAGGTTTCTAGTCGAATCGGTTTTGAAAGGCAGTTTGGAGGAAGATTTTCGTCTTTTAAACCCCTATTTTGTAATACTCCTTGCGGAATTTACTCCAAGGAACACATATTTGAAATTTGAGGTTTCTAGCCGAAGCATTTTGGACAGGCCGTCAAGCGGTAGCATTCGGCTCTATGTAGCCCCCATATTTACCACGTTTCTGAAAATTTTTTAAAAGTATCTTATCAGTGAGTTAGCCTATACCCTAAAAAATACAATGAAAAAAATAAATCTAGGAAATATATTCGCATCTATAAACCAAAAAATTCCTACAGTCAAATCAGAAATATCTCTCAAGTTATTTGCAAGAGTCCTTAGTAAACGTTGAACTAGTTTATTTGACTCTTATATGTATGTAATTCTAGGCCTTTTTTGATGTGTCTCCTTACAGGTGTAAAATATTTTGAAGTTCTTGTTAAAAAATCTATACATATATAGATTTCTTCATTTAATATGCAAATATCACAGCACTTGTAACATTTAAAATGCTTCAATGATTTTATTAAAACAAAAACAGAACAAGATAAAAAAAACAAAAAACTATCTAAAATACAACACCAAAACAACTACCAACACCAAACCCAACATTAAAGCTTATTCTATTGGATAAGATGAAGTACTTGAAAATCATTGTTTGATATTCCAATATAGTTCCCTCCACCATCTACGTGTGGCACGTGAAGCCTATCAGGGGATCAACGAAGCACAAACTACATGGTGCAGGTTTTATAATAAAAACCAAAGGAAACAACAATATACATAACAAAAGAAAAAACATCCATCGAATGCCAATTCTAAAATTTTATTTCATGTTATACTGAAGGAGCCTACCTCTACTCTTGTACTACACTCACGCCTGGACTCTTCAAAGTTTGTTCTACAAACTAAATGACATTAGCATTCCCATTGCACTCATCACAGACAGGAATACAGTAGAACAAAAAAAAAAAACAAATAACAAAAAGAGAAAAAAAAATTGAAACAAAATAACAACACCGACAATAGCAACATCAACATCACTACATACTTCCAACACTACTAGTTAATATAACAATGTTAACAACGAACGAAATAGCACTGACGACAACATTTAGTGTCCTTTAAGGATAACAATGATGTCTTTTTTTTTGCATTTCATTGCCCTGTGTTGTGTCGTCCAAGTCGTTGTCATTGTTATGTTATGTTCTCATTTCTTTTGTCACTTCCTGGTCGTGTACATGTTATGTGTACTTATGTATATATATTCATTTTTTGCCCATTCTAATATTTTTGTTGTTGTTTTTTTAAATTGTTATTATCAAAGTTGGTTTTGTTTTATAACATGTTTTGCCAAGAAATTGTTGTCATCATTTAAAGTAGATTGTTTCACATGTAATATATCAAATCACCGTTGGGTATAAAGTCAATTTCCCCGAAGTTGTTTGTCAATTATTTATAAACAGTATGTAGAAATATTTGTAGCAAA
The DNA here is from genome assembly GCA_949748255.1 of Eustalomyia histrio. NCBI lineage: Eukaryota > Metazoa > Arthropoda > Insecta > Diptera > Anthomyiidae > Eustalomyia > Eustalomyia histrio. The sequence continues at coordinate 33,036,300 of OX456525.1, read as the reverse complement.
AAAAAAAAAAAAAAAAACATGAAGAAACCAAAATAAAAATGTAGATAAACTTTAGCGATCTTTTATCGTCAAATTGTAAAGATTTTTAAGCAGAAAATAATTTTGTAATAATTTTTTTTTTAACATAACACTAAAGTGGTTTAAAAACGATAAAAGTTGGAATTCACGGTGTTTACAATGTTGCCGCTATATGTTAAGGGGTTTTACCTACCTCAAAATATTATGTAGTTTACTGTTTGTAGTTTATTAAAAGTTTTCAGTTAAAAATAAAAGAACATAAATTTATTTTACAAAGAAATATTTATGTTAACTTTTTTTTCTACATTTGTTTACAAAGATATTTGAGTTTCATTTGTTTTTTTTTTCATTTGCTGGAAAATTAATAAAAATTTACCCTCAAAATGAAAATTTTGGTTTATTTGTTTCTGTTATACTTTTTTAAAAAAAAACTATTTAAAAAATTCTAAGTTTTATTTTAATTAAATTGTTTGTTATACACAAAATTATTTCTATATAAATTATAAGTATTTCATAAACTTACACACATATGGTCATTCACAAAAAATGTGTCTATAGACTGTGTTTGCAGACCTTTACAAACAAATATACAAAAAAGAAACAATTTGAAATAAATGAATTATCAATTATTTTTTAAGTCAAATTTTGACTTTTTTTTTAATTGACTAATCATTAGCTTTTTACTGTCAGTTGTTGAAACAACCTTTAAAAATTAATATCAAAAACCTTTTGATTGAAATGAAAAGTAAGTAGACTTGCTAAGTTTTAAAGGCTCCGATATAAGTGTTTATTGGTGAAACACTTCCATGAGCTTCCCTTTTTGGTATCGACTTCCTTCTCATTCAATATTCAAAACCTCAGAGAGTTGTCTGAGCAGTGAAATCATTGTTGCTGGTGACTTAAACGTTCATAGCTCTTCTTAACTCAAATATTATCCGTTCGAGGGCCTTTAGAAGGTATAATATATTACCGCGAATAATTAACTAGCGCATGCAATGAATGATCGAACATTGTTAATAACAACTATGAAATACTCCGTCTTTATATACGAAAAAGCTCTTTGGGTAAAACTTAACGAATTTTTCCTCCAGTCTAATTGGAAACTGTTTTTTTTTTAAATAAATTTGATGCCGCCGCGAAAATGGTGGAGAATATATTTGTGATTGGGTTATATGAAACATATTTCAGATAATTCAAAAGACAAGTAGTCAGCTAATTTGACTCATATGTCAAAATGTCGTAATCGAGAAGAACGATAAAGAAAGTTTAATTTTTTAAATGTTCGAATGCTTAATTAGCAGCCAAATTCGACAATGGATATCAAGATATGATACAAGATATTTAGAAATAGGTTGGAGAATCAGATAGAGGATATTTGCTTTATATATGATTCAATTCTAACTCAATTTTTCAACCATACTTTCTGTACTGCAAACAGATCCACAGAGGAAGCACACGCAAACAGGCAAGAAAGGCTTGTACCAAAGTACACTTAGACATAAGAAACTTCTTTACTAACAGTATTTTTATGCGAACGTTTTTTATGCTCCTTGGGGAAGTAAGAATTTCTGGTAGTTCATTAATGGATTATAATACATTCAAAGATTCAGTTTATAAGGCTAACCTAGTTGCTGAATTATTTGCAAAAAAAAAAAATTGAGTAAATACTGGTCGAGCTCCAAGGAGTATCCTGAATTCCCCAGCATAATCTATTCAGAAGCTTCTTGACGATCTAACGTAAAACAGTCACTGGGATCTGATAGTCTACCAGAATCAATAATGAAAAAGCCATCTTCAGTGCTACTAAGTTAATACTACTAACCAGGCATAAGTAGCACAAACCCTAAAAAAATTAATACTTGCAAACCACTGTTTTTCTTGTTAAGGGTAGCCGTAATATACGTATCTTTTCATATCATATCTTATATTTATTAACACCCCATATAAAAATCGAAATATATATGAGCATACATGATCATACATGGGCCTGTATATGATCATACATGGGCATACATGGTCATATACGTCCATACATTGTTCAATATATGACCATACATGATCTCATATATGATCATATATCTTCCGATCTGAAGTTTGAGGGTATATGGACGTATATGATCAGATACGAGCATACATGAATAATATATGAGCATGTATGATAATATATGCACATATATCACCATATAAACCCAAATTTCGGATCCGAAGATATATGGTCATATAGGAGATCATGTATAGACGTATATGACCATGTATGCCCATGTATGATCATATACAAGCCCATGTATGATCATGTATGTTCATATATATTTCGATTTTTACATGGGACTGATAGATTTTTTCATTTTCGAAATATTAACTATTGGCTAGTTCATATCTCATTTCGCGGTACAGTGAAATATTTTCCAAATGAAAAAAGACCCAATGAAATAACTTCCAGTAAGACCCAACAAAAATAAAAACACACCGAACTAAAAAAAAATGAAGCAAATCCCAAAGGAGGAAATAAAATAAGTCTCAATATTTTGGAGTTATTTTAAAATGAAATAATATGTCCCAAGGGAAGTGAATGAACTCCCAAGAGAAATATGTGCAAATCAAATTTATTAACTCTCAATCGAAATTTTCGAATGCTACCGAGCAAAAATGAAACTGCCAAAGAAGCAATAAAAGCATCACTTCTTTTCTGATGCTTTCATCGATGAATTCAACATTGGCGTATTGTAGTATTCAAATTAAGCTACCAGCATTACTTATACTTTACTCTAAGGAAGCAATGAAAATACAATGGTTAAACATTCTGATACATGAGTGGAAAATGTTCATATACTTCGTAGTATTTAAACTTTGATGAATATCTAATTCATAAGAATGCATAAAAATAAGTTGAAAGAAGCGAACCTTATGCATTTTTTTTGACTCTTCATTAGAACAAATAAATAGTCTGCATTAGTGAAAAAGCATTTTTGGTCAACTTGAGAAAAATTTTCAAAAATTTTAATGAATTTTTGGATAAATTTAAAATACTTTTGGATAATTTAAAAACTCGTTCTATAATATTGAAATATTTTTAGACAATTTTAAATTTTTTTTATTAATTTTAAATAATTTTTGAACAGTTTTGACACCTTTTTGGGCAATTTAAAATAATATTTACAAATTTTATAATTATTTTGGATTATTTTAAAATATTTTTACACAATTTTTGGTAAATTCTTAATTAAAATTGGAAATGGTGTATTGCTTAATAAAATACGCGATGCAAAAATGCACAGATTGCGTCGTTAGAATTATTTAAGCCCGTGAAATTGCAAATCAATTGATTTTTCAATCGCTTTTGCTTGAATTTCAATAATTGAAATTCCAACACGAACTGAGTTCCTATACATTGTTTTAGGTAAAACCACTCATTGTTTTGTTACTACTGTAATTTGAAGAGAATTAAAATAGATCCTAATGCTGAAATTACAGCCAAAACTAAATAAGTCCCAACAAAACTGAAATAACTTTAAATGCTAAACATATAATGAAAGAACTCCTAACAAAATTTCGTTGGATTTATTTCATTTGGGAGTTACTTCATTACGAAATATAATAATTTCCAACAAAAAACTTATGACTTAAGTCATTACGTACTGGGAGTTATTTCATAAAGTAAATGTTTAGGAGGCATATAATTTTTATTTGAGACTTATTTCATTTGGAAGTTATTTCACTGCACCTCATTTCATAAGAAATCTTCTTTTTAACTGGATTTCAAACAAGATTTCGAAGAAGTCTATTGTAAATAATGCCATTCCATTATTTCAAATATTTATAATTTTGTTGTACTTTGCAGTTGAACAAAATTAAATTAATCAAATCATTTTTTATAAAAACATATTTTATGTTAATTTATTTGAATATATTGGCAATTTTAAAGTCAAAAAATAAAAATAATTTTCTAAAAGTTAAAGTTTCTTTGTTCTGTAATATGCCACACAGAAAAAAAATATATATATAAAAGGAATATCTTAGAAACCATAGAAAAACTTTTTAATCCTTAAACAAATGGAAAATAATTTTGTAACAAATAAAAAATTCACAAGCAATTTCTTCAATGCTTTGTAAATATTTACGCATTAAATTCCATTAAATCTAACAATTGGTTTACTTTTTGACTTACAAGGAAAGTATCCCATATAATATATTTTAAAATCGCCTTCAATAAATACATATTTGATCTGTTACGATTTCTGGATGACATAAAAGTTATAGAAAGTAACATTTTAGAAAAACCAGTAAAGTTATCCAAAGTTTTGTATCTGGTTTCGAATATATCATCTGAATATACATATCTATTAATAAAGAAGATCTCGAAAACAAAAAACGACAATTTTTATACGCTGATATTAAACACTCTTATCCCCACTTAAAATATTAGATTTATGTTTTTTTTTGCACTTCCCCAATTTTTTTTTTTTTTTAAGTAGAATATCTCTCAATGGAACTTTCCCCCATTGTTATAGAAACCATTGGTTCGCTTTTTGACTTAGTGGAATACAATGCAGTATTGTCTACAAAACAATTACTCATCCATTCAAACAACCAATATACATCTCCTCCTTCCCACATAACAAGAAAAGTTCAAACTTAAGCCACTAAAACTTTCAAAAATGTTGTTTCATATTTGGCCCTCTCTCTCACTTACCTAAACTGAGAAGAATGGTGTAAAAACAAACTTTATGTTACATTATTAAGATTTAAGTATTTTTTTCTAAATTCGCTTTTTTTATTTTCTTAAACAAACAGAAAACTTAAAGGGGCTAAAAAACACTGTATAAAACGCTAACATTATTTTATTTGACTAATACTTTTATAATAAATGTGACCAACTAAGAAATGTTATATTGGGTGTTTCAGTGCCCAAAAATTAAACATTTTTAGCAAAAACTTTAGCTGTAGGAAAATTAGAGACCCTTGGCTTTTCTAAACAGTTAGTTAAGTGATAAGGATTGTTGTACAAATTCTTCCCTTCCATCAAGGTTTGTCAAATTACAATGTGGGAAAACATTGCACGGTAATGGATCTGAAAACTAAGGAATGGTTTCGTCTACTTTACAAAAAATATTTACCTGGTTTTATTTACTCAGCTGGACCAGAGGTATAAGTTAGTAACATAAGTATTAAAATACATATTTTTACGATTTTTATCCTTTATAAAATCGTTGATTTATTTACCTTTTAAATAAATAGAGTTCTTTCTATATTAAAAAAAAAACACTGTTTGAAATTCTTTATAGCTCTATTTATTTATAGCAGTCACTAAAAATTACAGAAAAACACTTTAATAGCACACTTTATTTACACGATGTAGATAGACTATGTAAATGTTAACCACACTTTACAGGTTGGTTGAAAAGTTCCTGCGCTCACCAAGAGATGACACTGCTAGTTCCAAACTTTTTTTTTTCTCAAGTTGGTATAACTATCCTGAGAACACATGCAAAGTTGCAAGTCATTCTGTCAATTCTTTCTTTGTTTACAAGCCATTTAAAGTTGACGTGTCATTGATTTTTTTTATTATGGAAAATATTGAATATCGTGCAGTTATTATATTCTTTGTTTTGAAGGGTTTAAAAGCAAATTTAATTTACGAACAATTGTTAGAAGTGTATAAGGAGTCCTCACCTTTAAAACGCACCGTTGAATTTTGGGCTGGTGAATTTAAACGTTGTCGTACCAGCCTTAAAGACGATCCACGCGAAGGACGACCAAAAACTGCAACCACGGCAGAAATCATTAAGCAGGTACATAATACGGTTAGTGAAGATCCAAGTTGGACTAAGCGTTGGACTAAGCGTCTCAGACGAACGAGTACTCCATATTTTACATGAAGAATTACGTATGGAAAAACTGTTTGGAAAGTTAGTGCCGCACACATTAACAATTCAACAAAAACTGAATCGAAAGCAAATTTCTCAGCGTAATTTGGACCATTTTAAGCCGAACAAAACCGACTTCTTGCGTCGTTTTATAACTATGTATGAAACTTGGATCTACTACCATGATCCTAAATTGAAACAAGAACGTTTACAGTTGACTGAAGCTGGTTGTTCAGCTCCAAATCAGGTGAAGTCACAACGATCAGCAAAGAAGGTTATGGCATCAGTTTTTCGGGATGCAAAAGGAAGTTTGTTGATTGATTATCTTCAGGAAGGTAAAACAATCAACTCTGAATATTATTTCAGCCTTTTGGATCAGCTGAATGAAAAAATTCGTGAGAAAAGACCTGGTTTAAAGAAAAAAAAAATAATTTTTCATCAAGACAATGCACCTGCTCACAAAAGTGTTTTGAAGATGGCTAAATTCAAAGAATTAAATTACGAATTGCTTGAACATCCACCGTATTCACCAGATTTGACTCCCAGTGACTACTATCTCTTCAGAAATCTCAAACAATTCCTTCGTGGAAGCATTTTTCGTCGAATGAAGAGGCCATAGCAGCCGTAGACGGTTATTTTGCAGAGCTTCGGGAAAACCATTATAAGGATGGGATAAAATTATTGGAAGATCATTGGAACAAGTGTATTGAGCTTCTAGGAGATTATATTGAATAAAAAAATATATTTCGTAACAAAAACAGTATTCTTTCATTTCGAGCGCAGGAACTTTTCAACCAACCTGTAGTTCTTCACTCTCAGCGTTTTATTTATAAACTGAACTTCTGCGTCACCACGTACCAGTATTTATATGAGTAGTCATTTCGAGTTATTACTTCACTTGATTTTTCCAGCTGTCAAAGAGTTTGTGATAAAGTTTCTAGTGTTTAGAAATTTCTGTAACACTATTTTTATGTTTTCTGAAATAGCTTTTAAATAAAAATTAAGAGTTTTTTGTGGGAAATCATAAACAAAATATTGTTTTCAAAAATCATTCAGGAACTATTTTAATACCATTACACAATAGAAGAATACGGTCATATATCCAAAACTCCTTTATTTATTTTTTATTTACACTTGCAATTTGGAATGATATTTATTAAAATATTATGCACGGAGATTAGTCAAATTAGTTTACATATCTTATATGTATTGGAAATGCGGGGACATGTCATAGACCCCTAGGAAATTATTCCTATTTTTTCCAGAAATTTTTCGGTCATAGCCCCCAAATCACAGTGTGGTCTTCCACCAACATGATTTTTGTCATAAACTCCAGTTAAATTATACCTATACCGCCATGGGCAAAAGGACCATTTTTCGAAAATATATAATCCTAATTGTCACGATTTTCTTACTAAAGCTTTTTGCATAACCGATTTGTTGCCGGGTTTAGCGGTTTTCGCTTATATGGTTTGTCTGAAACTGGCTTCTGCTGAGTAAAGATTTTTTCTGTAGTTTAGGTATTTTCTGTGGTGTAATCGGAGTTGGCCACACTGAACAAAGATTTTCTGCATAGCTGAAGCTTATTGTTTTGTCCTCTGTAAAATATCCGAAGCTAGCTTCGATGAGGCACGCGGTTAAGCGTAGAGGCCATCTTTTGAAAAACGTGAATAATTACCAAAAACAGTTTTAGTCAAAATCCCCACAGCATCTTGGTAAACGGTCGTATACTTTGCTTTCTATTTGGAAATTACTTCTGAAAATTTTCGGTCATAATCTCCAAAATGTAAAAAGGAGTAATATCCGTAAAGGTTGCGACATGTCATTTACGTGTTTTACAAATTTCAAATACACCTTAATGAATCGGTTTATAGGCCTCTGAGTAGTTTTAAAAAAAATGTTGATACTACTGCTATTTCTATAAATTTTCTAAAGTACTTTTATTTTCTACTTCCACAGTATTCAAGCTCTAAGTCTGAAAAAGAACTAAAATTTCCAGAAGAATGACATACAATTTGAATTAAAATGGACAACATCTCTTACGACATAGCAATGCGATCGCCATTAAATCAGATAGACACCTGAGGACTCCATAAAACCAAAACTAACTTTGCAAAATATTTTGAAGGTATTATATAACTTTCATTTCGCATTGGAACAATTAAGGTTGAAAAAAAATGAAAATCCAGGAATGTTGAGAAAATAAAAAATCGCGTAAAAAGACTCATGAAAATCAATCCTAGCTTAAAAGCCCGATACTTCTTTCCCGATAGCTTTAAATATACGAATTTATTAAGAAGATAATCTAATACCTTTTTAATTATCTTCCTCTTAAAATAAATTTGTTAAACACTTTGTAGTAGATGATAAAATTTCCAGTTTTAGTTTTCTGGCCTTGCTCAGGTTATCTTTGCCCATTTTAACTCCAGTTTTACCACGTTTCAATTGGAGTAAGCCAGTGAATAAGCCCACATCCCAGGGAACACATATATTTTGAGTGACGGGGAAAATTTTAACGAAAATATTTAAAAAAATCACATTTTAGTGGATATAAACGCCACATTTAAGGTTCTGAGCACCTTTTTTCCCCTTAGACCCATTTCAGGTACCCAATCAGTAAATTAGCCAATACCTTGGAGAAAATATATTTTTAATTTCACACATCTGCTTAGAGTTGTTTGGGTAGGCCGTAGAAGGGGAAATAATTTTTAAAATTTCCAACTTTTTTTTTGTCTGTCACAGTAAAAATTTTCTTAAACTCCTTCTTGCCTTGAATACCTTCTCCTGAGCGGAAATCTTAATGATGAAATTTGAGTCCCTAGCTCCAGGAACTTCGGCTAGGGCACTTTTTTTTCCTTTTAAACCCATTTTTACTATGTTCTTATTGGTAATTCCAGAAATTAATAACAAATGTTTTTAATTTCCTAACCGCTAATAATACATAAATAAAATAATACCATATTTTATGTTTTAAACGATAAATATCAGTAAAATCCAGACACGCTCCACTCCATTTCATTTCCTTAATTAACTGTTTTAATTTCACTCGTTCCCCATTCTAATCCATTTTATTCCTTTTGTCTAGTATTTCAAATGTACCCGTTATCCGTTCGATACCATTTTGTTCCCCAGTCTAGTGTTTCCATTCCACTAATCTCCTGTTTTATTTTATTTCGTATCCCTTGTCTACTTTTTCAATTACACTCGTTTACAGTTTCAATTACCCTCAGTCTCTTTTCCATTTATAGTGTTTAAATTGTAATCATTCCCCGTTCCATTCTATTCGTTCATCATTTCTGATGTTTCAATTCTACCCGTTACCAGTTTGATTCAAATTATCTCCCCTGTTAGTGATTCCATTCCACTCATCTCCCGTTTAATTCTATTTCGTTTCCTTTGTCTACTGTTTCAATTCCACTCGTTTACCATTTCGATTACCCTAAGTCGCTTTTCCATAACATTTTGTTGCTATTAGTGTTTTAACTTCAATCATTCCCCGTTCAATTACATTTCATTCTTCTCGTCTAATATTTCAATTCCACATGTTTCCCATATCATGCAAAAAACAAGAAATTTCTACATAAAAAGTTGGTTACATTATTAGATACAACTACCAAACTTCCACTGCCATAAAGCATATTCTTCTACTCACTTTTTGGATGACATCTGTATTTGTACAAATACATACAAATGTTCTTAAACAATTTCTTTTTAAAGTCAACAAATTAAAGCATTTCTAAGTTTGTACTTTAATAAAAAAAAAGTTTAAAAATATTTACCCAAACGAATGCGTAGCGTTTTGGATTTTGTTGTTATTATCAGCTTACAGCGGTCCTAAGATAAGTTCTCATAAAATCTTTCTATTTTATTTTATGGTTTATGCTTAAGATTAATATTTAAATGGTGTTAAGAAACGGAGTTAAGGTATTAAATATATATAGTAGGTAAATAAAATTGATATTTAAATGGAGAATACAAAAAATAAAATAATAATAAATAAATTAAAGAAAATAAAATAAAAGCAATTAAAATCTTTGTCTTAGCACACATTTTGATAGGGGTAAACGTCATAATTAAGTACACCCCTAATTTTAATGTGTGTGTGAAAAAACTTTATGTTCTTTATAATGTGTTTCAAAAGGCGTGAGTGACAGTTTGTTTTTTTTTTTCTTTACAAGGCTTATAAAAAGTTCTAGTAACTTTTTGTCATAATAAATGAAGTAACATTTTTTTATTACTTCAACATTCTGAGGATTTTAGTAGTATGTTAGAGTTAGGATAAGAATATTCTTTTTTTTTTCTTGTACTTACCTTAAGGTGACTTAGAATAAATAATATAAAAGTTTAATGATTAAGTTTTTTTTTTTTTTATTTGCAAAAAGTTTAAAGGAATGCGCTTTTTATTTGCAAAAAAATAAATAAAAAAAAATTCATCAAATTATTCAGGATTAAGTTTAAAATTTTTTAAGTAGAGTTTCATAATATTATTCAACCCTAAAAAAATACATTATTTTAGAAATAGTTAAATTTTAATCTTTGAATAGGAAAATTACAGTTTGACTTGTAAAACAAAATGAAAAAACTATCACTTATATGATAAGTATTCACCTCCCATAGCTCTTCTTATTTTAGTTTTTTTAATCTTTAAAAGTTTTTACACAAAAATAATAAAAGCTATTTTCATATAAAACTTAAACTATAGTTTGTAAGTTTAAATAACAGGAAATACCATTTTTAACAAATGATATTTTATTTAAAAACCGCCCTACTTACTTTTCATTTAAATCAAATGTCTTTGGTTATTTATTTTTAAATGATATTTAAACAACTGACACCTCCGTAAGAAACAAATGATATAATCAGTTATATTAAATGCTAAAATTTTACCTACAATTTCCTTAAAAAATAAATGATTTTATAATTTATTTGAAATTGTTTCTGTTTCTGTATTTTTTTTTTCTACAAAATGTATGTATGCATATGTTTGTATGTGTGTTTATAAAGTTATTGTAATTTGAATTGAAATAATTTTGAATATAAACAAACAATTTAAATAAAAAAAAAATAAAGTTTTTTTTTTTTTTTTTACGTTAGACTAACACACAGGGGATGTCCCCTACTAATGCAGTGCATTGTGTTAGAATTAGGAAAATATGTTATGAAAGGGAGGAAAGAGGGAGTAGTGTTGAAGAGTACAGACAATATGCAATATATCTGCAATAGTACAACAACCGGGTACACACTTTGTTGCTGAATTGGTTACTCAGTGATCAGTGCTATACCTTCATCACTAATTGGCCCAACAACAAAAGAATACAAGGCGGTTGTACCATGCAAAATAGAGAAAAAAGTTAAAAAAGGGAGAGGAAAGGGAAGGAAAAAAATCTAGCAACAATAACACAGGCAAATAGAGACATTAAAGCCCTTTGCCCCTTTCAGTTTTTTTTTATTTTTTTATTAATTGATTTATTGTAATTATTATTATATCAACACTGGACAAAAAAACGGCGCGTTTAAATTCGATTTAACGAAACTAAAAACATAAACGATATATGCGGACAAAATGCGTGTTGACAGTTTAAAAAACAGAACACAGACAGCAAGTTGGAATTTTGCGAATATATTTTTTTGAAACAGACAGCAAACAAAATTCAAAATTTTAATAACTGTTACGGACACAAATAAACCACAAATTTTTGTTTTGTGGGTAAATTTTTATTAAATTTGAAACAAATGAAAAAAAAAATTAATGAAACTGAAAAAATCGGTAAATGACAGTAAATCATTTTGAACAAATGTATAAAAAAGTTAATAATTGTATGTATTTTTAAATGGAACGGATAACTTTTTTATTAAACTACAAACAGTAAACTACATAATATTTTGAGTGTACAATCTATATAAAAATAAATTTTTCTTCATAAATCCCTGAGTTTTGTTCTATATATAAATGCGAAAAGGCGGCGAGTCCAAATTCTATGAAAATGTATATTATAATGCAGTATGATCAAGGACCCTATAAACCAGGATGAACAAACTACCAACTTTTTAGCCAACCATGATGCCAAATGGTGCGACTACAAAAAAATTCTTAGCCGATTTACAGAAAAACTTAGCCTCTAGCAAGGGTTGTACCAATTCAAACATGTATACATTCACATCACAATCACTGTACTTGCGCTACAACCCTTGCGAGCGGCTAAGAATTTTTTGTCAAGGCATCATGGGTGGCTAAAAATTTGGTAGTTTGTTCATCCTGGTTTATAGGGTCCTTGGTATAATGAAACAATGCATTATTTACAGAATATATTAACATTTTTCCATTTGTGCTTGTTTCTATGCAGATATCTGCAGTGGAGCTAAATCCAAATATCAAAATAAAATGTTCTAAGTCCAGCTTAAAATCACAAATTTTCTAGTTCACTTAATTTCTTCAATCGTTTTGAATGTGATTTCGATATACTAAATATTTAAATTTTGTAAAATTAATAGCTTGTTAACCCATTAATGCCAGATGAGGAAAAAATGTAATAATAGTATAACCACAGAAAATAAGTGAAGGTAAGGCCGGGTAATTGGTATGGCAAATTGATTCCCATAGACAGCTAGATAAAGGTAGGTACTTAGCAGTAAAAAGTTAGTCAATTTATAAAAACAAAAATTGTCCGCAAAGGGAATGCGAAAATTGAAGATATACTCTCTTATTAAGGATCACTAAACAACACTCAGAAAAAAAGTTAATAGAAAATTTTGTAAACGGTTTTCAGTCCAACTTTACCTTTTTTGTACTGATTTTTAATAAAAAAAATATTATTTAGGTAGTGTGCGAGCTGGCTAAAAAATTCTAAACTAAATAAAAAATAACAAAATTGTTTAAAATTTATTTAAAAAATATTTGAAAAGATTTTTAAACTTCATAAAAATTTGGAATCCTAAATTTAGTTTATTGCATTTAGTCAGTTCGCATCCACCCTTAGTATTTATTTTATTTATTTAGTATTTTTTTTTTTCAAAAATTAGAAGTTTTTTAGAGAATATTACAAATTATTGTTGCTAATTTCAGAAATCATTTTAGAAATTTTTGAATCTCGGTTCCTAAAATTAGCAAAAAAATTTGCGAATTTTATAAAAGTAGATATTGAAGGTTATTTTATTTCTAATAATTAAAACCTATACTTATAAACTCAAATTGCCTTAATGTACAAGTAAAGGGTGTCCCAAGAAGAACGCAATTTTTAAATCTGGCAACATTCGAAGTGTCATTGTTTGACATTTGAACAATTGTTATTGTTTGCTAGTAGAAGGTACGAGGTTAGTAAAAATGGAGCGCTACACGAATGAACAACGCATTCTCATTGTGAAATTGTTTTTCCAAAGTGGTGAAAGTTTTGCGGCTACAGTTCGCAAATTGCGATCAATTTGGGGTCACAATAATGCTACAAAAGAGTCAACTGTAAAGAGATTAATGGATAAATTTGCCGAAACTGGGTCTGTTAGTGATGTAAAGACAACAACGCGCCATCGACCAGGTCGATCAACCGAAAATGTCGCAGCTGTATGTGATGTCGCTCAAACTCCATCCACCTCAATTCGACACCGAGCTCAGCAAATTGGTGTCTCCAAATCCACTTTGCAGCGAATTTTGACGAAAGATTTGCATCTTCATGCATACAAAGTTCAATTGACTCAGGAACTGAAGCCAGCTGACCATGGACAGCGAAGGGAGTTCGTTAATTGGGTATTGGAGAGACAACATGAAAATGCTGATTTTGCCGATAAAATCATCTTCAGTGACGAGGCCCATTTTCATCTTGATGGCTTCGTCAATAGGCAGAATTGTCGCATTTGGGGTGAGGAAAATCCTCGAGTGATTAACGAGAAGCAAATGCATCCTCAACGTGTCACTGTGTGGTGTGGTTTTTGGGCTGGAGGAATCATTGGACCCTTTTTTATGAAAATGAGGCAGGTCAAGCGCAAACAGTCAATGGTGTTCGGTATCGTGAAATGATGACCAGTTTTTTCTTGCCTAGAATTGCAGAAATGAATGTGGAGGGCATGTGGTTCCAACAAGCCAGAGAAACAATTCAATTGCTGCATCAGTCATTTCCTGGTCGTGTTATTTCGCGTTTTGGAGATCAGAATTGGCCGCCTAGATCGTGCGATTTAACACCATTAGATTTTTTTCTTTGGGGTTTTTTGAAGTCGATGGTTTACGCGAATAAGCCGACGACGACTCAAGCCTTAAAAGAGGAAATTGGACGCTGCATTAATGAAATACCGCAGCATTCATGCAAAACGGTCATTGAAAATTTCATTAAAAGATCGCGTGCATGCCAGCAAAGCCGCGGCGGCCATCTGCACGATATATTGTTCCATACATAACCTCATTCTGTCTACGATATAATAAAGTTTCACGATTTTTTTTAAATATCTGTGTTTTATTTAAAATTTAAAAATTGCGTTCTTCTTGGGACACCCTTTAGATTATATTGGCATGGAAATAAAGGATATCTGAAAAATATTAAATTAAAATAGATTTAAAATTGAACAATAGAAAGAGCCAAAAAATATTATAAGTTAAGTCAAATGTTGAATATTGCATGTTTTATTATTTATTTTTTTTTTTTAAGTAATACAAATTTTTCAAATATGCTAAATTTTCGGTTTCCATGTTCTACCCTAATGTGTATATTTGGAACACAAAATGACCATTCATTTTTCATTATTACAATCCTTGAGCATTAGGAAACCTATTGAATCTGTCAAATGAAACTTAGTATTCTATTTTAACTACAACAATATAGTTATCGTGGTATAGTTGTACAATATTTCAAACTAGGAAAATGAAAAATTGTCAAATTTTAACATTAAATCCTTAAATAAGGATAATGGTCATAACAAAATATTATTTGTGTGTTATAAAACACAAAGGCAAAGGAAAAATTGTTAACTTTATGTGCACATCAGGGAACAAAATAATCAAATTTCAAAAAAAAAAAGGCTTAAATTCAGCTGTGCCGAATCTTTAAATACCTTCCACCAATGGCGTAAAAAAGTATCCACCCTGTTATTGATCTATTTTTCTCTTTTTCAGAACATCCAAAGAAGTTAATAATGCAAATATTTCGATTTGCAAGAAGTCATTTTAAACAACTTCCAAAATGTTGATATTAACCCTTACTTATGAAGTCATAAGAATAAAATTTTTGTAAAAATTTCATTTAAAAGCATATATATTTTTTAATTTTAATATTTATTTATAACAATTTACAATTATAGTAAAAAAAAAACAATTATTTAGTTGGTCCATAAATGGCTATTTTCTTCAGTCTTTTAATGCATTATTGAAAACATATGTTGATATCCACTTTGTCCTGGTCAGAAGAATAATTCTTGGAGTGTTCAAAATGACATATTCAACTTTAAAATACAGCCACTCCCTATATTAATTTTGTAGTACCTATATTTAACAAATTCCGTAAACTAATGAAAAAGTCCATCTAAACATCGATTTTTCATAGCACCGAAACAAACTACTTCCTCCCAATGACACGCCAATGTTAAAATCATTAATGATTTACCGAAATTTTTACAACTTCGTGTTCAGTAGATGTAGTGTTTAACTACTTCTTCCTCAGCTCTTTTTTTGCTGGGAAATAATGTAAAATCTTTAAAGTGATATTATGGAGGTGAAAAAATTTTTTGATGTGACTTTTTTGTATTTGAAAACGAATTTTGTTGTGGAAAAACAATTTTGAAGTAAAGAGAAAAAAAAAATTTTGTGGTGAAATAATTTTAAATGAATATAAAATATTATTTAATTCCAAGCGGCTGGTGAAAAAACAACAGACGGACAAATAAAAGAAGATCGCTAAATTGACTTGAAATTGCATAAAGATGACGAATATATGTAATTTATGGGATCTTAGGCCTATATTTTGACATGTTACAAACGGAATGACAAACTGATACATACTCTCACCATATATGTATGGGGGGGGGGGGGGGGGGCATCAAAAATAAATGAAACTACATATTTGATAGATGCAAAATTTTCAGAAATAAAATTTCTTATTATGCTATGATAGTATTGTTGAATTTCATTTACCATTGATTGCTATGAAAGTCTTTCAAAAGGTTACAAAATCCAAAATTAAATATCTACCAAAAAATTTTAATTTTCAACCAGTGGTGTGCTTAGTTCATCTTTAATCAAAGTTACTTAAAATTTAATAAAATTTAGTTTGTTGTTTTTGTACGCTATCTTTGAAAATTTATTTGTACTTTATGCCCATATTGAAAATATAAGCTATGATAACTAAATGGAAATTTTCTTTAAACATAATTATTGTGCAGAGAATTGTATTCGTTATAGATTTTTAAAAACCTGAAGCAGCAGAAAAATTTAATCTATTTTCTTATAAATGCATAAGAGGATTATTATATTTGCTTATCTATTTAAATCTTGGAAAAAAATTAAATTCATTATCCAGAAATTTGCAAATAAAAAATAAACTGAAGTTAAGAGAAATGACGTGAGTTTTATTAGAATATATGTAAAAACATTTCACCTCAACGGCATACATGGTCAGATTCGTCAATGTTTATATATGACCATGCATAGTCTCATATATGACTATATATTTTCAGATCCGAAATTTCAGGATGTACGACCTTATATGGTCATACATAAGCAAGAGGTGTAGCGAAGTACAGGGTGTCCGCCGGAAAGGTATACTACTTTGTTTGTTTTATTTAATGTCGGCAATTATGTATGAAATAAAATATTAGATAAACTTCCGCCTCTGTTAGGCTCACAAATGCGAGCCCTTTTGAGCACATTTTTCATTGCATTCTCACACATTTCACGCGGTATATCATTAATTTCATCACGAATATTTTGTTTGAGTTGCTCAAGCATTTCTGGTTTGTTTGCATAAACTTTGCTTTTTAGATATCCCCACAAAAAGAAGTCCAAAGCAGTCAAATCAAGCGAGCGTGGATGCCAATCAACATCACCATTTATTGAAATAACTTGTTGTGGAAAGAGGTCTCGCAGAAATTCCATTGTAATCCTGGCTGTATGCACAGTTACCGTTACGCGGTTTTCATTTTCAATGAAGTAAGGTCCAATGATTCCTCCTGACCAAACTGCACACCAGACTGTCACTTTTAATGGATGAGGTGACTGATGAATAATTTTAGGGTTTTCCATTGCCCAGAACCGACTATTTTGTTTATTCTTATATCCATTTAAATGAAAATTTGCCTCGTCACTCAATACGATTTTTTCATGAAAATCAAGGTTGTAAGGGCGAGCTGTAACATCCTATTGGTATATGTACGCCGGCGTAAATGGCCTTGTCGAAGAATCTCTTGTGTCAACTGAATCTTAAATGGAAGCAAATGCAAGTCCTTGTGCAAAATTGTGGCTAAAGTAGTTCTTTGAAGACCAAGCTCCTGAGCACGGCAACGAATTGAGGTTGATGGATTGTTTTGAACACTTTCTTGAGCAGCAGTAATGTTTTCAGCCGATCTTGCAGTACATTGTGGTCCATGCTTGGGCCAATCACCTCCCTCTTTCTTCGAAATCGTTCACTACACGATAAATAGTGCGTTGTGTTGGCATGTTGTTTTCCCAAAAATTTCACGTAACTTTCTTATCGTCACAGTAATCGATGATTGAATTTGATAAAATGTTTTAACGATTATAACTCGTTAGTTTATCGAATATTTTTGCATAATAAATTTCCCACTTGCCTATTTCACGACTGCCAAGACTAATGTTTACCAAAATGGCGGCAAAACAAGATAGTATACCTTCCCGGCGGACAACCTGTGTTATACATAAATAATAATTTTACACAAAACACCAATCTTAAACTCCAAGATTTGTGAAGTTATAAATTAAAGTTTAAAATAAATTAGAAAATTTTTTGAGAAAAACATTTAAGACTAATGCACAAATTTAAAACTTTTTCAAAAAATTATATATATCTCAAATTGTTGTTGAATGTTTCCAAAATAGAATTCAAGGGCTAACTTTAACTATACCTTTGATATCAAATGCATACTTAAAAATATTTCTATGGCTGGAATCGATGTTTGTTGGGTTCTTTAAAAAAAAAACTTTGACCTTTTTTGGGATAGAAAATTGCTTGTGTTACGATTTTACCTTTTAAAATTGTTGTTTCATTTACTTATTAAATAAAGCGAATACTTTTTATATTGCAAATAATAAATAACAGTCGACATTTTTATAGCAACTGCACACAGTAACTTTATTTTACACTTTAACGCAGTATATTAAATTATTCATTAGTTCTGTTGCCGTATTATCGATCTATTTCAAACTGAGGGCATATCTTTTGGCGCTCATGTATATGTTTATGTGACAGCATCCTCTTGTATAAAGCATTATAAATATCTAGAAGTATCTAATGATAGCGCTCCCTTGTATGCACTACATATGTCCCGAACATAATTGAATGTTCTGGTCTGTGCTAGAGATAGCGCTGGCTTGAACATTAAAAATTGTTTGTAAGTTAAAATAAGAGAAAATACAATTTAAAAAATGTAATTTCATTTAAAGATCGGCCTACTTACTATTCATTTAAATCAAATGGTCTTTGTTATTGATTTAAAAATGATTTTTAAATAACTGACACATCAGTAAAAACAAATGATTAATCCGTTAAAAATAAAAGTTAAAATTTTACCTACCGATTTCGTAAAAAAAAACTGATTATTAATTTATCTGAAAGTGTTGCTGTTTTTTGTATGTTCTTTAATCTACAAAATATATACTCATACATCCTATAACACATTTTGTGTTAATGGCCTTATGTGTGTATGTTTATGTAGTTCCTTTAATTTGATTTAAAATAATTATGTATACATATAAATAAAGAATTTATGTAAATATAAAAAAATATTAAAATTTTTTAATATATTTTTTTTTTTTTTTGAACAGCAAACAAAATGTACTAACAGTAACGAAACCTAATAAACCACAAATATCCCTCTTGGGGGTACATTTTTATTAAATTTGAAACAAATGAAAAAATAAATGAAACTGAAAAAATCGCCAAATGACAGTAAATCATTTTCAACAAACGTATAGAAAAAATTAAAATAAAAATTTCTTTGAAAAATAAATGTGTTCCTTTATTTTTATCTGAACTGAAAACTTTTTTATTTAACTGCAGTAAACTACATAATATTCTGAGAGTATTTACAAAAAATTTTTAGCACATGATGACCTCATCTAGAGGTATATGTATATAATTGTCTGGAAGGTTGCACTTATTTTAGTCACGTAGATTTGCCAGCCTGACTTGATTTACACTTTGGGGCTGTCATATGAAAATTACTGTAATGATCTAACCAAGCTTCGCTTTTTACATCTTATTTATTATTTAAACAACATACTGATATTTTTATGCTACAATACTGGCCAGGGTATAATGAATTTGTAGCTACCAAAAGTATCAGACTAAGACCCACCTGATAGTACACCAATCGACCCATTATCGATATAAGTCTATCCGTCTATCCATGTGCCCATGTATACCGTGTTATACTTATAATATAAATTGATGTAATCGACCTCAAACCGTTTTTTAAGATGGGGTGGAACATCGGGAAACATTGGAATGAACTGATCCTATTTTAGGTCCACAAGGGGAAATTACCCTGCTGAAATTGTATTTTGATAATGAGTGAAGCATCGGGAACGTTAATTTTATTAAGAGGGCTTTTAATTCTCAAATTAAAGTACATTTTATGAGCTTTTTTGCACTTTGAAAATTTGTATTCTCTGTTTATTACACTTGAACGTTTTTTGAATATCATTAGCTATTGACTATTTATACTGTTTCTCCGAAATACCTTATATTATTGCTTCTATCATTTTTTTTGTTGAAACTGCCAGCCTACTGGAGTTTACAACATATTATGTCCTTGGATACCTTTTTTGTGACTCATATTTTATTTTACTGGAGCCCAATATCTCTGCACAGGCAGCTTGGTAGATTTGACTCTCTGTATACAAAAACAAATAATTTTATTAATACCACTCGAGAGCAGTTTTATTATATCGTAATTGCATGATGGACGAAAGTATAAGGAGATTTTGTGTTGTTTCCAAATGTATTTTATTAAGAAGTTTTTAAGTTATCCAATGGAAATTAATAAAATTAATTTACTATCTGACTTATTTTTGTAAGCTAATGTGATTTAAGAAAAAAAATACTGAATGTGAATAAGCAATGAAGCGTTTATCTCCCGAATACACCTAAGTGATCGGTTTAATTTTTGTAAGAATAAACTAGAAAACAAAATTGATTTTATAGCTATGAAACGTCCTGTATTAAAACATATTTTTTATTAAACATGCTTGTGAATAAAACTATAAGATACATAACGTATAAAACTCATTACATGCAACTATTTGGATGAATGTATTTGTAAATGTACATGATTTTTTAGACTACAAATAGTTTGGCATAAAGCCAAACATATGTTCATTTTGCAGAGAAATACATTTAAAAAACAATTTTGAAAAAGTTTAAGTATTTGTGTGATTAGGCCAATTGTCAAATATAAATTAACTTTTGCTATACTTCGTATTATGCATTTTATACAATTTCCATCTATTTAGGTATAGTTTAAATATTAAGTTTAAAAATAAATTGTTTATTTATTGTTGGTATATTATTTTTTTTAATCTTTGCAGGTCTCTTGGGTACGTCATCGTGATATACATCTTTTAACAGTTGGTCGTTATACGTATACCTCAGATCAAAGATTTGAAGCTATGCATTCACCACATGCCGAAGACTGGACACTACGTATACGTTATGCACAACGTAAAGATTCTGGTATATATGAATGTCAGATATCAACAACACCACCGATTGGTCATTCTGTTTATTTAAATATTGTTGGTAAGTTTAAATAGTTTTTCATACTAGTTTTTGTAATTGAGAGTTGGGAGAACTTGACTTGTAAGTGATGACTGTCACTGCAAGACCTTTATTTTATAAGAAAATACTTACACGACTTAAATACCGATTCACGATAACAACTGATCAGATTTGGCGCATGCTTAATACTAAACTGCTGCTAAAGCAACAAACAACGGCTATAAGACCAAGCACTCCAGCATTTATGTTGGCCGATTATTTCCCGTTTCAACAGACAGAACAAAAAGACAATAGAAAAAACATGGTTGGGGCAATAGGGAGCTTAAAAAAAAATTTGTGAGCTTTTGATCATTCCCGCCCCTAGAAATCTTCATTTGGTTGTAAACCAACGTCTTGCAAAAATTAGGATAATCGGACATCGGAATGAGGTGCTGCATCGGCCCTACAGTTTGAAAAACTTATTAGAAGTGGATAATATAACTTTTTGTTCAATTTCTCAACAAAAAATATATTTTAAAACGAGTTTCAATTAAAATAATAAGACAATAAAAACCAAAATCGTCTGAAAAACAGCCAAGGAATTAATGCGTCACAGACCACTCGATCAATAAATTCGATCACAAATTTTAAATTTTTTTGAAATTATCTACTACAACAACATATTTTTATTTTTTTAATTCTAATGTACTTAGGTGAGAAGAATTTTTTAATTTGTGTCTTGTTAACTTGTTTTAGAAAAATTCCATATAGATCAGAATTTTTAAACAATTGTTTCAAATCTCCAATTTTAAATTTTTTTTTAAAGAAATTGTATGAGATTTGGATTTTTTTGCATAATGATTTTTCGTCAAAAGGGGGAGTTTTTATATTTTTTTTGTTTTAATAACTTCCACACATTGTTGATGCGTTATATGATCCATAATAAATTACTATCGACTGATCTGCACAACTGTCAAAGACAAACCAAACAGAAAAACATCGGCCTGCAACATAAAAATTACCCTGTATAACAGATATTTTTGAAGGGATATTAATGGAGCTACTTGATATAATTTTTCTAGAATTTAAAATAATGTTCTTGATTTATTTCAGAAAATTAACCGTTAAGTGCTGTTGGGGTCTTAACGACTCTATGGTGAAAGTATACTGATATTTTTTCCGTGAAATAAAAATACAGTTTAACAGCCAAGGAAAATAGTATAAATCGAAACTATGAAAAATTTTTTAATTTTAAAAATATTTCTTTAAAAATATTTTTCCTAAAATGATATTAAGGACATCTTCAAAGAAACGTTTTTGATTTTAAGGACATTTTTTAAAGATAAATTCTTAAAAAACTTTTTCTAATAGAAAAATTCTTCTAATGACATTTTTAAGTTTTTTTTTTTAGACAAGTCCTTAGAATCTAAAAACTTTTCTACTACATATTTACTAAAAGGACTTTTAATACTCCTTAGAATCTCGGGGAATTTTCTTATTGAAAAACAAAGAAATAGAGGGAACTTTTTCGGAGAATTTTTTCTGTAGTTAAACCTTATCTATAGAAATCCATTAACCTTTACAACCAAAAAATTTTCGTTAAACTAACATCATAACCCGGTAAGTCGAAAGTAAATTTGCTTAGATTGACCTACTGTTTTGTGTTTTTATTAGCAAATTAAAGCAGTTGCAGTGTATATTATACAAAAAGATGACGTTTTGGTTAAGTGGCTATGTGTTTTTGTGTGCTCCAATAAAGGGAATTACAGCTAACAGAATATACACCTGCAGAAGAATCAGATTCAGATACAGAATTGGATTTTGATCCATTGAAATCTTCAGCATTAAATTACACGGCTAGAGATGGAACAATTTTGTTGAATCAACCACCTGAAGTACGTAAAGTTTTGTCACATAATATTCTCAGATGTTCTAATACCAGGCCAACTTGTAATCAGACATTAATTATGTCTGAGGATATGTGTGACATAATAGATAACAAATAGAAAAGCAAAGCAGTGTTAACGTAAGCAAAAAGACGCACCCAAATCACCAATGCGTATATGAGTTTGATGCCTATCGTAGACTACTTTTGCTAGCTGGAGTGACAGTCTAATTTCGTCCATACCACTGACTTATGGTCTTCAACAAATTTGGTCTATAAGCCCAAAAACATGGCAAAACACGCCAGTTGCGCAAGGCAATTGATAAAGCATCAGCCATATCTGGCATATTCCTGATGTTAAACAGAAACCTACAAACGAACTAAGTAGCAGGAGCCAACATCACTGTTGGTGAATAACTTTTTCCTTTTCGTGGTTGAACTGGATCCACGCAGTATATTCGTTCAAAACCGGCGAAATATGGGATAAAGGTCTGGTAGGACAGATATAAACTGGTTTGGCTCCTTCTGGAGAAAGGGAAGAAATCAAGATGAGCAAGTCGTGAAAAATTTGTGTTGCAACCTTTTTCTATAAGTGGAAAAAACATCCTCTGTGACAACTTTTTTTACAAGTTACAATTTGGCCTCTTCTTTGTTGTTGGACTATAACTTGTCTATCTTGGGCATCGTAAACAAAAGGCGAACATAGAAATATAATCTTCAGTCTTCGGATTTTGCAACTATTATTGTGTGCTCATATATTCCGAAAAAAAAACATATCGGTTGTGCTTTTCTCTGCATCTTATTACAATATCGAATTTGGAGGTTCAAAACGAAAGCCAGTGATGATACTGGATTACAATAAAAGCAAAGGTGGATTTGCTAACCCGGGCAAGCCGGTTGTGTGGTTAAGGGGTGATTCTCATAAGCTGCTTGTAGATTTTCTCAAAAAAAAAAAAAAAAATGATTTTGTAAATTATTTTTCTAAATATTAAAAAACAATATTCTAGGAGCATATTCAAAATTTCAAGCCGATAGCTCATCTGGTGACGAAAATATATAAATTGAATATGAAAAACATACCCGAGTAGGTGGTTTTACAGGTTGGTTGAAAAGTTCCAGCGCTCACCAAGAGATGGCACTGCTATCTCCAAACTTTTTTTTCACAAGTTCGTATAACTATCCTGAGAACACATGCAAAGTTGCAAGTCATTCTGTCAATTCTTTCTTTGTTTACAAGCCATTTGAAGTTGACGTGTCATTGATTTTCTTTAATATGGAAAAAACTGAATATAGTGCAGTCATTAGATTCTTTGTTTTGAAGGGTTTAAAAGCAAAGGAAATTTATGAACAATTGTTAGAAGTGTATAAGGAGTCCTCACCTTCAAAACGCACCGTTGAATTTTTGGCTGGTGAATTTAAACGTGGTCGTACCAGCCTTAGAGACTATCCACGCGAGGACGACCAAAAACTGCAACCACAGCACAAATCATTGAGCAGGTACATAATATGGTTAGTGAAGATCCAAGATTGACTAAGCGTAAAATTGCTAATGGCATAGGCATCTCAGACAAACGACTACTCCATATTTTACATGAAGAATTACGTATGCAAAAACTGTTTGGAAAGTTAGTGCCGCACACATTAACAATTCAACAAAAACTGGATCGAAAACAAATTTCACAGCGTAATTTGGAGCGTTTTAAGCCGAATAAAACCGACTTCTTGCGTCGTTTTATAACTATGGATGAGACTTGGATCTACTACCATGATCCTAAATTGAAACAAGAACGTTTAGAGTGGACTGAAGCTGGTTGTTCAGCTCCAAAACAGGTGAAGTCACAACGATCAGCAAAGAAGGTTATGGCATCAGTTTTTTGGGATGCAAAAAGAATTTTGTTGATTGATTATCTTCAGAAAGGTAAAACAATCAACTCTGAATATTATAGCAGCTTTTTGGATCAGCTGGATGAAAAAATTCGTGAGAAAAGACCTGGTTTAAAGAAAAAAAAAATCATTTTTCATCAAGACAATGCACCTGCTCACAAAAGAGTTTTGACGATGGCTAAATTCAAAGAATTAAAGTACGAATTACTTGAACATCCACCGTATTCACCAGATTTGGCTCCCAAAATCAAACAATTCCTTCGTGGAAAGCATTTTTCGTCGAATGAAGAGGCCATAGCAGCCGTAGACGGTTATTTTGCAGAGCTTCCGGAAAACCATTATAAGGATGTGATAAAATTATCGGAAGATCATTGGAACAAGTGTATTGAGCTTCTAGGAGATTATATTGAATAAAAAAATATATTTCATAACAAAAACAGTATTCTTTCATTTGGAGCGCAGGAACTTTTCAACCAACCTGTATATATAAAGGTTAAATTCTGAAGTTTTTTTGACTATTGATATTCCCTTTAAATCTGACGGATTTTTTATAGCACAAAATCCTTAGGATCTGAAGCTTCTTCTATTTGAAATTCTAAAGGCTTTTAAGTTTCCTATATGAAAAAATCTTCATGCTTTTAAGTTTGTTTTATTTTTAAACAAATACTCAGAACATGATGAGTTTTGTGTTCGGAGTCTGAAGATTATTCTGCAGTAAAATATTCTCGAGATCGGTTGAATTTTATATAAAAAAAATGTTTCTTATACAAAGTAATAGATTTTTAGAAACTGTAAACTGTTTCTTAGATACAAATTTATATATTGATAAAAAAATTAGATTATATACAATTTTTAGATTCTAACGACTTTTGATCATGAAAAATACTTAGATTCTAAGAACTTTTTCTAGTAGAAATATTCCTAGATATATAAAAGAAAAATTTTGAGACTCTAAAATAAATCTTAAAAATGTTCTTAGAATATAATAATTTTTCTATTAGAAAAAGTCTATAGAATATATGTTTTTTTTTTTATTAAATATTTGTTTAAAGTATTTTTCTTTAAAAAAGTTCATAGAAACCAAGAAATTTTCTTGAAAAAGTGCTTAATATCGAATTATTTTTAGGGAAAACATTTATTAAAGAAATATTCTTAAATTTAAAAAACTTTTTCCTAGTAACGGATCAGAATATACCTGTTGGGACAATATTATGATAAAATTATGGTTATTTAATTATCATTATATGATAACTATATTATAATATGACTATGGGTGCCACTATTCATATTGTAATTTTAAAAATATATGATGCTCTTCGAATATGAATGCCACAACCTGTTTTTTCTCTTCGTGTGGAGTTTTTAAAAAAAAAATATCATATTTTATTTGGAAAGGTTGGAGTGAAAAAAATATTAAAAATATTGCTAATATTGCGAAATATTTTGTATAAGATTTCTTTTCAATTTTTTATTGTCCAAATAGCCAAAGTACATTCAACAAATATCTAAACAATAACTAAGCCGTATACTTATGTTTATCAAGTTTTGATTTAAACAGCTAAGGTTATTTTTAAAATTTTGTAGGATTTGGTGCTAAACATTGTTTAAAATTACTTTCGCATGTTTAGATCTAATATTAAATTAATCAAACACAAAAATAACTTTGGCTTGCCATATTTTTTATTAAATTATTTTTATGGCTACTACAAGAAGCTTCAAAGGATGATTATGAGCTGTATAAAAACTATGTTTTAGTTATGTTATAACATATCGTTTTCAAAAAAAACAAAACAAAAAAAAAAAATAAAAATAGAAAAAAAAGTAAATGTTGTTGTGATTTATTAAGCGTAGAAAATTGCTTACGTGAGTCCCGTCAAAAACAACCTTAAAAGCATAAACTCATCCCACTTGTGTCAAGGCATACACAAACAAAAAATTATAAAAAAAAAATCAACTGTAACAAAATACTGAACGCTCTTGTACTCGTTGTACATGTTCACGCAAAACCATAAACTGTAAATGATGCTCAAGGGAATCATCAAATTTTGCAAGTGTTTTGCGGCCAAAAACAACAAGCTTTAACCAAAATAAAAGTTTGAGCAACTGCAAACAAAAAAAAAAATACAAAATCAAACCTACACATACACAAAAAAAAAACCATAAACTGCCTATGACTCGAGGGAAGGAGGAGGTCTAAAAATATATAAAATAAAGTATGTATCATCTAACAAAAAAAAAATAATAATAAAAAAAAACATGAAAAAACAAGATGGAAAATACTACTAGTGCAGCTATAGTTAAATCAAGGACTGTGGAATAATGAGATGTGCAGTGATAAAATCATCGAGCCATTCAACATGACAACCAGCCACTAAGCTACCTGGCTCTGTAGCCAGTTGCATAACTTGCACATAAGTCTGTACCTCCTGAAAGTTTTATAGTCCTTGCTTTTAATCGACGTGTTAGAAGTTTCGCAAACTCAGAACTTGGCTCAGTATCGGGTTGGCTTGGTGGCTTAATAATTTTAACTCTGCACATCCTATTGTCCCACAGTCCTTGTTTAAATGGCCACATTTACAACACAAACAAAATATTCTTGTGATATTTTGTGTAAGGCTATTATGTTTTAGTGCTGTTGGTAGATACTTGATGTAGACCAGTCATCGAAAACATTCATTTTTCACACCCATATACATGATGGACATACAACCATCCAAATTTACTATTAACATTATATTCATCAACATTATTGTTAGTATTATTACCATGATGACCATGATAACATCCATTAGAGATTGACTTATGGTTTGTACTCGTATATGTTATAATATGTATTTAAAAACAAAATAACTTATATGTAATTTTGTTGATTTTTATATAAGTCAAATTTGTTGTAACATTATAGTTCCATAATTTATATAAATATAAAATCTATAAATTTAATTAGATTTTTGTTTTATACATAATTTCTCTAAAAACATTTGCTTACTTATTAAAAATTATTCTATTTCCTTTTCCAATTTTAAAATAAACAATTTCATTTCAAAACCTACACTAATTTCAATTTTTATTTTTTTACCACGTAAATAAAACGACATTAACAATAAAATCATCATTACCATTATCATAGCATTCTAACTACCAGCAAACAAGGTAATTTTATTTTGATAAATTTTTTCCTCAATTTCTTAAGTCATAAACAAAAATGAATTGTAAAAGCAATTTATGTTATGATATTTGTTTTTGTGTGTTTTTTTGGCAGAATATAAAATTAAGTCATAAAATTTTAAATTTCCGGTAGTAACAAAAAAAAAAAAAGCTACTGTAACATTGCAAAAATAAAAACCGCCACCAATTTTCTACTCAAATTTTTTTTATTTTTAAAGTTTGCATAATGTGAATGCTTTAGTTCTATTTTAATTTCTATACATTGTGGAAACACCTTATTGTGACATATGAATAATAGGTTTGTATGTATTTATTATGATTATAATATGTATGTGTGGGTTGTTGTATACCCACACATATTCTATTTTGAACTCTGTTTTTAACTCATACCATTTCATTAGCTTCTACACGCAGAATAAAAATATATTTGCCACATGATCACTGTTACTACACTTAAAAAAGTTTGTAAGTTAAAATAATTGAAAATATCATTTAAAATAAATGATATTTCATTTAAAAACCGGTCTACTTAATTTTCATTTAAATTAAATGTCATTTGTTATTTATTTTTAAATGTTGATTAATCAACTGACACATCCGTAAGAAACAAATAATAATCCGTAAGAAACAAATAATAATCAGTTAAAATTAATGTCAAAATTTTAACTACCAATCATTAAAAAATAACTGTTTTTTTCATTTATTTGAAATTATTTCCGTTTTTGTATTTTTTTTTTTTTTTTTTTTTTAATATACTCGTACAATACAAAATGTATGTATGCATATGAAGCTATAAACACTTTTTGTGTGAATGTTTTTGTGTATGTATGTGTGTTTATGAAGTTCTTGTAGTTTGTATTGAAAAATTTTATATATATATATAGAAACAATTTAAATAAAAAAACAAATTGAAATTTTTTGAAAATTTTTTTTTGAAACAGACAGCAAACAAAATTTAAATTTGTAATAACTGTTACGGACACAAATAAACCACAAGTTTCCGTTTTGTGGGTAAATTTTTATTAAATTTTAAACAAATGAAAAAAATAAATGAAACTGAAAAAAATGGTAAATATAGTAAATTATTTCGAATAAATGTATAAAAAAGTTAATAAAGATATTTCTTTGAAAAAAAATGTATGTTCCTTTATTTTTAAATGAAACGGAAAACTTTTTTATTAAACTACAAACAGTTAACTACATAATATTCTGAGTGTATACTTGCTGCATTCGGGTATGGTTGTCACCATCAAGTTATTTTTTATAAATAGGTACTAACCATCAATGTAATCGATACAATCATTATTATAGTAAATAGTTTTTTAATTCATGATTTACCACTTTCTATTTTGTAACATGATTGGCTGTAACCACACTGTGGTAACAACAATTCTGACTATGAAAAAAATATGATAATTATGGAACTATAAAATGCTGACAACAATCATTGAATTATTTATTTGAAATCAAATAAAACACGACATTGTCATATACATAATACTGTCTTGTTTTCATGAAAAAAAATATTTTTTATAAGAAAAAGGTTGTAAAACACAAGAGGACTCTTTATTATGAAAAATACTCAGATTGTAAAAATTTTTCTAGTAGAAATATTCTTAGAATCTAAAGACTTTTTCTTAAAAAAAATCTTAAAAATGTCCTTAGAATCCAAGAATTTTTCTATTAGATTAAGTCCATAGAATCAAAGAATATTTTTTTGAAAAGTCCTTAAAAACAATTATTTTTTTAGGAAATATATTTCTTAAAGAAATATGCTTAAATTTAAAGAACTTTTTCATAGTTTCGAATCATAATATAACTAAAGAGACCATATTATGGTAAAATTATGATAATTTTGTTATCGTAAATTAAAAAAATTTATCAATTATTTGGAATTTCTAAACAATTTTTTTATTCTTGCTGTAAGTTAACAAACAATAAAATTATGGTTTTTATTGTGAATTACTAAATAATAAATTTATTGTTTTTTATTACAAAACAAACATTTTTTTGCTTTATAATTTTAAGTATCATGGTAGAAAATGTGCGCATTTTTGTAGGATTTTACCGCATTTTTATGTACATTTAAAGGAAAATCGTGTTTGTTTACGCAAAAATTTGGTAAATTTACTCTTTAATTTTTAAATTTCATTGAATTTGTACGCACTTTTAATGTAATTTTACCTATTTTGTGTTCATCGTCTTACGCATAATATGTGTATTTTTTTCATTTACGCAAACAGAGTAAATTTACAGAAATTAATTAGAGTGTATAGGTTAGTTTTTTATATCTATAACTACTTGTAAAAAAACGACTATTCCTACTTACCTGATTTTTTTTATTTTTTGTAAACAACTACAATGTGAACATTTGGGGCCGCCTTTGAACGAAAGCTGTTTTCGTATATGGACTTCGCGGCAATGCGAAATATAGAAATTATATTGTTTGCCTTACAAACACATAATTCATTTGCTAGCTTTTGTATTTTTTAATATTTCATCAAATTAAAAACACAAAAATTTAAAATATTTTTATGATAAAATATTTTTGTTTACATTTAAAAGAGAAAAACCAATAATTTCTAAGACTTGGTAGCATTTTCATACATTCACAATTTTCGAAGTAGCTATATTTATAACTATTTAGCCAGTCTATATCTACCTAAATTTGTATGGAATATTTATATAAAATTCGAAAAAAAAAACAATAATAATCCCAAATATATATGATGCTCTTCGAATATGATTGTCCCTACAATGTTTTCTTTTTGTGCGTGTATACAAAAAGTAATTAATTATGTTTTCTATCGATAAAGTACAAAACCAGAAACTACTTAAGATTTGGATACCTAAGATTTGGGCATTAGAGGGATAATAAATACATGGGATTCGGCGTTCTGTTTAACACAGTAGTCTTTTGACTATTAAGTCCCAACTTGAGGTCTGCTAATTGTGATGTGATGAAAAATACCGTGTCGAAGCTTACCGATTGCATTGTTGCGCAACATCATTACCAAGCTAATGTCTATCGAGCATGATGCGAGGGTAATATACCGAGATCATCGAACTGATATCTTCCTATTATATTATAACATTTGCTATACGAATCCTACTGTATTTAGCAAAGTCGATATCTCACGTTACTGTCTATAACGGACGAAAGTTGGTCGTCCTATTCCAATCTTACCTGTACACACTTTACCACCTACGACAAAGCCGACACCTACCGAATATTTTACGTTCCTGCTGATATGAACCCAGCTATTGTCGATTGGTTTTGTAAATCCAACCTAACATTAAATTGCAAGGTTAAATCGAGCGAATGTTGTCGTAAAAGTAAACAGCAAATTTGAATCGAGTGATTCCCAGTGCAAAGGATGGATTGTTGACAATGAATTCAGAAAGTAAAATAAAAGATATCACAAATGCCATGAGATAAATAAGTAGCAAAGGTATCATAATTAATATAATCTATATAAAAATATGTGTAATTGTGTTAGAAACTGATGGTTTCTGCAATGCGTAAACCGATTTGCTTTCTGGAAGACGTCAATACCAAGGCTTTTATATAGATACGGAAGGGAAAAGAAATGGAATGAAAAGCAAACAAGTGGAATTGAACGATTGTACAAGAGAAACGAAATGAAACGGGAACGATTGGAATCAAATTACTTGATAAGGGGAACCAAGTGGAAAGAAACGGCGAAAGTGTGAAATCGATACTCTAGATAGGACAGGAAAATTATAATGGAATGGGATCAAGTGGAATCGAAACTCTTGACAAGGAGATCGAAATGTAATGGAAAGTGGAATAAATTATATTAACACAATTACTACTGTGAACGTGCCCCTATAAACCAGAAATTCAAACTTTAAATTTAAACATCCACTTGAAAAGGTTAAACAAATTTTTTGAAAAAGTAAAAGAATAATATTTGCTTCTCAACGTATTCCGATGCTAACAACTACTGATAACAAAGTATTGGGCTTTTAAGTAAAAAAAAATTTATAGAGGTATCACAAATTCCATAAGATTCCACAGTTATCATATATATTTATGATCCTTATGAAATTTTAAGCCGATCAATCGATGCCCGTCTGCCTATCACATTTTATTTTTTTCATCACAAATTCCTTTTTTAGTAACGGACCCAGCAAAGTTTTCTGTTTCAAAGAATTGGTTAAAAACCCCTTTTAGTTTTTAATATAATAAAAAATATATTTATTACCCTAAGAATGTTATTTAATGAATGACGAAATATTGGTAACATATATATAGAATAATAAAGATATTTTATATTTTATTAAAAACTAAATGGACCTCAAGCTAAATTAATTAACAAATTCATCAATTTTAAAGGTCGAATTATACTTTATAATAAATATATTTTTTTTAGACAAATCTCTTTAATTTGTAATTTATTCTTAAATAAATGTAAAAAAAGGCATGAAAAATATATTTCTTTGTATCTCAACTATTTAATCATATACCTTTATAAATAAACTGTAGTCAGTTACTGTAAAAATTCAAATAAAAATACTAATACTAAAAACAACCAAAAAAAGAATTTACTGCTAATAAATAATAATATTTTTCCGTGTAAAACAAGTGAATATCAATTTGAACTTCTTTTTTCCGCTGCTTAACACACAAACATTAATGTTATAGTACACTCAAAATATTATGTAGTTAACTGTTTGTAGTTTAATAAAAACGTTTTCCATTCCATTTAAAAATAAAGGAACATACATTTATTTTTCAAAGAAATATCTGTATTAATATCTGTTATAATTTCAAAGAAATATCTATATTAACTTCGAAATGATTATCTATCAGTTTCATTTATTTTTTTCATTTGTTTGAAATTTAATAAAAATTTACCCACAAGACGGAAACTTGTGATTTATTTGTGTCCGTAACAGTTATTACAAATTTAAATTTTGTTTTCTGTCTGTTTCAAAAAAAATATTCAAATTGGTTGTATATATACAAAATTTTTCAATACAAAGAACTTCATAAACACACATACATATAAAGGGTGTCCCAAGAAGAACGCAATTTTTAAATCTGGCAACATTCGAAGTGTCATTGTTTGACATTTGAACAATTGTTATTGTTTGCTAGTAGAAGGTACGAGGTTAGTAAAAATGGAGCGCTACACGAATGAACAACGCATTCTCATTGTGAAATTGTTTTACCAAAATGGTGAAAGTTTTGCGGCTACAGTTCGCAAATTGTGATAAATTTGGGGTCACAGTAATGCTCCAAAAGAGTCAACTGTAAAGAGATTAATGGATAAATTTGCCGAAACTGGGTATGTTAGTGATGTAAAGACAACAACGCGCCATCGACCAGGTCGATCGACCGAAAATGTCGCAGCTGTACGTGATGATGTCGCTCAAACTCCATCCACCTCAATTCGACACCGAGCTCAGCAAATTGGTGTCTCCAAACCCACTTTGCAGCGAATTTTGACGAAAGATTTGCATCTTCATGCATACAAAGTTCAATTGACTCAGGAACTGAAGCCAGCTGACCATGGACAGCGAAGGGAGTTCGTTAATTGGGTATTGGAGAGACAACATGAAAATGCTGATTTTGCCGATAAAATCATCTTCAGTGACGAGGCCCATTTTCATCTTGATGGCTTCGTCAATAGGCAGAATTGTCGCATTTGGGGTGAGGAAAACCTCGAGTGATTCACGAGAAGCAAATGCATCCTCAACGTGTCACTGTGTGGTGTGGTTTTTGGGCTGGAGGAATCATTGGACCTTTTTTTATGAAAATGAGGCAGGTCAAGCGCAAACAGTCAATGGTGTTCGGTATCGTGAAATGATAACCAGTTTTTTCTTGCCTAGAATTGAAGAAATGAATGTGGAGGGCATGTGGTTCCAACAAGACGGCGCCACATGTCATACAGCCAGAGAAACAATTCAATTGCTGCATCAGTCATTTCCCGGTCGTGTTATTTCGCGTTTTGGAGATCAGAATTGGCCGCCTAGATCGTGCGATTTAACACCATTAGATTTTTTTCTTTGGGGTTTTTTGAAGTCGATGGTTTACGCGAATAAGCCGACGACGACTCAAACCGCAGCATTCATGCAAAACGGTCATTGAAAATTTCATTAAAAGATCGCGTGCATGCCAGCAAAGCCGCGGCGGCCATCTGCACGATATATTGTTCCATACATAACCTCATTCTGTCTACGATATAATAAAGTTTCACGATTTTTTTTAAATATCTGTGTTTTATTTAAAATTTAAAAATTGCGTTCTTCTTGGGACACCCTTTATAAACACATTCATACAAAAAGTGCATATGAAGCTAATGCATACATACATTTTGTATTGTACGAGTATATTAAAAAAACAAAAAATACCAAAACGGAAATAATTTCAAATAAATGAAAAAAACATTTATTTTTTAAGGATTGATAGGTAAAATTTTGACATTTATTTTAACTGATTATATCATTTGTTTCTTATAGATGTGTCAGTTGATTAATCAACATTTAAAAATAAATAACAAATGGCATTTAATTTAAATGAAAATTAAGTAGACCGGTTTTTAAATGAAATACCATTTCTATTAAATGATATTTTCAGTTATTTTAACTTACAAACTTTTTTAAGTGTATTTGTTGCCTTTCACTAATATAAACTATCTTTCTGATATTTGCGTAAATGACTTTTTAGGTGAGTTAGATTTTAAGCCTTAGCACTTCCCGCCATACGATCTAAATTATATTTAATGCAGGGTATCACTTAGTTTGTGTGTCTGACTTTAATTTTTATACTAGTTTAAATATCAAATTTTATTTTTCATACTTTTTGACAAACAACTTTATGACATGGAAACAGAATAGATAAGTAAGTTTTATAATTATAAAATCATATTTTCTTTGAGTTTTTAAAGTATGTTTAAGTTAGTGTAAAGAGGGGGATGTGGCTGAATAGTTAGAGTAGGGTGACACTAATTTTTTAATTTTTAAATTTTAAGAAGAAAGCGGTGAAAAACATAATATGTAACTAACAGTTAACAAAGGGTTTAACAGGCGTTTGATTTATCTGTTATACCAAATTAATATTACTCATACGCACAGTGACTACATACAATTCATCTAACTAAGTTACAAAACATATAAAATAAATTAAAGTTTTGTTCTTAATGCAGAATACGAATAAGGCTTGGATTAAAGCGCATAAAATTGTAAAAATTATGAAGCATTATAATTGAAAAATATATTGTTGTTATATTAGTTAATTGTAACTCTGTTGATTACATAAAAATATGCATTGTGTAGGTTTTGGTTGTCAAAACTTTAATTAGCCCCGTTCATTAATACGCCCACCATGCTGTATGTTCTTAAGAGGTAACTCCGTTTGTCTATTAAATTTTGCAATAAAAATGTTTTATTTTCCACCTGTAATTGAGCACTTTAGTAGATCTATTTTTTTTTTTGTAGCTTCAATGATATCTGAAATCTACGTATTCACAAAATATTGTTGATATATTAAAAAAAAATTAGAGTCGGGAATGCCAACCATATGATATGCCTCCTCTAATAAATCGTCAGAAAATTTTATTCAAAATTATATAGAATTCTGATCTTGATGCTCTTATCATCAAAACTCCCTAATAAATATATGAGTAAATACATTAATAAGCGTTTGATTGTCAGCATATAAGCATCCTTGTGGGTTGACATGTTTTTGAGTTTCTAAAGTCAAGTACAGTAATGCGTAAAGATAAGGTAGTTTTATCTGTCACGCTTCTTTTTTTTCTTCTTTTCTCCCCTCCTCACATCATATATAGAAAACTCAAAGTATGTACGATAGTACATTGTATAAAAAAGTTTATGTATTAATACCTAACGTGCACTTATACGTAAAGCATATAAAATTATGTAAATCCGCTTAACATTATACTAAATAACAAGCAAAAAAATATAGCACCAGTAAAAATAGAAAAAGTTTAGATTAACATAAATGTTTAACTTATTTTTTTACCATTTGTGTCATTAAAAATAAAAAAAAATTCTTTCTAAGACAAGTTTATGATTTAAAATGTTTTAGCAACTTTTTTAAGTTAATCTGTTTTTTTGTTTTTTCCTTAAAGTTTAAAAGCTTTTAACTTGAAGTACTCGTATTAGCAGATCGAGTGAACTGAATTTTTTTTAAAGAAATTTACGCAGTTTAATTTAAACTTTAAGTCTTATATTAGCAAAAAAAAAAAACAATGATCAGCTTTTTAAAAAATTAAAATATATACATATTAAACTCCATGATACTACATTGGCTGGTATATAAACAAACAAGTGCATACACCCATTCAAAGTAAAATGTATGACTATACATGTCCTCATATATTTATGTAAACTTTTGGATCTAAAATTTGAGGGTATATGGTCGTATATTTTTATATACAGGTTGGTTGAAAAGTTCCTGCGCTCACCAAGAGATGGCACTGCTAGCTCCAAACTTTTTTTTTCTCAAGTTGGTATAACAGTCCTGAGTACACATGCAAAGTTGCAAGTCATTCTGTCAATTCTTTCTTTGTTTACAAGCCATTTGAAGTTGAGTTGTCATTGGTTTTTTTTTAAATATGGAAAAAATTAAATATCGTCCAGTCATTAGATTCTTTGTTTTGAAGGGTTTAAAAGCAAAGGAAATTTATGAAGTGTATAAGGAGTCCTCACCTTCAAAACGCACCGTTGAATTTTGGGATGGTGAATTTAAACGTGGTCGTATCAGCTCTAAAGAAGATCCACTCGAAGTACGACCAAAAACTGCAACCACAGCAGAAATCATTGAGCAGGTACATAATATGGTTAGTGAAGATCCAAGTTTGACTAAAGAGCTAACTATATTATACTTTTGCTAGCTTAAGCAAATGTGTGAATACATGTAATCAAATGTGTATTGTTGTACTTAACAAACTTTTCGTTAAGTTTCGTCAAGTGTCATTTGCTTAAGCAAACAGCGAAACTGACCGCACTTTACTTAAGGAAATATGTGTTTTTAGAAAAACTGCTTATGAAAAAAAAAACAAATTTCAATGTACGCGGAAAATATTTTTATAGAAAATTTTATTGAAAATGTTAAAAAACAAACGTGCATGTATAACAAAAGGGGTGGGTTTTGTATTTGTTTTTCGATTGCGATGCAAGTACTGTTGCATTTTTTAGTACTTTTTTATTTACGTTTTCCTTTGTTTCTTTTAATTATTTAAAATTAATATAGATTTAGTTGTTAATTGTAAAATATTTGTAAATTAAACACATTAAATAATATTTTTCGAAAAGTTACATATATTTTGGAAATATAAGAAGAAAACAGTTTTTGTAAAAGTACATATATTTGCAACTAAGTGTAGTAAGTATTTTAGTTTAAAAAGTACATTGTAGCCACCCAAAAGTCTTCTATAAGTTGATCAAGCATTTGACAGAGTTTTCGTTAATTTTTGACAGCAGCTTAAGTTAGCAAAAGTATAATATAGTTAGCCCTTAAGCGTGAAATTGCTAATGCTATAGGCATCTCAGACGAACGAGTACTCCATATTTTACATGAAGAATTACGTATGAAAAAACTGTTTGGAAAGTTAGTGCCGCACACATTAACAATTCAACAAAAACTAGATCGAAAACAAATTTCTCAGCGTAATTTGGAGCGTTTTAAGCCGAATAAAACCGACTTCTTGCATCGTTTTATAACTATGGATGAGACTTGAATCTACCACCATGATCCTAAATTGAAACAAGAACGTTTACAGTGGACTGAAGCTGGTTGTTCAGCTCCAAAGCAGGTGAAGTCACAACGAGAAGGTTATGGCATCAGTTTTTTGGGATGCAAAAGGAATTTTGTTGATTGATTATCTTCAGAAAGGTAAAACAATCAACTCTGAATATTATAGCAGCCTTTTGGATCAGCTGGATGAAAAAATTCGTGAGAAAAGACCTGGTTTAAAGAAAAAAATTATTTTTCATCAAGACAATGCACCTGCTCACAAAAGTGTTTTGACGATGGCTAAATTCAAAGAATTAAAGTACGAATCGCTTGAACATCCACCGTATTCACCAGATTTGGCTCCCAGTGGAAAGCATTTTTCGTCGAATGAAGAGGCCATAGCAGCCGTAGACGGTTATTTTGCAGAGCTTCCGGAAAACCATTATAAGGATGGGATAAAATTATTAGAAGATCATTTGAACAAGTGTATTGAGCTTCTAGGAGACTATATTTAATAAAAAAATATATTTCGTAACAAAAACAGTATTCTTTCATTTCGAGCGCAGGAACTTTTCAACCAACCTGTATGATCATATATAAAAATATGGCCATACACTCACATTTCGGATCTGAAAATATTTGTAAATTTATGAGATCATGTTGTCATATATTGAACAATACATGGACATTTGTTATCGTGTGTGCCGATGAATTTTCATATACCAGCCTATGTACACCCAGAAAACAGTATCAGTTGTGGCCGCCGAATTTTTTTGCCAATTGAATTCTGGTGGTTACGACAACTGTTTTTATATTTAATTATATTTTTAGTTGTGAAAGCCAATATTCAGTTCTTCAATTTAATATTTATATTCCACATGAATATTTTTACGTTCCACAAAATTTTATTTAAAAACAATTTTATTTTTATATTTTTCCGGTATCGAACCTGTGCAATCAGATTCATAGTTCACGCTCTTGCTTACTGCCCCACAACTTACTTTAATTTTCTTTAATATATTTGCCATTTAAACTTTTAAATATTTTATTTTAATTAAAAAACTATATTTTTAAATGTTTGTCTTTTTCCCGGATTTGAACTCGGAAATTCGGAGTACTGATCTACCTCAATACGCAGCACACCACAAACACTTACAAATTGTTATGGCTAATTTTGAATTTAAACAATTTATTAGGAATAAAAATATAAGTATAAAATTTGTTTATCAATACCAATCATTAGTGAAGTCTATTATCAATACAATCCACAATTCGGTTGCTTGTACTGAAACCCTAATTAAATGATATATTTGATCAGATCAACCCTACTTGTAGTTGCCACTTTTGAATATCGACAATTTTTTAATAAATTTGATAGATTGTAGCAAATCACTAATATATTC
This sequence comes from Eustalomyia histrio, assembly GCA_949748255.1. Classification (NCBI taxonomy): domain Eukaryota; kingdom Metazoa; phylum Arthropoda; class Insecta; order Diptera; family Anthomyiidae; genus Eustalomyia; species Eustalomyia histrio. The sequence goes on along the minus strand of OX456525.1, from coordinate 32,997,445 downwards.
ACTAAATAAATAATTGCTTCCACAGCACACAAATACTTAACGAATTTTCTTTTTAAAAATTATTGAAAATGCCAATAATTGAATAATAGGATTGATTTTTAGTTTATTTTCCCTTTCTTTAATTCCTAATACAACATTTTTGCTTTATTAATCAATTTTAGGTTATTCCAAATAAAATTAAATCCTCATAAATAAATGTTGATGGTTTTTATCGAATTGCAATCAATCTTTTCTTTGGGTTTATAATCATGCATGTTGAGATGTAGTTCGATTTTTCATGGGTGTACAATTTCTAGCTACTGCGATATTTCTTTTTGCATTCTTAAAAAAATGACGCAAGCAAACAAATCAACACAGGAACTAATCAAGCGCGTTTTTTTTTATTTCAGCCAATCTAATTTAAATTAAATAAATATTTTGAAGTTGAATGAAAAGCTTAAATTTTTTTTTAATAAAACTACATGCAACGGAAAAACATGGTTGCAACATTATCACTGCTACTATGTTATGCTTGCTGCATTCAGGCATGATATAGGTTTTAACCATCGATTTGGCCACTTTTATCATATTATGAATGTTACTTTCTATTTTATAACATGATTGGCTGTAACCATACTGTGATAACAAAAATTCTTATTGTGACAAAATATGATAATTATGGAAATACAAAATGCTGACAGCAATCGATGAATAATTATAAGTCAAATACAAAATGACTTTAACATTAACAGTCATAATACTGTTTTATTTTCATAAAAAAATAGTATCAGTTCAGTCATCCGCAAAAAAATGATAATTTCTGAGTTTTATTAAGTGTGTTTGGGAACGTAAAAATTTTGACAAATTCGTACAAATTTGTACAAGTTTTTACAGGAAGCTCTTTGTTTACACAAACACTCTGTAAGGGAAGAACAAAACTAGAGAGTAAAGTGATAGTTTGATGCCAGAGAACTTACTGGTTTTTACTGGATAAATTTTTTTCAGTAAAAATTTGTTAAAAAAACAGTTGCTTGAAAAAGATATAATTGAAAAACAAAGAACTTGTTCAAACACATTCAGTATTTTTTTAATAAAATAAAATAAAATAATATAAAATAAAATAAAGTAAGTAAATATCAGCTTATTTACGATGGAAAAAGTAAGATGGAAATCCGGAATGTTCCTGAAGAAAAGTTCACATCTAACTTCCGTTTTATATTTATATTTTTCATATTGACCAGTTCAATTTTTTAATAAAAATCAGCTCATTTTACAATCTTTCTTATTCTTACAAATTTTCCGTTTGTGTATTTTTTTGTATATTTTTATACCCTTCACCATAGGTGGAAGGGTATATATAAGTTTGTCATTCCGTTTGTAATTTCTACAATATTGATCTTAGACCCTATAAAGTATATATATTCTGGGTCCATATGAAGAGCGAAGTTGATTTAACGATGCCCGTCTGTCCGTCTGTCCGTCTGTCCGTCTGTCCGTCTGTCCGTCTGTCCGTCTGTCCGTCTGTGTGTTGAAATGGGTTTTCCGAAGAACCCAGACATGATGAGGACTTGATTCTTTTTTATTTCTGTTACATGTGATCCATTTCTGTTTGCTATTAAAAATCAGACAGATCGGTTAATAAATGGCTGAGATATTAGCAAAAAACCAGGACTACCTCTAATTTTTCCAGTAAAATCCCTTTGTTTAATAAGAGTGTGAAGATAAATACGTAGGTTAAATACGTTTCACAACTATTGTGAATGATATAAATAAAAAATAAATAGTAGTGTCGCCAACTTTTTTTTGCCTAGAAAATGCCAAATTTGGCAAGAAAAGCGCTGAAACATATGGAAAAATATAAATTTGAGATTTTACATGACATATTATTTTGGATTAAAATTTTTGGACATTTAAGAAAAAATAAATGGGGATACCGCTTGTTTGTGGAGAGCTATGAGGTAGTAGATTCCAACGATGTATTCATCTCCTTCAGAATACCATGGTGAAGGGTATATAAGATTCGGCATAGCCGAATTTAGCCGCTCTTACTTGTTTTTTTTGGAGTAAATTTTGTCTTACTACCTGTAATTTTGTTACTGAGTAATTTTTATTAAATTTTATTGGAAAAGTACCAAAACGAACCTATTTTCGAAAATGCTTTATTCATATAACATTATAATTTACACCAATCAATTTATTGTCAAAAAAGAAATTCATTGCTTTTAAATTTTTTAATTCTCTTCAATAAAAAAAAAATTATATGTTCATTAGACAGAATCATTTTATATGGGCAAACAAAATATTAAAGTGGTATCACCCTTAAAGTTAACCTTGACATTTTTTATGATGATTGTCAAAATATTTGGGCTTTAGCGATAATCTCACGTGAGCTCAACCGCGTCATTAAATGGTGTTTTTCATAAATAAAAAATTCGTTAATTGTTTTGTGTAATAAATGGCAAAATACAATAGAGGTTTTCTAATTTTTCGATTCTGCATTAAAATATTTTAAAAATCTAACCATAGACTCGAGAAAGCGAAATTTTTATGACACTTTTTTGCTGCTTTTCAATTCGATTTTACTGAAAATTTAAATAACTTTACCATTTTTTTTGATTTACACTTCTAATACATCGTTAGACAAGTGTTGACAACCGCTTAGGATTTGGTCAAAAATTAACTTACGGTCGTATTTTTGTTTAATTTTTTTTTTTTTTGATATATTTGCTTTCCTTTTAAAAACATTTGGGTTTGGCATAAATTTGAATAATGTCGATTTGGACAACAGATGGCATAACTATCACATATGGTTTATGTCAATAATAACAAATATGGTATTTTAGAGGGTAAACATCTGTTATTATAATTCAGTATTCGATAGACGCCAAAGTGTAAACACATATTTTTTTCAATCGCTAAAATATTGTCGAATTTTGTGCCTTAAATAGATGTTTTGTGGGGAAGTGTGAAAACCTTCTTTCATTTGAAGAAAACGGCTGCTGAAGGTTATCGATTGTTGGTTCAAGCACATGCACCAACATGGTTCAAGCACATGCACCAACTCAAAAAATTTATGAACGACGGTTTGGACGATTCAAAAGATTGTTGTTCAGAAGATTGTTATCAAACGCAAGTAGTACTTGCATTATCATTTGGAGTTACACAACAATTATTTTCCCTACATTTAAAAGCATTCGGGTTTATCCAAAGCAAGGAAGTTGGGTGCCATATGAATTGAAGCCGACAGACGTTGAAAGGCGATTTTGCATGTCGGAAATGTTGCTTGAACACTACAAAAAGAAGTCATTTTTGCTTAGTATTGTTACTGGTAATGAAAAATTGATACATTACGATAACACCAAGCGCAAAAAGTCATAAATAAAGCCCGGCAAACCAGCCAAACCAACGTCAAAGCCGAATATCCATGGCGGCAAGGTAATGCTCTGTATTTGGTGGGATCAGAAGGGTGTTTTATATTATGAGTTGTTGAAATCGGGTCAGACGATCACAGGGGTTCTGTATCGAATATAATGGATTCGTTTTAAAAACGACCACATTATTCGACCAGACACGGGACCAAAATCTTCCATCATGACAACGCTCGGCCAGATGTTGCAAGACCGGTCACTATTTGCGGATGGAAAGTTTTAGCTCACCCGCCTTATAGCTCAGATCTTGCTCCTTCTGACTACAATTTGTTTCGATCGGTGCAGAACGCCCTTACTTCAGAACAGGGTATCAGAATCCATATGCTACCAGAGAAATAGGAAAAAGTAGTGGCTAACAATGGACAATACTTTGTTATTATAATAAATGAATTTTCCAAGCAAAAAAATCGACATTATTAACTTGTATACCCAATAATAGCCTGTTCCTCGATCTCGAACGAAAAACTAGTCGAACGAAAGCAAGTCACTCGAATTCGAATCAATTTGGGTTTCTCTATTTCGAAAGCCTTCGATCGACTTGACTTACGTGTGTCAATTTTTGTTTTTTACGCATTTACAAATCACAAAGATGCCAGATCATATGTTTTCAGCATTTGTTACAATTATCTTTAAAAGTAGCAAAAATACTACTAAACTGCTTAAAGACAAAAAAAACCCTGTTTAACAGTGATCAGCTGTATATGACAAATGAAATAAAAAAAAAACAATAAACAAATCAATTATTATTTGAAAAGTGTGTTTATTTGTGAAAATTTTTGTTATCGATTGGTTGTGGGTGAAATGGTTGTTTGGAGAGCTTTTCTGTTGCCTGTTGTCTGTTCGGTGCGGTCACTGCTAAAGTCCTTGTAAAATAAAAAAATATAAATATGAGCTTCTTGGGCAAACGTTAGCCACAAACAACACACACATACCTTTTACCACTCAGCAACAGCGTTATAGGGGGTGAAACGGAGTTTAGTTTTCTGGTCAAATTTTCCTCCTCTGCGGAAAATTTGTTTGCTCCGAAAACCAGAGTCCTTCTGGCAAAATCAGGCCTTTCTTCCATATAAAATACAAGCGTCTTCGGATGGTCCATTGTTGATTTTTTTTAACTAAAATTTAAAATTCTTAATAAACTATAAATATTTGTATTATTTTGTACTTACTTTTTGTTATCCATTGCTTTTTTTACTTCATTTTGCTTTTAAAAATATCAAATATATATTTACTCGACAAAAAAATAGCAAGTGACTGATTTTGACATTTGCGTTCGAGCTGTTCGAAATAGAGAAACCAAATTTTGTATGAAAACAGTTACGTTTTCATTCGACTTGTCGTTCGAGTCATCGTTCGCATAGAAATAGAGTTAGTGAAACCCAAATCAGTTTTCTTTCGACTAGAAAGCGAACGAACGTGTTCTTTCGAAATAGAGGAACAGGCTATAAGTGTTTTTTCCTTGGGGCAGATGCCATTAAAACCCAGACTTGTAGCAGGTAAAAGTTATGTGTTTTGATACTTTTCGAGTTGATCGGGAATTTTTGTGTCGCTCCTGAATGGATTTTTCTGAGCAGTACGTTTTATAAATCATTTATCTTTCTCGGTCGTTCACCGACAAGCTTATATATTTTTCGACTAAATTACTGGACTGATTACACAATACAACTGACTTTTGCTGCTCTGTGATATCTGATGTACGGTTTATTCCATATAAACCATAAGTGTGCCCTTTGTTTTGCGTTGCCACATCATGAGGTTATAAGAATGTCGCTAATATTTATATAAAAGTTTATACTGATTTTTAATTAAAATAAAGAACAAACATATTAATTGGTAAAACCTAAAAAAAACCTTTGCTATGTCCTTAGTTTTGCGGGCCACTGTAAATTAAATTTTTGCGATTTTTTTTTTTTGTAATTTTTTAAAGCATTTTTTAAATTGAAAAATAGGGAATTTCAAACTAATAATTTGTACTACGGATATTATTTTTTAGTAGATTGGAACTCTTAAGTAGTAATTTAACCGATTTTTTGAAGACAGAATACAAGAGAAAAAATGTATATTTCAGAACTTCAGTTTTTGTTTGTTTTAATTAAAACTATTTCAATGGGTTCATAACCTCTGTAAAAAATCTAAAAAAATCCTATTAATCTATTAAGACATAATCATTTATATTCCTCGTTATAATTTACAAAAATCAAAATAAAAAAAAAATTGGTCAAACGCCCTAACTTTTTCTGTACTTTTAAGGTTTTAATAATTTACTATACAACACATTTATTAATATATTTTTTGTACATTCTCAAGTCAATTTCCGCAAAAACCACAAATGAGATGAATATCAATTTCTATACAAATATAAAACACCCTTCACATACATATCCACAGATACATTTATAGTTCTTCTTCTTCATTGATAGCTAAGAAAAAAGAATGTTGCATATAAATAAATGTTTATATTGCCAACTAAACAAAACTATCAATATCTTTAATAAATACTCACTTTACTTACTGTGAAATGATTGCAAAAATTTACAAGTGCATGTGTGTGTCAGTCAGTATATATAAAGTATACGATAAATGTGTTTTTATGCTAAAGTATATATTTTCATATTTAGACAAACAAGCAATATAGTATATGAAAATAGTAAAGGAAATACAAACACAGTCACATATAGACAACACTATATTAATGATAGTTACAGTACAACATAACGAATATTCTAACACTTCTTTATATAACATAAAATGACAAATGTGTATGTGACATTTACCCTGTTAAAATAGACTATCATTTTGTATACTCACACATACATACATGTATATAAAAACAAATTTATTTAAAAACATACTGATATGAATAGTAAATGCTATATATATATACAGATGTTGCAAATAATATTGAATTTTGTAATGTAGAAAACAACAACAACAACAAATACAAACTATATTTCCATCAATTTCCTATTTTTTGAACTAGAATAAATATTCCCTCTTTCTTTTGTATTAACTATAGTAGGGAAGATTATATTAAAGGCAGGAAAAATTTAAATATTTATTAACCCATATTCTCATAGCGTCATCATATGACGACAGACACATTGGCATTTTCAACGCGCCAGTGTACCGTTATCGCTGTACAGAAAAAAAATAAAACAACAACAAGTGTATTCTTTGTTAATTGCATTTTCATTGTGAATTTAGTTTGGCCTTGTCATTCAAAGCGTTCAAGTGTTCTAAGCTTTTCATTGTGCTTGTTTTTTTTTTAAAGTTCAAAATTATGAGTTCGGCTACAAAGTAAGTGAAAAAAAAACTTATTAAATTATAAAAATAAGCAATAAAAGTAACATAAAATTAAAATATATACTTGTTTTCAAGATTTGTACTAAAAATCTTTATAAAAGTTCTGGAAGAAATATATTTTTTTTTAGATTTTATTTTGGTGTCGTCATATGACGACGCTATGAGAATACGAGTACTGATATAAACTTTTTTTTATGTTTTCGCTTTTTTATCAGCAAATTTCATACCGTAGCGGAGATTTTAGATATTTTAGACGAAGAAAATGAAAATGAGTTTTTCATCGAACCTCCGGATGTCAATATTTTGACTGATGAAGATTTAGATAAAGAAGTGGAAGTGGGAGGAAATATAAATACTTTGTGTCGTAACCAACTGCTGGCACCTGCTGAAATTCGCCAATGAAGAGCTTCCCACAAACGTTAATCAGCAAGACAGCAAAAGAAGAAAGGTTGATGTAAAAAATGATAATGAAATACGTTGGAAATTAGGAGGAAAAACATCTGAAAACACAGAATTCCAAGTTCCTAACAATAATTTTGAGAAAAGCATGACTGCAGTCCATTACTTTGAGCTTTTTTTCGATGAAGCATTGATTGACATCATTATCGCTGAAAGTACTAAGTACTGTTTATCAAAAAATTGGCCGGACGTCAACTTGAGCGCAAAGGAGTTAAAAACTTTCTTTGGAATATTGATGGTTTCTGGATATAATCAATTATCCAGTAAAGCATTTTATTGGAGTACAGGCGATGATTTGCGCAACCATGCAGTATACAATTCAATGCGCAGAAACCGCTTCGATATCATCATGAAGTCCCTGCATTTTCAAAGCAACGACAATTTAGGCAAAAGTGCTAAGTTCTGCATCTCACCTTCAAAAAGCTTTCATGAAGCATTTCCAACTAACGGAGTCAATATCACACGATGAAGCCATGGTACAGTACTTTGGAAAACACGGTTGTAAGCAAGCCATCCGAAATAAGCCAATACGTTTTGGATATAAAATTTGGTGTCAAAACTCACCATCTGGCTACCTTATTGCGTTTGAACCATATCAAGGAAAAACCTACCAGGGTAATGAAGAAATGGAAAGCCAATTTGGAAAATGTGCATCCACATTGTTGCATTTAATTGACCAATATCCATTATCGAAATCTATGCTACCTTACCATTTCTTTTGCGATAATTTATTTACAACATTTCCTTTGCTCAAAGAGATGAAAAAAGAGGCTTCAATTGCACCGGGACCATAAAAAACAATCGTTTGGGTAACAATTGTTGTTTGGAAGATGTAAATGCGTTCAAAAAGAAAGAAAGAGGTTTTATACAGACTGCAATAGCAAAGTACCAAAAAGAAGATTTCTATGTAACTAGGTGGAAAGACAATGCAGTGGTTACTGTAGCTTCAACTGCTTTTTCTGCAGATCCCGAGGGAAAAGCTAAAAGATGGAGTAAGTCAGACTTAAAATATGTTGATATTAGTATTCCATACTCCATACAAAATTATAACAAAAATATGGGCGGAACTGACCGAATGGATCAAAACGTAAATGCTGACCGCATATCTATTCGAAGTAAAAAATGGTGGTGGTCATTATTTACTTGGATGCTGGATATGTCAATTCAAAATGCATGGCTTTTAGCTAGGCAGCATGATCCCAAACTCAAGAAAAAGTCTTTCTGTAGAGAAGTAGCAATGGCATATCTTATGTCAAGTAATAATTTACCAAAACCTGGGGGGAGAAAATTTAATTCCCAGCCTGGAGCTGATTCCATAAGATATGATCAATAAATGCACTTTGTACAAAGAACAAAAAATAATAAGCAGAGACGCTATGCTGGAGTTAAATGGAAGTCAACTGTAAGGACAGAGTGCCAAAAATGTGACATAGGTTTGTACATTGATTGCTTCGCACCATATCATCAGAAATAAAAATATTTTTTTTTTTATTTGTAATGAATTTTTGGAAACAAATGTATTAAAACAAAAAAGAGGAATAAAGTAATAAATCTCTTAAACCTAAAATCAATATCAAAATTTTGTACACTTATTATCATAGCGTCGTCATATGACGACACCCATTTTCTGGAAACCTGGACACGATATGACAATTTTTTTTCATATATATACTAAAGGTAGCCTATACATGCTGTGAATCAAACATTATTATAATCGGATGATTATTTTATAACTCGGGAGAATACGGGTTAAGGATTTCATTAATTTCGTATGAAAATCGAAAGAATATTAATCTCAAATAACTACAGAATTTCATTAAAAGTAACTAAAATTCGATCACAACTAAATAGTTTGATTGCTTCATTTTAACGAGTTGCATATTAATATATTTTAAAATTCAATCTATAGTTTCAATTAAAATTTACTGTTATTATTAACACTACGCTGGGTGTTAACAAAAACATAACTTTTGTGTTTATTTACAGTAACTAAATGTGTTTATGTTGATGCTGTTTTTTTTTCTTATCCCAACAAATTGATTTTTCTTTACATTTCCTTATTTGTTATAACTGCAGCTTATTTTTCATTAACACTCACATACATTTTCTTCTCTCAAGTAGATACACAAGTATTTTCTTTTTTTTTTTTTTTTGTTGTAAACTAAAATATTTATTTATTTTTGTAAATTTTCCCATTCTCAGAAAATCTATCAACTCTTTTTTCAATTTAGTTATAAATTGATAAACCCTTTTTTCCATTAGTTTTGTTGTTGGAAAGTTTAAATTTGTTGTTGCCATATAAGTTACACAAATTCAATACCATTAACATCAATGACATCTATTTTATCATCGTCATCATCACCATCAATGTCACCACATACTTATTACACTCTTGTTTAAGTAAACACATTATAAATTTTGTTTTATTGTGTCAACATACAGTAAATATATAACACTGTGCAACAAATTGAGAGCTATCATCGTCAGCCTTAATGGTTGCAGTGCGAGCTAAAAGTACACTAAGAGAACAATTGTAGTTAAAATAATGTAAACTGCAATTGCATTTGAAAACTAACTAATATTGCAGTTATTTTAACTACACAAATGGTTGCAGTTATTTTCATCGACATATCTCTTTGATAAATCTTAAAACATTTGTTGCCCGCCATCTGATGGAGACAGACCTTGAAATAGATAAATCTTTACTGAATTAATTCGCGAAAAAAATAATTCTTTTTGTAAACCAGCGAGATGATTTAATATTTTCTAAATCAATTTATTAAATCAGATTTAAAATCATAATTGATTGGAATCTTCATTTTGATTGGAATCTTCATTGATTGAATTGAATTAAATCATTTCGAACAAAATTCTTTTTTTAATCAGCGAATTAAAAAAGATTGATTTGCTTTGCGAATTAAAAAAATAAAATATCCATTTAAATTGATTTTCATATAAAAAAATTTATGCTTGCAAAAATTTTTTTCGTTTTGCGCCGATTTAAAAAATTTCCATTTTACAATGTCTATAAAACTAAGCGTGATAGCATTACCAGAGTATTAATATACTAATATAATAAAAATAGACCAGATCCGGAAGACATCCCATAGTATCTATTTTTATAAACCAGGGCGATCCATTTGTATACGAACGAAGTGGAACGGGAAACGAAATTTATATTATCGGAGTGTGTTAACTCCCTGCGGGATGAGGACCTACCCCACGGCACCGGTCACTTAAACATGGGCTTGTCCTAATAGGGGGTCAATTGCCCTCTGTGACATGTCATAGGACTGGTCCAAAATAACATGTCATGAGTTTTAAACCGGTCACGTAGTGGGTACTTTAGGAACGCCTATCTCGTGATGCATATTTTCGCAACCAGTCCAGTTTTCACCTATAGCGGGACAGGTTCCAATTCCCAACTGACCCCTTTTTCCCCGCATATAAATTTATATAAAAAAAATTGTCACCCTGTGGCTGTTTTATAGAAATTGCATGAAATTCTTCATGCCATTTAGCTCTGTCGAGCTGTGCAATAATTTTATTCATTTTGCGCTATCTCGCTTAGTTTCTAAGATATTCGCCTAGTTTCCGAGATTTTAGAAAATGGCCACTTTTTAAAGTGGCCGGCAAAATGTATAAAATTTTTGCTCTGATAGAGTATTAATATAATAAAAATAGACCGGGTCCCGAAGACATCCCTAGGAATCTGTTTTTATAAAACAGCCACAGAGTAACCCAAATTTCAATGCCAATGAAAAAAATATTTACAAGTATGGCTAACAAACTTAAATATAAATTATTCGTGATTTAAGAAAAATGATTTTAATTCACGAATCAAATCATATTATTTTCGAAAATAAAAATAATTATTTTTTGAATCGTGAATCAAATCAAAATTGATTTCCTTTTTTGATTTGAAATTGAATTATTTCGTTTGATTTATAAAAAGAATAAATTTAAATCAAATTAATTATTTCACTAAGATAAAGATAGAGTCAGGGTAGTAAATAAATCAATTAGAACAATCAATTCATCAAAATCTAAATCAGATAAGAAAATTGATTTAAGGAATTATGTTTTTAACGGTCTGGATGGAAAGTTGTTAAAGTTGTTAAAATTGTTAAAGGTTTTTAGTTTATAGTTTTGTAATGTAATTTTACTTTGGTGGGGTTAACCCTCAAACAGTTAAGGATGCCTCAAGGCAGCTATCCGTTTTTTTCCTATTGTGATGATACTGAACATTTTTTTAAGTGTACCTTTGTTAGTTTTGTGAATTAGTTTTGTGTGTTATGTTTTTATTTTTATGCAAGAAATCAGTGTGATTAGAAAAAAAAATATTGAAAAAATATATAATTTTTGTGAAATAAAAAAACAGACTTCCAATTAAAAAAATATAAAAAATAATTTTTGGTAAGTAGTTTATATATAATTGTTTAAATTATACCAAAAATGGTTATTAAAATAATAATATTATTTGTTCTAAACGCAAAAATATTAAAGCAGCCTCAGGGCACTCTTGCCCGTTTATGGCAATATTTGTGTTCTAAACCATTTTCACTGTAATATATATTTTAATTTTTTTGTATTGTGGATTTTACTTTCCCAGTAAAAATAAATTAAATATTTCTGAATTGACTAATGATGAATTGCAAAAGTTTATGGACTCAGTGGAAGCCGATGAAGAGCTATCAGATTTCAGTGGTAATGATGAATTTGAAGATCCCAATTATGAGGATGATGATATTGTTGAAGAAGTTGAAGATAGTGAACTTTTTTTGCGTCACTCTGGGGAAACAAAGGAAACGGAATCGAGTAACATTTCGCCTCAGGATGTCCATAAATTGTCTACTAACCTTTAAATTGATGATTTACCTCAATCATTGTTGGGTTCTGTAGCGGTAACTACAAAGGAGATCCCTAGTATCCCAAAATCAACTTCAAGAAATAGACTTCGATCGCCATTACCCTCTATGGAAGATACTGGTCCACTTGTTTCGCCAACGAATGGTGGATTCTCTGGTTCAGATACTACTAAATATGTTATTCCATATATTTTTCGAATAAATTTCTGATTTATTTTCAGGTTTAGATGAAATACGAAAGGAGTCAACGGAATATTAAAAAATAATATGTCGAAACACATCGATGCACATTCACGTCAACGAAGTAGCTTTTCAAGGAAATTTTTCGCTACCGTACTCTATAAGTAGCCACCAACACAATGTAAATGCAAAAAAATGTGATATACATTTATGTTGCTCAAATACTTAAAACTGTTTTTTTTACATATTATTACCAAAACTAGTATAAGTTTTTGCTTTTTTCAAAAAAAAAAAATCCTTTTTTGAATAAAACTCATTTAATTAATAAAACTCTACCTGTTTATAATTTTTACCGTAAACAGGCAAGGATGCCCTGAGGCAGCCTTTCTTTTTTTCCGCCTGGCGACTAAAATAAAACAGATTTTCAACTTCAGTCTTCAATTTATTTGTCTTTTGGCAAATTTTATTTTTTTTTTTTTGAATGAAACACAGTTTTTTTGAAAAAAAAAAAATTATTTTCCAACATAATCTCCTTTTAGCTCAATACATTTAGTCCAACGTTTCTCCAATTTTTGTCTCCGTTTCAAAAAAATAACAGCCCAATTTATGGAATTTTTCCATTGAAACTACACACGTGTGCACCCGTGCATTGTGGTCAATTAAGAGTAAACGCGGCAACCATCTTGCAGACAGCTTTCTTAAATCCAACTGATCATTTAAAATCGAAATTGCACTGCCATATGAAATGCCTATGTCATCAACAATCTCACACACTTTTACTCTTCGATCGGCCAACACCATATTTTTTTACATTTTCGGGTGCATTGACCTCAATTGGCCGTCCAAAACGTTCAGCGTATTTGTACTTGTGTGACCACAACGACGGTCAGTAAACCACTTTTTTACCATTGAAATCGATGGTGCAGAGTCCCCATAGTATTTATCAAGCTTATCCTTGGTTTGATTGATATTTATATTTAATGAACACTCGAAATTCAGTTTTATCCATTTTTAAAAAAATCCATAAGTTTGTATGTTTTGAACAGCTGTTAAACGCAAAGTAATTTACGAAACTTGCTCAAAATTTGACAGTAGTCTATTAACAGGTGGTACTTGATGGGAACAGAGCATTTCACATAACTACGAGAGAAGTTCGAAAAGTCACCGACTTATTGATCCGCCCTCGTTGTATTTGAATATAATCAGTATTTTTATTTGTGCTGTTGTTTGTAACAATACCAAAAATATGGGACTGAGACACACCTTATTGTATGCCAATTGACCTTAAATAACTTTCTGAGTCGATTTAACGATATACGTTTGCCCATCTGTCACTGTATGTGTTAATATAATACTTGCAATCAAAGTACAGGTGGCAACTATAAAGATATTTGGATATATTCGATACATAAATTTGTATTGGCCCAATCACCAATCGGTCCTTTCTAAATTGTGCTTTAATGGTATTCACACACATAAAACTGTAGATACAGTGGCCCGCAAAACTAAGGACACAGCACCATTTTTTTTGTCCATTTCAACAATTTATATTTGTTTGAGCAAAAATGTTAGGACAAAGTCTATATTTATTTTTAATATAAAGTTTGCCCTTTATTTTTTATTAAAAACATCATGATCTTTTTTATACGAATAAATTTCTAAAAAAAAATTAGAAGCATTCATATTACATCATGATAAGGCAAGGCAAAAATAAACTAAACAGTTATTGTTTATAGGGAATTATGGTACTTAAGAATTCACAGAGAAGCAAAAACATAAATAAATTTTATTTCTTAAGCTATAACTACAATATATCTATAGGATGAAAAAAAAAAAAAAATGCCACTCAAGCATCTTGCTCTTGAGTAGACACAAATTATAAGCGATTTGTTGTAAGAGGATTTTTATGCAGAAATTCGTAATATAAAGTCCCGCTGTCGTTTTAGCATGAGTAAAAATATTTTGAAGAACCGAATCGAAAATAAACGTGCAATTGATCGGCCACCAAAGTTTACCGACACAGTTAAACTATACAACATAAAAAGCGTACTGTTTAGAAAAATTATTTCACAAGAGCTTTCCACGCCTCCAAGGCTGTTGCTTTTCTGCTCAGATTCTTCAAATTATTCCCCGCTGCTTTGCAGATGACCAGTCGCCTGATCGTTTTTCCTCACTGAAATATTTTCGACACTCACTTCCACCATGATGGTTTACTTTTGCCCTTACGAATCATTTGCTAGTGACGTCACCTAATCCAGCGCTTAAATCAAACTATGCACTTCAATGCTATATCTTGTGGAAGTATTCTGTAGACGGCATTAAAGTGCTGGCGACAGTTAGATGTCCTTTTGTTAATGTAAACTGCTCCCGAATTGCTATGCCAATAGAGGAGTTAATACTTTGATGATCAGCGAAGGAAACACCGCTCGGAACTTTCCATCCCATAATCATTTTTCGCTAATAAGCGAAATGATATTGAAAACTATTAGATTTATGGTAGAGTAAAAATACATGGCCTAAATATTCTTATTTATTGTTAGAAAAGTTGTGTCAAAATTTCATTACATTTTATTAATTAGAAAAAAGTTACTGTTATAAAAATGATGCTGCTTTTAAAGTTTGAGAAAAAATGGATTGTAATCCATTTTTTCGTTTTTTTTTTTGTGAGAAAAAAAAATTGTCCAATCCAAAAAATGGATTGATTAACATTATTGTGAATCTTCGCCATCATATCGAATGGCTTAAAGGTGGTATCGGAATTTAAACGTGGTCGTATGAGCACAAATTAAGCATATCATCCTGTTCATCCAATTGAGGCAGTTACCAAAGAAAACGTAAGAAAAGAGCATCAAAGTGCATCAGATTTGCTGACCGGAAGATTAAAGTGACTGAGATGGATCATAAAGTGATAATAAAGATATCAACAAAGCGAGTTCGGCATATACTATATGATCACTTAAATATGAAAAAGCTTTCTACTCGATGGGGGCTGCGATTTTTAACAGTTGAACAAAAACTGAAATGTGTTCATGGTTCATAGTAGGCTTTGGAGATATTTAACATAAATTCAATTGAATTCTTACGTTGATTTAAAACAACAGATAGACATGTATTTATTATTATACACCGGAGTCCAATAGATAATATAGGAAGTGGCTAAAGACTCAGCGATCGTCTGCAAAGGTAAGGGCCAGTGTTGTTTGGGATGCACGTATAATATTTTATGATAACATGGAAAAAGAAAAAACAATAACTTCTAAGTACTATATTGAGTTGTTAGACAGATTGGGTGAAAAAATTAAGAAAACACGAGCCCACTTAAATAAGAAAAAAATCTTGTACCATCATGCACCGGCGCATTCATCTGCATTTGGCTTCAAAAACATTGAAATCGTTACATAACGTATTGTTTATAAGCCTTCTTCTCCCACCCACCAGTCTCCAGATCTTGCCCTCTAGTGATTATTATTTGTTCCCAGAGATGAGAGACTATGTTGAAGAATATGGAAAATCGTATTTTTTCAAGGGTATCAAGGTGTTAGAGGATCTTTGGAAGAAGTGCTGACGAATAAAATTGATTTTAAATTCAATAAACTGGTTTTTCATTGTGAGGCCTCGGAAGTTTCATTCCATAAGCTTGTATTGGAATTAACTTTTCCTTTAGAAAAATCACAGGTTCTTAGAAGCTTTTTTCGATATAAAGATGTTTCTTGAAATCTTGTTGTTTTTTTTATCTAAGGACTAACATTTTTTTTTTAGTTTTTAAATTTGGATCAAATTACGTCCAAAATTATGAGAACGTATTGTTACAACTTAAAACTTTAAGATCACAGCTTCGAACAATTTATTTCCTAATTCTTTTTATATTGCACTGAATTATTATTAATTTTAAAAAAGTTAAGTCCTTTAGGAATTAAGCGAAAAAATAAGTCTTTTAAGAATTAGACGAAAAAGTTAAGTCGTTTGAGAATTAGATGAAAAAGTTATATCCTTAGGAAATTAGGCGAAAATTGAGTGAATTCAAAAGGAATTCATACCTTAGGGGATGAATTCCTTAACAAGAACTAGAATAACTAGACATGAATGAATTACATTTGTTAGTAAATGAATTCCCTAGTTTTAATCAAGAAATTTATTCCTTAATATTAACTCTTTGAATTCATTGGCAGGCATTAATCTATGTTTTTGCTTATTAATGAATTCATTACTTAAACAAAAAGGTGAATTAAATTTTAGACAATTCATTTAACAAAAGAATTAATTCTTCGAAGCTCTGTAAAAGATTTAAAAAAAAGCTAATAAAATTTAAAGAACTTATGCAATGCGATTAAAGTTTTTGAGTCCTTTAGGATACCATTTCGGAAGTATTTGGAATTTTGTGGCGAAATTTTAAAATTATATTTCTGTAAATAAGTACTATCGATTTGAGCAGTAATAGACGTCCTTTAAATCAGTCTCTGCCCTTAAGGATATAATCTATTTATAAATGTAAAACATCTGGTTCTTTATAAAGAACAAAAAAAAAATCAATAAAACAAACAAACAGCTCACATACATTTCAATTAAGGAAATCCTTAAATGCTGATAAAAAGGGAAAGAAAACACCAAATTTACATTAAATAATAAAACCAACCTTAATGTATGTTTTTACACAATATCACAATAACAATAAAAATTTATGAGGAAGAAAAAAAAAAGGAGTTAAAAACAGCAGAATACAAAAAAAAAAAAACAAATCCTGGACGGCAAATGACAGTCAGACAAATATTCAAATAAAGAAACTCAAACAGGCGGGAATAATGACTGACAAAATTATGCTAGACTAATAGTTAAATAAATATGAATGAGTTGTTTCCTAGATAAGCTGATTTATTTTAAAGATAAAAGATGTAAACTATGAAAATTTTTATACACTAATTAATTTTAAAAAAAATTTATTCGAGGGATCTCAATGACAGCAATGAATAAAAGGTATGTAATATAAAGGACATAACTAATGAATCATAAATAAATATCTGGGACAACATAATTTTGAATTCTTCAGTATTTTAATTTTGTCTACAAACTACAGCATTCCCTTGCATACACGAAATTTCCTTACTTGTTTACTGTAATAAACAAATCATATTGCAAAAGGAAATTATAAATATAAAAGTTAAACATGTTAGTATTAAACCTTGATGAAGGGTTGGCTGTACATAACTTGAAAAAAAAAAATAGATAACTTCTTCTGAATTTCTATAACAATGAAATTTTTTTTCTCATAACCCTTTTAACTATCCCTTTTTTAAGTCGTTTCTTTTTCGATATTTTTATATTCTCACAACATAATCAATAAAATAAAAAGTCTATAAAATTTTATAGCACATGTAAACGAGTATGTTGTTTACATACATTTTTATACAACCATCCATATAGGTATCAATTTATATAAATTTATAATAAAAAAGAAATACAAATTCTATAGAATATAAGGTATTTATGCCATTGTTATCAAAAGCAATATAATATAGATTTGAGGCTTAGTTATTGAAATAAAATTCAAATATGTATTGTATATATTTTTTATACTTGTATGAAAAAAAAAATATCCTATTGTATATAGAATACAAATTTCTATAGAAAAAGGTCAATTTGTAGAAAAAAAAGTTTAAGTGGAATAGAAAAAAAAAAAAGAAATCAAATGCAAACATAAAATTGAAAATTGTCCTTAAGGATATAAATATTTTGCTTGGACACGAACAATAGCTATAAGTATTAGTATATATATATACGTTTATATAAATATATAACTTTATTGTAAATACTTAATATTTTAAAATGATTTTTGTTTTCATATTGAAGACACTCAGATACAATTGAAACAAAATCGAAATTAATTTGAGTTGTGAAAAATATAGCAGAATAAGCGATAATATATTGAAAATTCTACTGTTTTTTTTCAAATATATTGTTAGCTAGGTGTGAGGAGGGTCATAGTTAAATTACAAACAATTTACAAGACATGAAAAATAACTGTCTACAATAAATTGTTAATTTAAAGAAATTAAATATACCCAAAATATTAAGTATTTCAAAGAGCCATCTCGTCGCTTTTGTATGCTCAAATGTTTTAGTTTAATTTAAAATAAAGAAAATTTAGAGGGCTCCGATTACTTGTAACAACTATTTAAGCTAGATATCAGAAAATTTATATATTTACTACAAAAGTGTTAAACAAAATTGTTAAAACGGGCAAATTCTTAGCAAAAAACAATAAAATTTCCTTATAAATATATTCCGATATTTAAGACTAGTTGAAACGAAGTGTAGCCAATATCGAGAAATTGATAATTTAGTGTGATGTACTTTGGAAGTGTCCAAATAAGAATTCAAGTGACGTGATTTCCTAAAACCGTGTAAGAAATATTTAACTCCAACCGAACTCCTTACCATTTAGACCACTTATAATCGACGGAAGATGCAATACAACTTCCTCTTATATGGAGCAGGAGCTTCAAAGTTTATTTTGGAGCTTGTGAACCGCGTACAAACTTGGGGTCGGCACATTTTAATGACAGTAGGATGTCCAGCTATGTTCACTCATTGGAGCATATTAAGAATGTGGGTAGGATGTCATTTACATTGGGAATGGTTTTGTTGAGGTAAGTGAACTTATCCCTAGAGTCTTTGTCTATATTCGGAATACTCGCTTACCTAGTAGAGCCCATCCGTTTGCGGTCGACTGTACAATGAATCACACGACGCATAGCAGAGTACAAGTCGTAAATGAAATAAACTCCCTACAAAGGTCTTACCTGTCACCTATAATGTAGAGAATTTCAAGTCAAATGTCCAAAAAATACTACTCCCTCTTTCCTCCATCCCACTTCAGCATTAACCACCTTTCATCTCTTCTATGTCCCCTTTCCAAAGAAAGCAACACTTTAATTAGAACACTGACAATAGGTGGACCATTTACCGACAGTACTTTAATTAAAAAAAAAATTAGTAGAGTTTGTTTTAAAATGAAAAATTAATTGAAATTCATAGAAATATTTTTTTAACTATTTCAATCAGTCATTCAACAACATACTATAAAAAATATACGGACTTTCAGTAGAAGTTAACATTTTCAGTTAAATGTAAAACTTTAGGTTTTCTATTGCTAAAAATAGAAATTATAATTCCTTTTCTTTTTTATCAGAATAGTTTTATATACAAAATTATTTCAATACAAATTACAACAAATTGTTCAAAAATACATAGAAATATGTAAACGTATGTGTGTGTTGTGATTTGTAATAACTTACAAATAAAAAAACTTCTAATTTGAAAAACCAACTACAAAATATTATTTTTTCTAACGTTTTCTCAATTAAAAATTGATGATTTTTTTAAAAGACTCGATCGGTTTTACTACTTTTGTCGATTATTAAACAATGATTGAAAATATACAACAAAATGGTTTGAATATCAGGAGCCCTCTTCTTAATTGTATATTCGATTTATTTAATATGTATTTTAGATTGTTTTTAATAAAATGATATTTTGAGTGGGGGATAAATTTCCTGAGTGTTGCTTATCTTTAGAAAAAAAGATGGGATTTTTGGAAATTCTAAAGGGGAGTGCGAAAACAGGTAAAAGTGTCCCGCCTCACGTCCTGTACATGCCCTTTTAGCTAGAAACTTCAAATTTAAAATACGTCTTTCCTAGTGTATGTAGTTAGTCACTAATGAAACAGGATTTTTCGAAATCCCGACAGTGTGGGGAAACATCTTCCCTTTGACTGACTCCTCAAATCTTTTAGTTTACTCACTGAAAACAAAATCCGTTCTAGCCTCGAAATTTGTTGGCAATCGAATTCTGGCGTTTACGACAGCTATTTTCATACTAAATTATATTTTTAGTCGTTTATATTTCACGTAAATATTCTTACATTCCAAAAAATTTTTTTTTAAACAAAAATAGAGTTTTTATTTTAAAACATATATGTATGAAATATAAGGAAAAGATTTTTCAAATGAAAAATTTTTCCTTATTTTATAATTTAAGTTAACATGGAGAATACACAGAAAAAGTTATTAGACACCAGCCGAATGGAATGCATTTTCTGGACAGCTACGACTTTCATCAACATTCTTTGTGCCGTTTACGACAGCTATCTACATACTAAATTATATTTTTAGTCGTTTATATTCCACGTAAATATTCTTAAATTCCACCAAATTTTTTTTAAACAAAAATAGAGTTTTTATTTTAAAACATATATGTATGAAATATAAGGAAAAGATTTTTCATGTATGAAATATAAGGAAAAGATTTTTCAAATGAAAAATTTTTCCTTATTTTATAATTTAAGTTGTGCACAAAGAATGATGATGAAAGTCGTAGCTGTCCTGAAAATGCATTCCATTCGGCTGGTGTCTAATAACTTTTTTCTGAGTATTCTCCATGTTTACTTAAATAAAAAAATTAGGAAAAATTTTTCATTTGAAAAAACTTTTCCTATGATCTCGAATCAAACTAAAAATACATTTTCATACATATAAGTATTGAAAAGATCACCTATAAAATATAAACTTCACTGTATGAAATATATTTAAGTCTGTTTCAAGATTATAGAAAATTTTTTTTTAAATGAAAGAAACTACATTTTTTTATTTAAGTAAATTTCATCTAATCTCAATAAAATCAACTGGTGGTAAGTAGCTTTTTCCTTTGAGTTGGTAGTTAATAAGAGATAATAAAAATTAACAGATTCAAGGGCACGGAGAATGTTGAAGAAGGTTGTAGCTGAACAGAAAATTCATTCCATTCGCCTAGTGCCTAAATAACTTTTTCTGTGTATTCTCCATGGTTACTAAATAAAAAATAGAAAATATTTTCATTTGAATAAATTTTCCATGATCTTTAATCAGTCTAAGATGCATTTCATACATTTAAAGATAAACTATATTTTTCGATTTTCCGGTACCGAAACTATTTTTAATTATCTTTACACCATTTTCTATTTAAATACTAATATATTTGATTTTAATTTGAAAAAATATTCAATATATTTTGAAAATTTGCCTTTACCAGGATTTGAACTAGGAAAATCGGGATACTACACTCAGTATATTATGTAGCTTACTGTTTGTAATTAAATAAAAAAAAATTCAGTTGAGTTAAAATAGAGGAATATACATATATTTTTTAAAGAAATATTTGTTTTAATTTTTTTAACATATTTTTATTCAAAATGATTTGCTGTCATTTACCCATTTTTCAGTTTCATTTTTTTTTTCATTTGTTTAAAATTTTATAAAAATTTACCCACAAAACGGAGGATTAAAAAAAATTCAATGTATTGTTTATTTAAATTGTTTGTATATATACAAAATTATTTCAATCAAAATTATAAAAACTTCATAAACTCACACATATACAAGCATTCACACAAAATATATCTATAGACTGTGTGAGTATACCTTTTGTAGATTTAAAACCAAACAAAAATACAAAAAAAAAAAACGGATGCAATTTCAAATAAATGAATTAATCATTTATTTTTTACGGAATGGGTATGTAAAATTTTAACATTTATTTTTAACGAAATGATCATTTATTTTTACTCATGTGACAATTAATTAAACAAAATTTCAAAATAGATAACAAAAACTATTTGATTTAAATGAAAAGTAAATAGAGCGGTTTTTAAATGAAATAAAATTTCTCTTAAATGGTATTTTTTGTTATTTTAACTTATGCATGGTTTTCACTATGTCATTTTTAATGTCAATTTGGCAATTGTATGAAAACGGGTTGTCATATGGTGTCATCTGAGTTTGCAGTCAGTTATGCACACGAACTGCCGTCTAAAATGACAGACAAGTGAAAACGTCAAATTTCAGTTTGTCAATAGATATGGCAGCATTTTTTTATCTAAATAAAATTGACAAGTTGTCAATTTTTTTTGTTTGACGATCGCAAAGCTGGTTTTTTTTTGCTGGAAAAATTTAGTGCAATGAAAATTTTTTAAATAAAGAATGAAATGGTAATGTAATAACACAAAACGCCGCACTAGCTATAGCCATTTGTTTCTTTTTTATAATTTTTAATTTTTTTCCACTTTTTATTGAACACAAATTAATATTTTCTAATCAGCTGTTCGCTCGCCTCATCATATTTGACCTTTGTAATGAAAACGGCGTGTCAGTCAACTGATACCAAAATTTGACATAAGTCTTTGACACGCTCTGCTTTATCGACTTATTGTCAGTTTTTAAGATGTAATGAAAACGCATATGACACAAAATGACGAGAATTCATTTGAGTCAGTTTTTGTTGTCAGTTCATATGACATAATGAAAACCAGGCATTAGAAACTATGGCGTCTATAATTAAAGCAATATAAAATTTGGTTAATTTAATGGTTTATTTGTTAAGAATAACCATGTTTTTAGTCACCACTTTTATATAACGAAACTTTTTTCAGTAGATTTGATAGATTATGGAAATTTTTTAGTACACTAAAAAAATATATTTTATTCTACCCAATTACTGAACGAAGTTTATATTTAACGTTGACTGGAAATGTAAATAAATGGGTAATGTAATTGCCAATACAATATTGTTGCTTCATTTATGGATTATGGGTAAGTCCAAATATATAACATCCTTACAAATAAACTTTAGTGGTTTTAATCTTATTGGAACCAATTTCATCTCTGAGTGTGTCAACCCTAAATATAAAATGTGTTCCTTGGAGTATACGCCATTTTATACGCTAGCTCAGAGGTAAAATACATTATGGAATTTGCGTCAAGATGGTGGTAAGAAACATAAATCATTTTAAAATCTTTATACAGTACGGAAATTTCTTTACAGCTACTACGTGAAAAATGGAACACTTTGGCCAAAATAGGTTTATTCATTTCATTACGAAAACAAAATCGATCAGTTTGCAGAAAATGAAATATGCAAATATATTAGGAAATTATTTATATTCCTACGCCAATTATAAGGAACCTTTATTTTAGTTTTCGTTTTGCAAAAAAAAAATAACATTATTATTGAAAAATCCCTAGTGGTAACTCATTCTTAAATTTGATAAATTAATAGAAATCATGTTAACAATAATAGTTCAAACGTACAAAGAAATTCATCATTTTAAAGCTTTTTACTAACTGTGCACACACACTAACTAAGTATTTACTTGATAAATGTTTCCCAAATGTAAACAACTACATAAAATTTTTTATATTGTTATTTTTGTATACAATGTTTTTATAAAACTAATAGAAATAATAAATGTTACCAGTGTTGGTCAGGGATGTTACTTCAACAACAACAACGAAATACGTGGGACACTTTCAAAGTTTTGGCAGTAGTACAATATTTTTAATAAATATAAGAACAGTATGCATTTAAACAAATCTTTAAATGGTTATTTATAATTGACAGATTATTATAATTATCAAAAAGAATATTTATCATTAAAACGACGCCTCTAGCCTGAGCACAGAAAAATCGTTCAATGATGTGTAAATAAAAGTTAATGATTTATTGAAATAGAAATAAAAACCCAAATTTAACACTAGCTACTTAAACTGCGGATAAATTTGGTATTAATATCGGTGAATATGTATAAAAAGAAGAGTGTAGCAATTTTTAAATAACTTATATTTTCTATAGCGTAGCAACAAAACTTATAGAAAGCTCTTCGTACCTTCTACTACTACATACACCATAAATCTTTTGTATAAAAAATATTATTTTTAACAAATAAATACACAGAGCAAACATGTTCGTTTTCACAACCAAATTTGTGGCGATTTACATGGGTTCCTATTTTTCGGTTGTAAAAATTGAGACAAAGGAATTTTAATGGTCTCAAAAACAACTGTGTAGTCACTAATTTAAAAATCTTTTTCTACATAAAAACGATTCGTTTCAATATAATTTTAACTGTCAGCACATGACTCCTTTTCTGAATGTAAAAACAGAAAATATTGCAACAACAACTAATAAAATTTGGAAACAGAATAATTTTACATAAAAAATCCATTTAGGATTTAAAATCTCGTTTTTATTTTTTGCATTATTTAGCGGAATGTGGTCGCTGTTGGAATTTTTCAAAATTGTGTGTGCCAATTTTATTGAACTCAGCAATAAATTTCAATTAGATGAAATAAAGCTTTATAAAGAATAACAATAGAAAAATATCACAAATTCCTTACATTTTGCGAAGAAATATTTATTTTTTTTCCTACACTCAGAATATTAATATGCCAGCCGAATTGAAAAGTGTTTTTTGATTGCGACAGCCAATAAATTAATAAATGTGCTTAGCCTACTTTTCACAATGTCCCATTAGTTACCAACTATGGCTTTAAATGGCAAATTTTGATGTTGTTACTGTTGTACAATTTAAATTTAACTGTTTGTTAAATCCTAACTGAAGATTCAGTAGCCGGACCTTAAAGTTATAAATTTGAGAAAACAAAATCTTAAAATTAAAGTTTTTACTAATTAAAAGGTATGTTCCGTCTAATTGGTTAAATGGAACAGTTTACCAAATAAATTTTTTTTTTTAAAAACAGTAGGGTTAAATTTTTAAAAGGAGTTTAAGATCTATATTAATATAAAAAACTAATTATAATAATTTATTTATCCACTATATGATATTGATATACCCACCGTGCGTATGAGTTATATTTGTAATATAAATATCACTCATACGCATAGTGTAACTACCTCAGTATAATAATTATATGTGCAAAAATGTTTTGTTTCATTTCTTTTTTGTTTGTAACTTATTTTTTTTTTTTAAATAATGTAGTGTTTTTATTTAAGGTCAGCTACATCTATGCACGTGTTGAATTCCTTCATTTCTTTTATTCACGGTACCGTTATTTGAAAAAATTAGCGGGACCTAGCGATTTCAGTAGTTAGTAATTATATGTGCAAATCAATTTTAGTCGACTTTCGACTGCGTTGTGCGAAAACAATTAAGTTTTTAATAAATCGAATTAAAAATATTGTTTAAAAAGAAAGGGTAGGTGATATTTTTCACCGGTTTAAGTTTTATCTTAATTTATAGTCGAAAATGCTCGTGGAACCAGTCTATCGGAAAAGAAGCAAGGTATTATCGTGGAATTGAGTCAAGTTTGTGTCAAAGTTGGTGAAATAGCTTCTAGAATAAATCGTCACCGAACTACAATTACAAACTTTTTAAAAAATCCAAATAACTACGACATTACGAAACGCAGTGGACGAAAGACTACCATAAATGATAGATGTAAGCGGGAAATTCGGCGTCTGGCAATTAACAAACTGATGACCTGTGGACAAATTAAGGCCCATTTGAATCTAAAGGTAACTAAAGGAAGAGTGGCTCAAATATTAAATGAAAACAAAAACGTTAAGTATACATCCAGAGTGTCCAAACCCAACCTTCTTCAACGACATATGAGTGCTCGTCTTGTATTTGTTGAAAAGTACAAATTTTGGGACGAGGAATGGCGTCAAGTAATTTTTAGTGACGAAAAAAAATTCAATTTGGACGGTCCTCACAACTGCCAAAAATATTGGCGCTATTTGAGTCAGCCGCAACAGACTTGCCACAAGCGCGTTCATGGAGGTGGCACGCTTATGGTTTGGGCTGCTTTTAGCTATGACGAAAAGACTCCGATATGCTTTATATCATCAAAAATGGACGCGCAGTCTTATATAAATTTGCTTGACGATGTTTTGATAGAGTTTGGAGGCCAAAT
The DNA here is from genome assembly GCA_949748255.1 of Eustalomyia histrio. NCBI lineage: Eukaryota > Metazoa > Arthropoda > Insecta > Diptera > Anthomyiidae > Eustalomyia > Eustalomyia histrio. The sequence continues at coordinate 32,971,492 of OX456525.1, read as the reverse complement.
ATATGGGGAAAATTGGACGTTTCAACAGGATAACGCACCGATTCACACTGCAAAAGTCCCAAAAGAGTTTTTAACGGCTCAAAATATACCTGTATTGCAATGGCCTGCGATTAGTTCTGATTTGAATCCCATTGAGAATCTTTGAAGCATTCTCTCTGCGAACGTATATAAAAATGGAAGACAATTTAATACGATTAAGCAACTCAAATCGACCATAATAGAAGAGTGGCAAAATATTGATCCAGGTTCTCTGAAATCATTGGTCAACTCCATGCCAATAGCCTAAGTCAAGTCCTACTACATTGAAAAGCCGATACATTGAAAAGCCGATGCACCCAAAATACATTGAAAAGCCGATGCACCCAAAATCAGTCAATGTTTGGTGCGGATTTTGGTCCAGAGGCATAATTGGGCCATTTATCTTAGAAAATGAGCAAGAAGTGGCCGTAACAGTCAATAGCGATCGTTATCGGGCCATGATGAACGAATTTTTGTTCACAAAAATTGAAGAGGAGGGTATTGGCAACATTTGGTTTCGTTTGGCCACCTCGGAGCTGCGATTTGACACCCTTGGACTATTATTTGTGGAGTGCCGTCAAAGATAAGTGTTACGCCGACAAGCCAGGGGCAATTGATGCTTTAAAGGACAATATTCGTGAAGCCATTGGTGAAATACAGCTGCACACAATCGAAAATCTGCTTAAAAATTGGACCGATCGTGTAGGCTACTGCATGGACAGCCGAGGCAGCCATTTGAATGAAATTATTTTCCATTATTAACCGAAAGGATTGTACTTTCAAATAAAAAAATAAATTTAAGAAAATATTCAGTAGTTTTTTTTATAGCATTTTCAAAAAAAAAAAGTTATTTGGCGGACCCATATAATTTTAAGATTATAATAATTTTTGTTGCATAAATATATTATTATTTTTTTTTTAATTCTTTATACTTACTTGAAATTATTATACTTATAGTCTGTAAGGAATTTTGATTACATAGATTGAAATAAATAAATAAGGAAGTAATCGAAATTTATTTAAAAATTACGAAATTTTATTATTAAATACTCTTATATTTATGATTTTTAATATTCTTTAGATATTCTATAAATATATGTATATTCTACTAATAGACATGCATTCCACAAAATTTATTTAAAAACAAATTGTTATGCCGCAAACTAGAATACATAGAACCGGCGAACTTCCTTTAGTTGCGACATTGATTTTCCTCAAGGCAAAATCAAATTTTTGTAAGTCAAATTTCAAACTTGTTTTAAAATAACATTACAGCTATCAAAAAAAAAATAAATTGTGTTTTTATATTGAAATCAAATGAGAAAATTTATTCAAACAAAAAAATTTTGTTGTGTAGTTTTTATATACTTCGAGGTGTTTCATTTATTCTTTCCGTCTATTTACGAAAACAAAGCAAATTAGCGATTTTTAGCTAGGTTGATATATGTTTTTCGATACCGCAAAAGATCTCTTCAGAATTCAAAGTTTTAGACAAGCTAGAGCTTCTAAAAGAAGGCAGAGCCTGAACAAAAACCTGTTAAAACCGAATATTTTGCTACATTTCAGTCTTCTTAGCAGTAACACATGTGATTAAGTTCTTTTGCTAACGGGCACAATTTTAATACTAAAATTAAAAAATACCAAAAATGTTATATTTATAAAAAAAAAATTCAAATATTTTTTGGTATACTCGGGCTCAAGTTATAATTATTAGTTTTTTTTTTTTTGTTATTTATTTTTTTTTTCGTTTATTCTTTCTAGTTTATAGTGAGCTTTCAACCTCCGTATATTTACAAAAACAAAGCAAATTAACGTTTTTAGCTAGGTTGATACATGTATTTCGATCCGGGAAAAGTCTCTTCAGAACTTTTAAACTTTTTTGTCTTTGAACTCTGAACCCTATCAGACAGTATCTCTACCCATTGCACTACAGACGCTTACATAACTTATTTTGAATATAAATATAATTGTGGTATTGTAATAAATATTTCGGATAATTATCTTAATATGTTTATTATTATAATTGCCAAAAATGTAGTATAAAAACAGCTGCGTGAGTTATAGGGTTAATTGAATGAAAATTCCATAAATTTATACAATCATATTCTGTAAAATATCGCCCACTTCTTGACTTAAACCTCACCAAAACATTTTAACAATACAGCCACCTACTTTTATATAATTTTACTTTGACCACCTCTATTAAAGTTAAACAAATTTCAATACAATTGTAATGAAAATATCTCAGTTCATAAGATGTAAGTTATTATTTTTTTTAACTTTGGTTCTTGTTTATTATTATTATTTTTTTTTTTTTGTTTGACATGAAAGGAACAGTTTCATGCTGTTTTGAGTTTTGAAAATATTATGTATATAAAAATATATTAATATACAATATTTCATTCGTACTTACTTAAATAATGGTATTCACTGGAAATTTATTATAAAATCAAGAAAAGAATACTTAAGTTATAATGAAAAGAAAAAATAATAATCAAAAGTTTTGCATTTAAATGTAAGTTAAAAATATGGCAAATGTTGAAACAAAAAAAGTTTTAAGGCAAACTAAAAATTTCATAAGTGTCAACTGTTTTAGTGGTCGTTGTGTTTTTATTGTCATCCACTTTAAGCTTATGAATGAAACCGAGTAAAATTCGAGTAAAAAAAGTAATACGTCGGAATATTTATTGGTATTCATTGTGATATAATTTAATCATCTCTAGCTGATCTTGATTTGCTTCCAAAAATGGTGTATCGATTATATTTTGGATCATACCAAATCCTTATTTATACGAAAGACAGTGAACCAATTTGTATCAGTTTAAATTGCAAAATATATTATTAAACAAGCGTTAACAAAAAATTAAATTAAAAACAAGTAAAAAAAGGCTTAAATTCGGCTGAGCCGAATCATGGAATACCCTCCACCAATATCATAAACAAATTTTCTCTGAAGTAACATTATGGATTTGAAAAAAATGTTTAGAGGTGAAAAATTTTTGTGGATGTAAAACCAAATTTTTTGGTTTAGAAAAAATTTTGAAGTGAAAAAAATTTTAGAGGTGAAAAATATTTGAGGTGAATACAAAATATTTTATTTACTTCTAAGCGACTGGTGAAAAAATATGAGAAAATAAGGGGTGGTTAAATTTCAAGGGCCGATGTTGATTTTGAATAAAACTCAAATTATTTAGGAAATTATTATCATTTCTTTTTATTATGATAATATGGTATGGTTGAATTATGTATGGAACAAAATATCGGCCAAATAGCCGCCGCGACCTCGGCGGCACACCTACATCTGATGGTCCAAATTTTCGATGACGCTGAGGTTCTATGCCGTTAATGTGCCGAATTATCTCATCCTTTAGCTCTTAAATTATTGCTGGCTTATCGACGTACACATTTTCTTTCAAATAACCCCAAAGAAAGAAGTCCAACGGTGTCAAATCACATGCTATTGGCGGCCAATTGACATCGCCACCACGTGAGATAACACGGCCATTGAATTTGTCACGCAAAAGAGCCATTGTTTCGTTAGGTGTGTGGCAAGTAGCAGCGGCCTGTTGAAATCGTGCACATCCATATCTTCCAATTCGGGCCATAAAAAGTTCGTTATCATCTCACGATAGCGAACACCATTCACAGTAACTGCCTGTCCGGCCTCATTTTGGAAAAAATACGGACCGATGATGCCGCCAGCCCATAAACCGCACCAACAAGTCACTCCTTGTGGGTGCATTGGTTTTTCGAAAATCACTCTTGGATTATCATTCCCCCAAATGCGGCAATTCTGCTTATTGACGAATTCACTGAGGTGAAAATGTGCCTCATCATTGAAGATGATTTTCTTCGAAAATTTATCATCCACTGTTGCCATTTCTTGCCACCATTCTGACCATTGACACCGTTTGGAATGGTCAAGAGGCTTTAGTTCTTGAGTCAATTGCACCTTGTAAGCGTGTAAATGCAAGTCTTTATGCATAATGTTAATCAACGACGACCGTGAGAGGTGCAATTGTTGGGCACGACGACGAGTTGAGGTGGACGGCTCTTCACCCACACTATCGCGAACAGCAGCAATATTTTCTGCAGTACGAGCTGTACGAGCATGCACTGGTGTTTTTACATCTCCTACAGACCCGGTTTACCTAATTTTTGCACGATTTTTCCGATTGTACGCATATTTGGACGATTCAATTGACCGAAAAAATCACGAAGTGCACGATATGCATTTTGATTTGAACGCCCATTTTCATAATAAGCCTGAAAAACTTTAACGCGTTGCTCGTTAGGCTGAAATTGAGAAATGCCTGAAATTGAGAAATGCAGAAAAAATCTTGACGTTTAGGTGTGGTTCACATTCAACATCGGCCCTTAAATTTTAACCACCCTTTATATTATGTACCAATCGCTACTATGAAATTGTACTAAAATACACCAATATGTATGGAAAATTTAGAGGTACTTTCACATTATCACTCGTAACTTTTATACCGCTGGACCGATTTTGCTCATTTTCAATACCAAACTGTTCGGGAAGATTTGCATTAATCTAAGTAAAAATAAGCAAAATTGCATAAGGATCACGAGTATATATATACTTTATGAGGTCTAAGACCTATATTTCGACATGTGAAAAAAGGAACGAAAAAATTATATATACTCTCACAATATTATTTCATTAAAAATAATCTAAAATACATATTAAATTAATCAAAAATACAATCATAAAGAGGACTACTGATTTTTCATTATATTCAGCCCATTTTCTTGTTTATTTTTAATCATTGTTTAATAATCGACATAAGTAGTAAATGCAATCGAAAGAAGTTTTAAATAATCATCAATTTTTAACCGACAAAAAGTAGAAAAAAACGATTTTGTGGTTTGTTTTTCAAATGGAAATTTTTTAAATTTGTATGTAATTTTTCAAAACACAACACACACAGACGTATAAATTTTTTTGTTTTCTTGGCTGTATCTATAATTGAATAATTTTTTGTTATTTTTATTGAAATAATTTCGTATATAAACAAACTATTTTGATAAAAACAATAAGGAATTATATGAATTTATATTTTTAAGAACAGAAAACATAAAATTTAACAGAAAATATCAACTCCTATTGAATGTCTGTAAATTTTTATAGTTTGTTTTTTGAATGACTGATTCAAATAGTTAAAAAATACATTTCTATGAATTTCAATTGATTCTTCGTTTAAAAACAAACTTTACGTATTACTTTTTAAATAAACTACATTCGGTTACGGAAAATATATTGTGAGTGTACACTCACCATATATGGTGGAGGGTGTAACAAAAAATTAAAATTCTAAACCTTCGGCACTTTCCATTCAAAAAGTTTCGCCACTTTTGCAAATACAACAAAAAAAATTAAATGGGCATCACAAATGGAATTTGTTAAAAAGTTGTTGGAAATCGTATTGAATTTAATGCCCTCCACCATAAATGATTAGGCTATATATCAGTTTGTCATTCTGTTTGTAACATGTGGAACTATAGGTCTAAGACCTCATAAAGTAAATATGTATTCCTGATCCATATACGACTTCAAGTCGATTTAACGATGTCCGTCTGTCTGAGCTAAAACAGTTATGAGTGAAAATGTTAAGGTACCTCTAAATTTTCCATAAAAATTACCAGTCGCTTATAATATTTTATATTCACCTCAAATATTTTTCAACTTAAAAATTTTTCTCACCACTAAAATTGTTTTAAACACAAAAAATTTTTTTCACCCCAAAAAAAATTTTTTCGGCTCAAAATTTGTTTCACCTCAAAATTTTTTTCACCACAAGATTTATTTTCACATCTAAAAAAATGTTTACCTCTAAAAATTTCTTTCGCCTTCATAATTTCAATTCTAATTTTTTTTACAGTATTTGTATCAAAAACAATAGAGAGCATTTATTTAGGATATTGCTGGAAAGTATTCAAATATTCGGCACAGCTGAATTTAAGCCTTACTTGTTCAATGATTTTCTGAATTTAAGCCTTACTTGTTCAATGATTTGGGTTTGGTTTTTCGAATTTTATATCTCTATATACAACGTCTTGTAAAGAAAACGACTATCCCCACTTACCTGGCTTCTTTATTTTTTGTAAACAAATACAATATGAACATTTGGGGTCGCCAGAACACTAAATAGAGAAATTATACTGGGTGCCCTACCTTTACTAACAAATCTAAAATTTATTTGTTAGCTTTTGTTGTTTTTTACATTTTATAAAAATACAAAAATTTTAAATATTTTTATGACAAATATTTTTTTTTGTTTACGTTTTAAATAGAAAAGTCAAGAATTTCCAAGACTTGGCAATATTTTTATAAATTGCTAATATTAAGCAGGCATATCTATAACTACTTTACTAGTGTAAATTAACTATCCCTAGCTATGACGAGTTGCGACTGTCGTAAGTCTTTTTTTGAGATTAGTAGTCTTAAATTTCCATACAAAACAACAACTAAATTTAAACAATTTATATTTTATTTGTCAATATTGTGATGATCTCAATAGCAGGTCTTAATTAGTTTGCAGTTTTCAAACAAAAATTTAAATAAATATAATTTATTGTGACTTTTTCACAGGAATAGGCACTTATATCTACTTATATTTGTATGGAATTTTTATATTAAATTCGAAAAAAACAAACTTGCTATAGAAAATATATATTAAAAATATTTATATATTATGTAATATGTTTTTAGATTCCAGCATATTTTTCCCCAAAATGTGTTTATTTAATAACTAATATGCATGTTTTTTTTATTTCTATTAAACTTGTATAGGGAGGGTTCTTGTTTGAATGTATCAATTTATTTAATTTTTTTTTTTTGTATTTTTCTTTTTCACTGAATTTATGTAAAGAGTATTTCAATTTATTTGTAATAAAGCAAATAGTATCTTACAATATATTATTTTTGTTCTATAATATTATACAGAATACAATGTTCTAGCATTTCTAAAAAGATAATACAATTTTCATATATAATTTTCTTTTATTTATTTTCTTGTCATTTTATATTTTTTGTTTCGTTTTAATGTATATTTTTCTACAATATTATATTACTTATGAACCGTTACACTGAAATTGCTTAAAAGATAATTTAACGCTAGATTTGTTAGGGCATTTTGTTTTGTTGTAAAAAAATGAGACACTTTCAATTTAATAATATTTAAAAAAATATATTATTGTTGTATATATTTTTTTTTATTTAAGAATTGAAATTACGGGAAAGAGTTTGTTGTGCAGGTAAGTGTTTTTTTTTTTTTGAATCCCACCTGTTTAACTTTAACAGGATTTTTTTAAATAAAAAATATTTTAGAAAAATATGAAAAATTCGTTGATCACTTTGAAATTGTATTGGAAAAACTATGAAGGGTTAACTTGAAATGTTTAAATAACTCTAGTGTGATATATGATTGCATTCATACCATTAAAAAAGTAAGTTTGGGAAAACAAATTTTAGCTGAAACAGTCCTTAAAGAAAATTGCAAATGTCTGCTTAACCCATTAGAAGCCGTTGTACTCAACTGTGTACACCTTGACTTTTTTAGATTTTTTCTGACACTATTTGTCCTATAATTTAAGTAAAATAATTTTCTGAGAGCCAACTAAATTTAGAAATTAAAAGCAAAAGCTTTTTCTAATCTAATACTGTTATTATTGTTTAAATCTACACCATTTTATGGCAATTGAAAAATTAAATTTTGGGCAAAATTTTTCTTAAAGCTAAAAATTTAATTATTGAAATTTGTAATAAAAATTTGAATATGTGTAAAATTAGTGTTTATTATTTAATAAGGCACTAATTGAACCTGTTGAATCAAATTTTGCAACAGTGAATTTCAAAACGGTGTATGTGGGAGAGTCGGTTTCCACTTTTTGCACCTTGACAATTTTCAAGGATATATTAATTTTTCTTTCAATTTCGATTTTACTTTATTCTATTTGATGCCTTTGCCATTAACATAAATATATTTTTTATTGAATTTTCGCCTCCAAATTTTATTTGGCCATTAATAGGTTAAGTGGATTGCTGAAAGGTAGCGAGCTAGTTTTAATTCAAAAACTTAGTTAATATTAGCAAAATTTCTGCTGACTTTTCTTGAAATAAAACTTAAAACTGAGCTGCTAAAATGAATACAATTTTTTGTGAAAAAAAAATTATAAAAAAAGAGAATTTCAGTTAAGTTTTTTGTTGAAACTTTTTAATTTTTTGAGATTTTTTTTAAATAATTAAAATAACATCGTAAATGTGACGTGACTTTCTCATAGTCAACACCATGCAAGTATTATTAAAAAAAAAAACTAAAAATATATACAAAAAACGTTATTATTTGCCTTAAAATAATTTTGAAGTTAATGACAGAAAATACCATTTAAAAGAAAGTACATTTCATTTAAAACCCGGTCTACTTTCTTTAAAATTAAATCAAGTGGGGTTTGGCATTTTTTTGATCAACTGACAAATCAGTAAAAACAAATGATTATTCAGATAAAAACACATAAATGTTAACATTTTATTTATTTATTTATTTAAATGCGTGCGAAATTTATATATTTATAAGTTACTATGTACACTATTCGCCTAAAGAATTTCTATAAAAATTGAAAATGTGCTAAATGGCACATTTTTATATCATCAGCCCCATAATAAAGTTTACGACTAGACCTCTCAAAGTCACCGCCTTGTAAACAATTATGTCGAAAAACGTGACTGGAGGAAGCCTGTGGTTACGCTATTACAATGAACGGCTACCGCTATAGAGCATTGCTGACAGAATTTTTCATATCGGAAGTTTACAATTTAAATTTAGAGGACATGTGGTTCCCGATTTAATTGCCCAAAAATGTTCTACAGTGGATACTAGAATTGGTTTGTCTACACGAACAAGCTCCTCTCCTTGCTGGAGGTAAAAACCAATATTTGAACCGAAATTGAAAAGGTGACAAGACAAATGCTCCGCACGTTAATGCAAAATGAAACTAAAAGGATTTACATTTACATCAATCTCGACGGCGTTTATTTGTCCGATATAATTTTCAAGAGTTTGAAGAAAGACACAAAGTTTAAGTTTTTATAAAAAAAAGATTTATTAAAAATTAAACGTCTGTTCTAATACAGAAAAAATAATGATTGTCTATTTTTCTAGAAAACAAAAATATGTCAATATCAATTCAAGGAAAATGTGATTTATTAAATTATTTTAATACAAAATTATATAACAAGTAGTAGTCCCTACAAGTTAATTGAAACAAATTATATAACATGAAATTAAAATTTTATTAATCATATAATTACAAATTATATCATAATACCCCAACGGAGCACTAGCAGCAAAGGTTATCGGCTCGTTGTGGCGAAATCAGACCAGAGCCTCTGATGGGAATCGAACCCACGACCCCCGCACTGATAAGCTAGCACGCTTCGAACTAGCCTACTGCTCATATATAAGCGCAAATATACATAATCAGATACAGATTATAGCTAAAATCAAATACACTCACCAAAAAAAGTCTGTAAAGGCAACTGAAAATTTTGCTGTTATTACTGGAAATTTTGCTAAATTGAGCCCAACATTATTTTTTGCTAATCTTAGCAAAATATGTCTTCCGACGTGTAGTACAATGAAATTAGTAGACAAAATTAGTAACCACTACTAAATTTTGTAAACTTTTAGTAAAGTGGAATTTAAAATCGGTTTGCTATAATCAGCAAAAAAATTTACTTAATACTATTGATATTAGTACAATCAAATTAGTATAAAAAATTAGCAAGCGCTAATATAGAAGCAGTGATCTTGTTGCAATTATATTTTTTCTCTGCTTTCATTTTCTTTTCTTGCAAATGTATCTGAATCTGTTGGTCTACTGCATTTTGGCAGCAATTAACAAAGAATCACAATTTAGTAAAATTTTGTTTATACCGGCTGGCCTTAAAAAGTTCACTAGATGTTGTTTTGTTATTTATTTTAAATGGAACGAAATAATTTAATTTTTTACCTTTCAGTTTTTTGCCATTAATATTTGACGATGATATCAGATAAGTGAGTGCCACTATTGTTGATTTGGGCTTTTTCCATTATTCTGAATAGAACTTTGGCTCTGGGCTATAATCTATTTAATAGCTTCCAAAGTTTGTGACTTGTGCACAAAGATCCGTGACTTCAAAAAACCCCATTGTCACTGTAAATCGCCAAAACGAGATATAAATTGTTATGAAAACGCATCCTTTAAAATTTTTATTGAGCGAGTGCTGTGTGTCCAGTGAATTGTTGGAACCACATGTCCTGCTGTCTGATAAAAGGAAATTTCAACAAAAACGGTATCTAATAGAGGTTTTAATAATTTTTCCACTTACATATATTTTTGAGTGTATTTATTACTTTTCGAATTTCGTCTTGCCCATGCATAAATTAAATTTCAAGATAAAGTGTTCTTTACATTTAGTCCCCCTTTTGATATTTATTGATTTCTTATAGTTACACTATGCGTATGAGTGATATTTATTCATAATACAAATATAACTCATACGCACTGTAGGAATGTCAATATAATACAGTGGTTTCAAACCCAAAATAAATAATAATAATTCAACTACTGGTCTGGTTGGAACAAAATTCATATCGTATTATAGAGAAGGAGCTAGGCTTTGAGAAAATTAATGTTGTAGTCACCTTATTGTAAGTATAGTGTGAGAACCGGCGTTCTAAAGTAGAAAACTTCAAAGATAGCAAAGTTTTCAAAGTCTATAAAATCTTTTTTTTTAAAGCCGATTTAAATTTTTAAGCATAATTTTAAAAAAAAACTATACTAATATCATCAGCAGGCATTAACATTTTAAAGGTATAACAAGTATTAAAGGTATAATTTAAAGAACAATAATCCAAAATATATGTGTACATTTTGTATTTGTTTGTTGCCTGAAAATTGCGTTATATGACAGCTTTATATCATTTTTAGTCAAATTAAATTAAATGCATTTTACTTTAAAGGTATTTATGTTGGTATGGGAATATTAAATATCTGAAAAACAACAGATTTTCATATGTGTGATATTTGTATTTAATTTGGTATTTTTTAATTTATTTAAACTTCTTTTTAAATACAAACAACATCACTTGGCCACGACAAAATATGACCTTTTTAACATCTGGGGCGGAGCTATGATTTCGACACGAATGTTTGCCTTGAGCTCGTCAATGGTCTTAACCTTGTTAGCCTACACTTTGCTCTTCAAATAACCCCATAAATATACGTCCGGAGAGGTCAATGTCGCCTGTCTGACATAGCACAGTTTAAACAATTCAACACAAAAACCCTGTGTTGAATTGTTTGATTTGCAGTTTATAATGGTGCACGATCAAGTTGAAACCAAATTTTACCAAAATGACTATCAGGGGCCTTAAATGTTCTTAGTCAATTTTAAAGCTTAAATATTATCTTTTTTGGCGCTGAGATTTTTTGAAGTCTTTAGCGCTTTGGTATCCCTCGCAATAGACTTTCGAAATGCGATAAAATATTACATTAATCATTTTTTTTTCAAAATTGGGATAAAATTAAAAAATGTAATTGCAAATTTGGAATCTGAAATTGCAAATCCATAAAAGTATGCAACACAATGAAATCATTAATTTTCTTAGAAAAATGCGTATTTCTAACGAACACATTTAGTTTCCATTTGAATTATTTTTTGCTATAGTAGGTGCATTGACATATATATATATATATATATTTGTTCCTTTAAATTCATACAAGGAGGATAGGACCAATGACAGATATGTGGCTAAAAATAAAACAGAATTAGATCCCTATTTATTATTTATTTTTATTAAAATTAACAACTTTAAATAGCTTTTAATCGTGAACGTCCTATAATAGATATCCTTGGAATCACCCAAACTTAAATTCATAGAAAAATCAAATTCAATGAAATAAATTGTTTTTTTTTATTTATTTTACCTTTTTTACGAGGGCAAGTCAACAAGTATTTACAAAATCATATACAGGTTGGTTGAAAAGTTCCTGCGTTCGAAATGAAAGAATACAGTTTTTGTTAAGAAATATATTTTTTTATTCAATATAATCTCCTAGAAGCTCAATACACTTGTTCCAATGATCTTCCAATAACTTTATCCTATCCATATAATGGTTTTCCGGAAGCTCTGCAAAATAACCGCCTACGGCTGCTATGGCCTCTTCATTCGACGAAAAATGCTTTCCACGAAGGAATTGTTTGAGATTTCTGAAGAGAGAGTAGTCACTGGGAATCAAATCTGGTGAATACGGTGGACGTTCAAGCAATTCTTACTTAATTTTTTTGAATTTAGCCATCGTCAAAACGCTTTTGTGATCAGGTGCATTGTCTTGATGAAAAATGATTTTTTTTCTTCTTTAAACCAGGTATTTTCTCACGAATTTTTTTACCCAGTTGATCCAAAAGGCTGCAATAATATTCAGAGTTGATTGTTTTACCATTCTGAAGATAATCAATCAACAAAACTCCTTTTTCATCCCAAAAAACTGATGCCATAACCTTCTTTGCTAATCGTTGCGACTTCACCTGCTCTGGAGCTGAACAGCCAGCTTCAGTCCACTGTAAACGTTCTTGTGTCAATTTAGGATCATGGTGGTAGATCCAAGTCTCATCCATAGTTGTAAAACGACGCAAGAAGTGGGTTTTAATCGGCTTAAAACGCTCCAAATTACGCTAAATTGTTAATGTGTACGGCACTAACTTTCCAAACAGTTTTTTCATACGTAATTCTTCATGTAAAATATGGAGTACTCGTTCGTCTGAGATGCCTGTGGCATTAGCAATTCACTAACCATATTATGTACCTGCTCAATGATTTCTGCTGTGGTTGCAGTTTTTGGTCGTCCTTCGCGTGGATCGTCTTTAAGGCTGGTACGACCACGTTTAAATTCACCAGCCCAAAATTCAACGGTGCGTTTTGAAGGTGAGGACTCCTTATAAACTTCTTTTGCTCTTAAACCCTTCAAAACAAAGAATCTAATGACTGCACGATATTAAATTTTTTCCATATTAAAAAAAATCAATGACACGTCAACTTCAAATGGCTTGTAAACAAAGAAATAATTGGCAGAATGACTTGCAACTTTGCATGTGTTCTCAGGACAGTTATACCAACTTGAGAAAAAAAAAGTTTGGAGCTAGCAGTGTCATCTCTTGGTGAGCGCAGGAACTTTTCAACCAATCTGTAAGAAGCGACAAAAATTAAAAAAGAAAGCTTTTTAATAAATTTCAAGTTGCAAAAGGCGTCTTTGAAATGTTTAGGAAAATAAGTCATTCAGTTTTTTTAAACAATCAATTGCTTGGCCCAACCATTTTATGTTGAAAAATGGAGATAAAATGAATTTGTGCTGCCATCAAACGTTTCTACTTGAAAAGCAAAACATCCAAGAAAATTTTATATTAAGGACTTTTTCAAGAAAAATTTCTTGATTCTATGGATATTTTTAAAGAAAAATACTTCAAACAAATTGTAAATTCTAAGGAATTTTTAAATAAAAAAATATAGATTCTATGGACTTTTATCTAATAGAAACATTTTTACATTCAAAGGATATTTTTCACGGTTTTTTTATTATCATCGCCCTTATAGTCTCATAATTTTTCTTTAAGAAAAAGTCCTTAGAATCTTAGAATATTTCCACTGAAAAAATCCCCGGAATCTAAATATTTTGCATGATGAAAAGTCCTCAGAATCTAAGAATTTTTTAGAATCTAAATTTTTAAGGAATATATAAATTTTTGTTAAAGAAATAGTTTTCAGAATCTGAGAATTTTACTTTAAGGATAAGTCCATAGAATCTAAAAATATTTCTATTAGAAAAATTTTTAAAAATAAAGTATTTTATATAAGAAAAGAAACCTCTTCGTACAAAACAACTATTGTGTTCTACATACTATTTCTTAAAAAAACGCAAAATACAATCAATGTTATTTGTATTTGATTTGAATAATGGTAAGATTGATTGCTCATGTGTTGTAGAAATCTTTGTAATAATGATTTGTTTTTTGAAAAATGTCATCGTTTAATTATATTTTAAATAATTATAATTTATTAAATTTCAATCATGGCATTGAATTTATTATGTCAAAATCTAGTTTTAAAAACACAATTTTTTTAAATCATAGTTGTTATTTTAAAAATAATAAATAAATTACTTTTTTTTTAAATTTCATGTATTTATAGTCTGTAAGGAATATTGTTCCATAGACTTTATAAAATAAATAAATAAATAAATAAATAAATTAATAAATAAATAAATAAATAAATAAATAAATAAATAAATAAATAAATAAATAAATAAATAAATAAATAAATAAATAAATAAATAAATAAATAAATTAATAAATAAATAAATAAATAAATAAATAAATAAATAAATAAACAAATAAACAAATAAATAAATAAATAAATAAATAAATAAATAAATAAATAAATAAATAAATAAATAAATAAATAAATAAATAAATAAATAAATAAATAAATAAATAAATAAATAAATAAATAAATAAATAAACAAATAAATAAATAAATTAATTAATAAATAAATAAATAAAAAAATAAATAAATAAATAAATTAATTAATTAATTAATAAATAAATAAATAAATAAATAAATAAATAAATAAATAAATAAATAAATAAATAAATAAATAAATAAAAAAATAAATAAATAAATAAATAAATAAATAAATAAATAAATAAATAAATAAATAAATAAACAAATAAATAAATAAATAAATTAATAAATAAATAAATAAATAAATAAATAAATAAATAAAAAAATAAATAAATTAATTAATTAATTAATTAATTAATTAATTAATTAATTAATAAATAAATAAATAAATAAATAAATAAATAAATAAATAAATAAATAAATAAATAAATAAATAAATAAATAAATAAATAAATAAACAAATAAATAAATAAATAAATAAATAAATAAATAAATAAATAAATAAATAAATAACATTATTTTATTAATATTCTGAGTAATTTTTCCACAAGAAAGTCGTTGTAAAATACAAGAAATGAATTAAGAAGCTCCCAGTAGCAAATGGCCGAACTAATTTTAAAATGTACTGGTTTTTATACAAGAAATTACAAAACTAGATCTCAAAGTGACCATCCTGAACCAGTTGTGTACAAGTTTAATATTATAGATGTAAGGGCTGTTAAAAAAAAAATTGCCTAAAATGAAATTCAGGTTTTGAAATTCTCATTTGTTGTACATTTGCTTTTAATAACAAAATATTTTTAACTGGTACATATCTGGTAGCAAAAAATCACTCCTGAACTAATTCCGAAAATATTTTATTAGTACCAGATTGGTATAATGTTGCATGCTGTCTACCAATATACGTAGACTTTTCTTTAATACTATTTGAATTAATTTTTAAAAGTATTTTATATAAACTCATTAATTTTACTTAATTTTCACATTTTATTTTTTTGTTTCTAAATTTGTATTAATTTAATAATACCGAATTTTTTGTCCTGCTAAACTACTACTGCAACTAGTAATGATAAACTAGTTCTTTAACTATTCCAAAGTGGTAGTTTGGGGACAATTGACCCCAGCCCTATGACATCTCCATGTTAAATTCTACAGTTGTCTGTACTAGTGTTTTTTGCTATTGGGAATATTTAAAAACAAGTAAGAGCGGCTAAATTCGGCTATGCCGAATCTTATATACCCTTCACCATGGTTGGGAAAAAACTGAAGTTTATATATGGACATATATGGAATGGACAGATTTATATACGGACGTCTTTAAGAGGAAATTAACTATTTAGTTTGGTGATAAAACTTGGACTCGGCAAGATTTATGGTTTCAGAAAATAGGTATTTAAAAAAAATTTATGTTTTGGGCATAACTTTTTTGTATCTGAACCGATATTTTTCAGTTTTTTCAGCAAATATGTTATACTAAAGGTTTTTGATCTTTTGCTATATAAGACGTATCCATTTGTTTGTGTATAAAAGTTGAAGAGGTGAAAGAAAAGAATTTCAACAAATCGTTAAAAGAAATCGCTAGAACTGCATGTGTTTTATTTCTACAAAAACGTTTGATTTAGCTGGCAAACTTGCATTTGGGATTTTATTTCGCTTTTTTATTAAAAAATATTTTTAATTTCTTTAGCTTAATTTTAAAAATTTGAAGGAAAATAGTTTATAATTTTTTTTTTATAAATTATTATAAGTTATGACCTAAAATAGTTGCACTCAAAGGGAAATTATGTATAAAATTTTCTTAATATATGAGAAATAAAATGGTTTAAAAATCTGTTTATAAATTCCTTTAAATCGGAGCAAAAAATGGAAATAAAAACGTTTGTATTTTGTTTGTATCAGAAGGGTTTTATAAAAATTTTGATGTTATTAGCCTATTTATGGATTATTTAATTATTTATTAATATAAAATTTTATATAAATTAATTATTAAATGTTAAAAAAAAACAAAAAATAAACTAAAAAAAAATTAAGAAAATAAAAAAAAAATGTACAAAAAAAAGTGAATTGACCGGGATTCGAACCCGCGGCCTTAGAGAAAAAAAAAGTATTTGTAACATAGCGTCTAGACAATTGAGCTATTGAAGCTCACACAAAATCATCGTTAATAGAGGTACATATATAAAAAGTCTTCGATTATTTTTATTTTTATTTAAATTACAAATCTTTGTATGTGTTTGTTGTTTGTGTATACAAGGTGGAGATGAAAGAAAAGAATTTCAACAAATGGATGTGTTTGTTATGCGTAAGATTCTACATACATATTAAACAAAGGGATTTTACGGAAAAAATTAGAGGCAGTCCTGGTTTTTTGCTAATACCTCAGCCATTTATTAACCGATCTGTCTGATTTTCAATAGCAAACAGAAATGGATCACATGTAACAGAAATAAATAACAATCAAGTCCTCATCATGTCTGGGTTGTTCGGAAAACCCATTTTAACACACAGACGGACAGACGAAGTTAAATCAACTTCATATGGACCCAGAATATATATACTTTATAGGGTCTAAATCAATATTGTAGAAATTACAAACGGAATGACAAACTTATATATACCCTTCCACCTGTGGTGAAGGGTAAAAAAGTATTATTGTTGTTTTTAAAAATAATTACAAAAATATAATATTTTTATATACAATATTTTTTACAATGAATTTTTTCGCCAGTGAATTAATTAGTGTAAATCATAATGTTATATATACAAGGCATTTCCGCAAAAAAAACCCCAGGTGAAAATGATCATATATTATAATTTTTGCATGGGTTACAAAACTGATAAAAGTCATGTTTTATTTGATATATAATTATTCATTAATTGTTGTCACCATTTTAGAGTTCCATAAATATTATAATTTTTCCATAGTCAGAATTTTTTTACCACAGTATGGTTACAGCCAACAATGTTATAAACTAGTATGTGGCAATCATGAAATAATAAAATATTTACGATAATAATGATGGTAGCGACCATATTGATGGGTAAAACCTATTTACAAACCAATAACCTGATTGTGACAACCATATCCGAATGCTGCAAGCATAATATAGTAGCAATGATCATGTTGCATCATTGGTTTTCGTCTGCGTTTATCTTTTTCTTAAAACTTATTGGCTTGCCCTTGTAATTGAATGTGTATGTGTGTGCATAAAAATTTGGGTAATAATGTAATTTTATAATTTCCTTGTTTTTTTTTTTTTTTTTTGATAAACATTTTTGTTGACTGCTTGTAATTCTCTGATTAATGTGTATTTGGTATGTGTGTGTCCACAGTAGGTACTCAAATAAGTAGGTAATTTATAATTTCGTCACGCATTCACAAGCAAGAAGGCTTTACTGGGCCTTAATGAAAAAGTGTCTCTTTTTTTGTTGCTTTTTTATCATGCTACCATAATAAAGCAATTAATCACAAAACAGAATGAGAAAACTGTAACGAAAGGTGTCATTGGCACTAAATTATACTGATGCCATTGTTAATATGATTTGTTTTGTTAACGACATAAAATATAAATAAAGAACAACATAAAATTTCAATGATTAATTTTAGTTATTACAAAGGAAAAAAGTAAAATTTTTTAATAACAAAGTCATGAGCATATTTTTTATGGAATAATATAAAGAATATACATAAATTTTAATGATGTTTTCTTTAAAGATAAACAATATGAGGCGTATGAGTGATAAACTATTACATGATAATAATCATACGCACTAGTGCGTAGCTGGGGTTTGGTGGTAAAAGTACAAGGCAATCATGTGTGTGTTTTTGTAGATTACAAGGATTCCCTATTTTTCTAATAGGTTTTTCTGCAAGACAAATTAATTTTTTTGCAGGTCAACTGGGAAATTTGTTAAAATTTTTACAAAATTTGGAAACAATTGCTTTGAAATCGGGGAAATTTGTTCTATTTTCTTCTATTTTCTCTCAATGTGGACCGCCTTGCTGTATCTTTATAACTTGCATAATATTTTGTTGCATCACTGAGCATGATGGTTGCTCTTAAGCTAATTCTTTCTCTATGGTAAATGTAGATGAAGTTAGATTTGTCATTAATAGTCCATTTCGTTCATTTATATTTATTGAAATAGTTGGTTGTTTTACTTTATTCAATATTTCTGCAATTGTTTTCAATTATTCATAAAAATATATTGGTTAATGGCTAGTTTGCAAATTATACATCAACTGAATGAAAATAATAGAAGAATGATTAAAATAATTTATGTCCGTTTTAATTGTTCTTTTGTATTTTTTCCTAAATTTTATATAGAATTGTCAAAAAGAAAAACCATGCAGCCATGTCACAGATTTTTTCCAGAACTGATTTCATTTTGTAATTCCACTTTTATACACTTTATCCTGAAATATAACAATGCAGGATTTTTCCATCTGGATTTGTACTTTAGATTGCTAAGGACATTTTTTGTAAAAGATAGTACTGAGAGCCTTAAGAGTGACAGTAAAAATGTTTAAAGCTTTTTCAGAAAAGGAAAAACAAAAGGAAAAATCAGTTTTGGAAAGTGGAATAAATTCCTTTCAGAAACCAAAGTGAAATTGATATTTCACGATACTTAAAATCGGAAAAATTATTTATTATTACATTTAATTAATTATTGTATAAATACTTTAAAGTGTGTTCAACTATTTCACAAAAAAAAAAAAAAAATAGAAATGCTTTTTGTTGTAACTTACATATTTTTTTAAATTGATAACCAAAACGTAATTCTTTCTCGAAAAATTAAAATTTTAATTCTGCGCTGTGACCTATTTTTTTTTAACTAGAAATAGAGTATTTATTCCAAAACTAGCAGTTGGAACACAAAAAGTCCACAAAAAAATTTATTTTAACATTTTAGTACTTACGATATTGAAAAATAACTGAAGAAACAAAAAAAGTAAACTGTTATGGAATTGTACTATAAAATCACAAAAATTTAATACGAAAGTGAAATAAAATCTTAGAATATACCCACTAATAAATTGTTTATCTGAAAGGGCAGTACTGCTCCTGTCAACAGGTATCTGTCACTTGACTTCTGTAAAAATTTCAACAAGCTGTGTCATTTAGTTTATGTTTGACTGCCACTGATAGCAGACTACCGCGTGAGGATTAAGGAGAGAATCGGAAATTGCAAGTTTTAATGCCAAATATTTATAAATTGCTCCCTCATCTGCTCTATTTTCCGGATTTAGCTAAGAATGACTATTTTTAGTTTCCAAACCTGAAGAAATGTCTTGCCGGAAAGAGATTTGCCTCTAACGATAAAATCTTTTCACAAGCAAACCTATTTTGATGCCTTCAAAAAATCTTATTTTTTGGAAGAGAACAAACAAATTGGATAAACGTTGAAATATTTAGAGCTCAAAGAAAACTATGTTGAAAAATAATGAAATTTTTTATCCAAAAACCTGTCTTTCATTCACAGACTGTGTTTTTCAAACTGTGCGTTAGTTCAATAAAAATTTTGGCCGAAACGAAGCATCCACCGCGCGTGCTGTACGCAAAAACTTCGTGAGATGGGCTTGCTAGTAAACATACCGGCGCATACCGATGACAATGTGGCAACTGTTTCCGAAAATGTGCAAATCCATTCAAGAACATGGACTCACCATCGCTCTCATCAACTTGGCATTTCGTGCACCAGCATAAAAAGAATTTTTACAAAGATTATTCGGATTATTCGATTACATATACTATGGTACGGATTCTCAGCTTAGTCCTGACAGAAGCTTCAATGGGACATCCACTTTGTACGAAATATTAACTTTACTGCCGAGGCACATTTTCATCTCTGGGAATCGGAAAATCTTTACGTCCAATGCATCCACAAAGAGGGACAGTTTTGTGTTGATTTTGGATTGGGGCATGATTGGCCTTTTTTTTCGAAAATGCTGCTGGAAACGCCATTTCAGTCAATGAGGAGCGCTACAGAGCCATACTTACGGACTTCTTATGGCCTGAAATGGAAGATATTACGTTTGGGAAATCAATGGTTTAAGCAGGATGGTCCACCATGTCTTACGAATTTATTTCGGCAATTGCCTCGGAGCTGGGATTTATCCCCTTTAGGCAGATGATTGCAGTCCAAATCCGTTTTTGATTTCACAAGCTCCTCTGACAGAGCCCTGAGTGTCATTGACGAAGACTGCATTCACAGAATAATTATTCGCAGTTAAAAATAAAATGGACTCCGTAATAGCCACAACCTCCGTCTGAAAAACGATGTTGTTGTTCGAAGCACATTACCATTCCCAAGCCTTCTCAAAAGAAACCTTAACAAGATCTTCCCTTCAATTTGGAGCCATCAGTGTAGAAATGAAATCCACTGGTATTGTCCAAAATACCTCCATCACTTCACCGCTCGGTTAAAACCTCCAAAAATACCATTTATTGCCGGGGAAAGCAATTTTTGTTTTCAATTTCTCTTTGTAGTGAAATTGAGGTCTGTCACTTGCCTGATAATCTTATACATGAACGAAAAAGATTGTGGAAATAACGAATTAAGTAAAACAATGAAGCCTAACTCTGGTAACAGTATTCTTTTAAATTTATATAAATTAAATTCCTTTTTAAGAAAATATTTAAATGTATTGTACATTTTTTTATTATGTTTCTATTTACATTTGCTGGGATTTTTAATTTAAATTGTATTAAATTCTTTTCTATATTGCATAAAATATTTTCTAAAAAACACCCTCCATTGCTATGTAATTTAATACCAACACATATACTTTCATTTATATTTACAAGTCACTTCTTATTTAAGAAATACTTTAGCAAACAAATGAAAATATAAATAATGATAAATAACTACCCAAAAAAAAAAAAATATTTTTATTCATTTTATAAACCCCACACAATTTGAATAAATAATGAAATACACAGGAATAGAAAAATAAATAAAAATCGAAACTAAATTCCCCTAACATATTTATCAAAACCGCTTACCGCATAATATTAACAGAGCTAAGAAGAATTTAAGCAAAAAAAAAAAAAAGAAAAAATCTAAACAACAGAAAAAAAAACTATGTTCATATAACAACATGAGTTAACAACTTAATACATTTTTTTCTTTCCTTTTACCAAAGTATTAATATTGCAAATTAAAAGTGTTTGTAAGGTTATGTATTCTATAGAGACACATGGCAAAAATTAGTTTTATACCATAAAAAGTGTGTATATATCATCCAATCCACAACAGATCAAACAAAATCAAACAAAATATTTATTTTTTTATATTCAGAACACGTAGGCTTCCGTGATCAGTTCCCAAAAACTTTATTTATTGGGTTTGGACAGATTTTTGTTAGACATATATAATTTTTTGCATATTACGATCGAAATAAGGTAATGCTGGAAAATAACAAAGGTACTTTAAATCAGATTTGGCGGATAGTGTACTTTTATAAATAAAAATTGAAACAAGATTTAGAAGTGGTTGGTTAAGACATAAATTAGCTTTTGTTAGAAAACTTTTTCATGTCAAAATTAAAAAATTGTTTTGTAGCCAAATATTTAAACATGAGATTTCGATTATGCAAAAACTATATATATTTTTAAATTTAAGATGATATAGAGGAAAACGTTAATTATGTTAAAATAAAAAAAATTCTTGGTACGTATTCGTAAACAAAATAATATATTAAGTTTTGCGTAATAATATTGGAACGACCTAAATCGCTGTGCACGTTTCTGTTTACAAACGTTGTTATTACACTAGCTAGAACTTTAATTAATACAATCAGTTGTTCTTAGCCTAATACGACTTGGGTTAGCTGCCAGCAACCGCGAACGTAACCACAAGCTTTTTTGAATATCCTTCGAGTTCCTTTGAGTATTCCGTAAAGTCCTGTGAGTTTATGTGAATATCCTTAGAGCAAATATCTTCTGCAAATATCTTTTAATTAACCATCGAGGTCCTGTCAAAATCTATAGAGGTTCTATGAATATACTTTGAAGTCCTGCGAATATCCCTTTAGATCCTAGGAATGTCCTTCGAGATCACACGAATGTTCTTCAAGGTTCTGCATTTTCCTTCGAGCCTCTGCGATTATCCTTCGAGTTCCTGCGAATATACTTTAAGGTCATGTAAATATACTTCGAGATCCATCTTATATCTTTTGAGATTCTTTGAATATCCTTTGATGTGCTGTGAATATCCTTCAAGGTCCTTGGATTTCCTTATATCCGCGTAATCTATATTAGACTTGTTTTCAGAGTATCCCGATGCATCCTGCGAAGGTCCTTGATTGTGTTTTTTCCCTTAAGGAAGTGTGTGTTTGTCGTTCATATGGCCGCCTTATGAATTATCCCTTAAGAATCCTGACGTATTTTGCGAAGATCCTTCAAATGTTTTGAACTAGGAAGTGTATGCCGTTAGCAAGGTCGCCTTCCGCATATCCTTCTAAGCCCTTCTAATATCTTATAAGCTCTGGCATATAGCCTTTGAAATCCCGGGAATATTTTTTGATGTCCTGTGAATAATCATTGTGGTCCTGCGAATACCCTGTAAGTATCCCTATACCTGTGTAACGCATATTAGACTTTGTTTCAGATGAAGTATATCCCTTTCATTCTGAAATACCCTGCGGTCCTTCAACGTTTTCCATTAAGATTTCTGCGACTTCTTAAAAATCCTGCGAGCATTTCTGGAAATCTTCATTATATACCCTACAGGTTCTGTGAATTTCTGACGTCTGGAAACGCGAGACACGGACCGTTTATAATTTTTTAAAATTTTTTCCATTTCCACGCTTTATTTAGCGTTCTAATTTAAAAAAAAAAAATCAAAACTTCATTTTGTACCAAAAATTGTAATTTTTTTTTTTTAAATTTTAACACTGCAAAAAAAATGCAAAATGCTCTAAAAAACAGTTTTGCATTAATAATGCATTAATGTAAAATGCATTTTTGAAATAGTCAACATCGTTTAGGAAATGTGGCTCTTCAAACAACAGTACTTTTAGATTTTTTTAAGGTTTTACAAAATGAAAAAAATAAAAACGGGAATAAAAATGCGAGTTTATACAGATGTTGGCAACAGAAAATGATAGTAACTAAGATACATTAAATAGTCTGTTAGTGCTGATTATTAACATGCGGTAAAAAAATTCAAATTTTTTAACGTTTCCTAATGGAATGGATGATATATTTTTTGTTTTTTTATTCCCAATTTATTTTCTTTTTTTTTGGTATTATGTACACTTAAAGAGAAAACTTCATCATATCTATAAATTGTTGCATAGATTTTGATCAAATGTAATGTTTCATAGTTTTTATGAAACATTATACAGAATGTAACAATTATTTTGCACAATTGTATTTTTTAAAATTTTTCTCATTTAATGAAGTTAATGTTTAAAATAGTGAGGATTTCATACTTCTCATAAATAAATACTTTTGTGTAAATATCCTGTAAATGTTGTTTAATTAGTCGTTTTTAAGATATTTTGGTTTTTAATTAAAAATTTATACTGAAATTGATTTGTAGATTTCATTATTACTCGTGCTATTTAAGAACTTTTTGTATAAGATGAAAATTAAAGTTTTATCTGGGTGTATGCTTGTGATTTTTCTGTATTACCACTAAGTTAAAGAATAAATGATAAAATATACAAAAAAATAAGGGTATATTTTATTTACTTCATTAGATCAGAAAAAAATCTAGATTATATTAAACTTCTATTGAAATTAAATTACTTGTTATTCGGCGGGAGTTTAAATGTTTGTACTTATAATGGTATGTTTTTACGTTACTAATTTGGTAATTCAAAAATCTTAATTTTTATCAGTTATGTGGTATAAAAATTTCAACCTCGATGGGCACGATTACATTTTTGTATAAAGCCGAATTTACAGAACAACCAAAAACAGGGACAACAGATTCATATTGATAACCAATTTTTTTTTTACCAACGGCATGGTTCGGTGGAGGGCATCAATATATGTTGCGACAGAAATTCGGTTAGTGAAATAGAATTTCGGTGGGAACATAATTTTTCAATTGACCCAGGACAATATTTGATTGCGACGACCAAACCATTTGGTTGCTGCAAACAATCCATTCGGTTGGCAAGAAATTCAATTGTCACAATTAATCTGTTTCCTCTGTGTAGTAGTTTTTAAAAATCTTTGGTTTTTTATTCAGAATTTATATGGAGTTCGACAAGTAAATACAAGTAATTTTTGCTTCAAATTCGGTTTAACCAAATATTTTTATACATTTACCCGGGATAATAAATAAAAATTAATTTTGCGTATCAAGCATCACTTAAAATAGTAAGTACATGGTTGTAACGTTATCACTGCTAATATATTATATTTGCAGCATTCGGGTATGGATGTCACAATCAAGTTATTGGTTTCTTATATGTTCAAACTATCAATATAGTAGCTACTATCATTATTATAGTAAATATTTTATTATTAAATGATTGCCACTTTCTATTTTATATCATGATTTGCTGTAACCATACTGTGATAACAAAAATTCTGACCATAAAAAATAATTAAATGATATCAGTTCAGTCACCCATGTAAAAATGATAATATGATCATTTTCATTTGGAAGGTTTTATTTTCGACAATGTCTTATACATATAACATCATAATTTATGGTAACCAATTCATGTTTTCGACCATTCATTAATTATTAAAAACATTTAGCTTCTTAGGACTTTTTTTAAAAGAGAAAAATTGTGAGACTCTAAGGACTATCTACAAAATCTTAAAAATGTTTTTAGAATCTAAAAATTTTTCTATGGGAAAAGGCTTATTTAAAAAAAAAAATGGTTTGAATTCAAAAATTTGTTTGAAGTATTTTTCTTAAAGAAAAACATTTATTAAAGAAATATTCTTAAATTTTAAGAACTTTTTCAAGATTTCGGGTAATAATATAACTGCAGGGACAATAATCTGATAACGTTAAAATGTATTTTTAGTATGGTTCGAGATCATAGAAAATTTTTTAAATGAAGATTTATTTTCCTTATTTTTATTTAGTAATGAAGGAGAATACACAGAAAAAGTTATTAGACGCAAGCTGAATGAAATGGATTTTCTAGTCCGCTACGACTTTCATCAGCATTCTTCGTGCCCTTGAAAGTGTCAATTATAAATATCTCTATTTAACTCCCAAATCAAATGAAATCGAGATATTTATAATTGACACATTCAACGGCACGAATAATGGTGATGAAAGTCGTAGCGGACTAGAAAATCCATTTCATTCAGCTTGTGTCTAATAACTTTTTCTGTGTATTCTCCATGATTACTAAATAAAAATAAGGAAAATAAGTCTTCATTTAAAAAAATTTTCTAAGACTAGAAAATGCATTCCATTCAGCTTGTGTCTAATAACTTTTTCTGTGTATTCTCTATTGTTACCAAATAAAAATAAGGAACAAAATTTTTCATTTAAAAAAAAAAAAATTCTATGATCTCGTACCAGACTTAAAGTACATTTTTATACATATAAGTATTAAAAAGATCAACTATAAAATATAAAGTTCATAATATGATTACTATATTATAGTAAGACTATAGTTGGCACTGTCATAATCCCATACATGATGTTCTTCGAATATGATTGCCCCAACTATGTTTATTTTCTGCGTGTATGGACCTTGAATTATTAATGAGCATTTCACACAAGAGGCCGCCACTAGTATGAAGCAGTATTCCAATTTCCAATGTCCTGCCGCTTAAAAATATTGTGAATGGCTTTGTTAGCTGGTGTCAAGTTTAAGACAAGCATAATATATCTAAATAATTGTGTCGCAGGTGGATTGTTAGCTTTAAAAATGGTTATTGCTAGCTCAAAGACAAGGACGGCCGGGTCACCCCAAAAGTTGTGAAGACGAAGAATTTAAATCATTGCTGAATGCCAAATGCTTTAGGAGCTGTCAGGATCATTGGAAGTGGATGAGTTGTTAGTCAGTAAATGTGTCATGCGAGTTGAAGCCGCGAGACATCGAGAGGCGAATTTTTGCTTATGAATTGCTTCTCGAACACCAAAAAAAGAAGTGTTTTGTACATCGCACAGTAACTGGCGATGAAAAGTAGATCCATTATGACAACAAAGTCAAAGGGTTGTGCTTGGATAGCTACCAACAACTTTCGCAAGGCGAGCATTTATAGCATGAAGCTTATGCTCTGTATATGGTGGCACCAGAGCGGAATGGTCTACTGCGAGCTAATTAAACTGAATGAAACTATCATGGCAAAACTGTATCGAACTCAACTCATGCAGTGCATTGAAGCAAAAACGGTTGCAATACGAACAAACGCAAGACAAAGTGATCAAGCAGCATGACAACGCTGCGCCACCTGTTGCAAGACCAGTCATGACTTATTTGGAATGGAAACGTTGAAATGGGAAGTCCTACCCCACCTGTCGTATCCTCCAGACATCGCTCATTTCCACTACTACTTATTCCGGTCAATAACACATGACCTGTCCCAGCTGAAGTTCACTTCATATGAACAATTGGAAACTGAGTCAATGCTTGGATTGCCTTAAAAGACAAGTCGTTCTTCCAAGCCCGTAACCGCAAACTGCCAGAAAGATGGAAAAAAGTTGTGGCCAGCGATGGACAATACCTTGAATAACATATTTCTAACCATTTTTAAATAATAAATCCCTAAATTAAAAAAAAACTCTCATTATTAATTCAAGCTCCCGATATATGTAACAGTTAATGAGAAAATGTATTTTTAGTTTGGTTTGAGATCATAGAAAGATTTTTTTTTCTTACGAAAAATTTTTCTTATTTTTAATTTAAGTAATCATTGAGAATACACAGAAAAAGTTATTAGACACAAACTGAATGGAACTTTTATCAACATTTTTCGTGCCAAAATGCCAATTGTAAATATCTCTATTTAACTCACAAATCAACGGAAAATTTTAGAAAATTTACACGAAATAGATGATTGAAAGATACAACATTTGTATCTATGTTTAGTGTGCTGGGTGTAAGTGTGTGAGCAAAAAGAAAACCCAAAAGAAATTCATTGTAATAGTGAAGTAAAAATTTTAACACATTTGTTTTAAAACGACGATACATCAATACAATACTTAGTACATATTGTGAACTTCTTTAATTTTATTTTAAAATATAATCAATTTACTAATATTTTTTTCTTTTAATCTCTATTAATTTTAGAACCTGTAACAGAAGTAATTGGAGGACCAGAACTACACATAAATAAGGGTTCAACTATAAATTTAACATGTATTGTAAAATTTGCCCCAGAACCACCACCTACCGTTATATGGTCACACAATAGACAGGTAAGGAGAAATTTGTTAGAAAGTAAATTAATTTTAAAATTTAATAATACTTCATTCACTAATATAAAATATAAAAAAGAACGGACATTTCAAAAAAATCCTTATTTACCAAAAGCAATAACAATTTGTTGGCATACCTTAAGGCTGAAACTAAACCAAGAGCCCACACAACCTTACAAATATTTAAGAATATGTTCATTCTTTCCTAACAGTTAAATATCTTTAATTTAAAAAAGCATGTATATAAACATAACCTTTGTTTTATATATAGTTTTTATAAAACTGAAATTTTTACCTTCAAGGTATAAAAACAAACACCTTGTATAAGACTTTACTCATATGACAACATAACTGTCGTAAAAATATGACATTTACAAAACAAATAATTGTGATTAACTTATGATAAGGGTCTGCTTATTTTCTTATGCTATAAATTCTTTTAAAGATACTATAAAAAAAAAAATATATATATATATATATTTTATATGGACCTTTAAGTTTGTACCATAGCAAGAAACATAAATGAAAAAAATAAAAATAAATAAAATGTCAAACTTATAAATATCACATATTCTGTGTATTTTACACACATGACAAAATATTACTTATTTCGTACAAACAAAATATCATACAAATTTACATAATTTCAAAACAAATTATCCTTAACTTGTTTGTAACATAACATGACTAACAAGTTACATTTTTAAATCCTTGTAAAAAAAAACATACCTACAGTCATGGCCACAAAAGTAGGAGACATGATAGTAAATTTATAAAAATAATAAACAATTTAAGTAATAAACAATTAAAATTTTTGTTTAACATTATAAAGACTACTTGTCTCTGTGACAATACACAGAACTTATTATTTGAAGATGGAATTAATAGTGAATGTTTTTTTTCTTACTTTACAAGTTTAATTTGCAAAACTGGTTACAAATATATTATTCAAAATATTGTACATCGCTGTCTGCAACTTTTTCCCATCTTTCTGGCAATTTTCGGATAGCAGCTCGGAAGAACGACTTGTCTTTTGAGGCAAACCAGTCATCGACCCATTTTTTGCATTGTTGATATGAAGTGAACTTCTGCTGGGACAGGCCATGAGTCACCGACCGGAACAAGTAGTAGTCGAAAGCAACGATGTATGGAGAATGCGTCAAGTGGGGTAGAACTTGCCGCTTCAGCGTTTCGAAGTTAATCTTAACCGGTCTTGCAACATGTGGCCGAGCTGTAAAGTTACTTTGCAGTGCCTTTCATCGTATTATAAGCAAAAGCTTGTGTACCGATAGCGTTGCCCTGCGATTGTTTGATTCGGTTTAAGCAGATCGTAGTAGATCACGCCACTCTGATCCCACCAAATGCAGAGCATAAGCTTCATGTCATGAATATCCGGCTTTGCGAAGGATGTTGATGGCTGTCCGTGCAAAAACCACAAGTTTTTGCGCTAGGGGTTATCGTAATGGTTGAACCGGCCGTTCTTTGTCTTCGAGGTGACCAAACTACCTCCCTCACGATTGTTCAGATAGAGCATACTTCCAGCAAAAATACTTTATTTGGTACGAAAGTCGTCCAAGTAACACAACGGTGTCTCAGGAAGTGGATTATGTGAGGTATGGAACATTGGGAATTGCTCTTTTTATAGACAGTGTGCCTTATCTCACTTGGCCGATTAAAAGTTCTTAATATTTTAAGTATCTTGACCAGATGTCGTTATTATGAAAAAAAGAGTTAGGTTTTAATGAACGTAGTCAAGCAATCCGTACTTCAATTCGTTGATGTTTGCCATTGTAAAAACAATATTATGTGTTGGTGCGTTGTCTTGTTATAAAATTATAATTTTTTTGTCATGTACGTTATTTTTCTCGAATTTTCATATTCAATTGATCCAAAAAGTTGCAACAATATTCTGAGTTTATTGTTTTACGTTTTTGTAGATAGTTGATCACTAAAATACCTTTGTACTGCCAGAAAACCTTTTCCAGAAAAGTACCAGCCACTTAAATTGTTTTTATCGCTTTGGTGCACTTCCATCAGTCCATTGCTTTGATTGTACTTTTGTCTCTGGTGTGCAGGGATAGATCCATGTTATGAAACGAAATGTAAAACTCATTTTTTTCGATTAAATCGATTTAAAAAAGTTTGAAAAATTTTCAGTCGGATGCGGGTTTGATCAAATGTTAACGAATGAGGCACCTATCTTGTAAAAAGCTTTTTTATCTGTAAATCTTGATGTAAACTAATATGGACTCAACCATTTGAGCTGATTATGGACGTCTAATTCGTGGTTCCTCTTCAATGCTTGTACGACCACGTTTAAATTCAGCAACCCAATTTTTTAATCACCCCATAAATTTATTATTTTGTCATTATAAAAAAATTACTGAATCGTCTTTTTTTAAAAAACTATTCTTATACGAATTAGTTTCCAGATGCAAATGAAATTTTACATGTATTTATATGGCTATATGAAAGTTTCCAATGCGTTCAACTGTTTGCTGTTTATACTGCCATCCCTGTGTCAGGCCAATAATGTTGCGAACGGCCCTCGTAGCTAAAGCCGCCACAAAGCTATCATTGTCTTAACTATGGGTTGGCAATGAAAGTGGCCATAGTGTGATACAGGATGGCGATGACTTGCCATTGAATGTGGATTATATTACTCCTGTAGCTGCGTTTGAGCGTATTTTTGGAGTCCATATAGATGCCTTGCCGGTTGGTGTACTTGCAAGAGGAAGTGACACTAGCTTTTATACAGACAAACCGAGGCTTGATAATAAAGTGGAGCTTGTATTATACTTATGTTTTGCGTTAAAAAAAAAGAGAAAAATAAATGAAAGGGAATCCCCCAAATGCACATTGGGGTATTTTTGAAATGTTTTGGAATTCAATCTGCCGGGATTCCCCAGAAACTTGACAAAATCTCCTATTTTCATGTCTTAATCATACTACTACAATACAAACGAATTTTTCTTTATGGAAATTATGTAAATTGCAAAATACTTGTTTAACCCCGCTACTACGTTAGGGAAAAAATACACATGTTATGTTTGGGTCATTTTATGACCCCATATATTTATATGTTCATAGAAAATTTACATTTGTACAGTTTAATAAAATTTAAGACCTGTGATTATTGCAATAAGTCGTAGATACATTTATTGTGTGTCGGTGAGATGGACAAACAGGTTTTTTGCAAGTATTGCACCTCTTCCGTTCACTAGCGCATTGACGTTTTGGAGAAGGTGAATGTGTAGATGGTGATACACTTTCCTCTCCTCGAATTCTTCGTACTAATGATGCAGATGCTTCTGCGCGAGGAAGCCGACCATGCCTCTTGTTAAGTTCGTCTTTTGTGCAGCTTATTTTTCTGCCATTCACGATATATTTCGGTCCATATTATAAAAGCGTTGAGAGCAAAAATATCTAGTAAATTTGAGAACAATGCAACTGGCCATCGATTGGTTTTTCTTTTGCACGAATATGTACGAACCATTTGGTCCATGGTGTCGACTCCGCCTTCGGTCAAGTTGTAGTATTCAATTATTTCCGGAATTTTTTTTTTGGATAATCTTCCAAAATATTGCTGTTATAGTGAAAAGTGCTAAGCAAGTAAACCATTCTGTATTTTTTCGGCACATACATAACTACAGTTTCTTTGTCATCAAAACAATTTACTTGAGTATATTGGAAGCTTACGCAAGGGCTGTGCTGGATCATGAACCGGCAAAAAATATTTATTTTTTCTAACTGTAACTCGTAAAGAAGTTATCGGTAGTCACAATTTTTTTCACGATATGATAAAACTAAGTCTAGGACAACACATTCGCCCTGGTTCCGTTCAGCATTGTATCTCACTTTGCCCAAGTAAATTTGGAACTGTAAACAAAATGCGGTGTCAGAATCTGCTGCTATCCACGCTTTCATGCCATATTTCCCAGGTTTACTTGGCATGTACACTTTAAAAGGGCATCTACCACGGAAAGGAATAAGCTGTTCGTCTACCGTTATATTAGCATTTGGAACATAAAGCAGTTGAAAGTTTTGAGTCCATTGCTCATAAAATTTGCGAATAGGAGCAAGTTTATCTCCTCTTTGTTCTGATCTTCTTCTTTGCCTATAGTCAAAAGCTAGTATCCGAGAAATATTGTTAAATCGCTCCAAAGACATTATTGCTCTCAAAAAAGGACTTCATGGACGTCCCACAGAGAAGTAAGACTTTCACCGTATGAATGGTAAACTCCTAAAAGAATAATATGTCCATTATATAATTATAATATAAAGGAAATATTGTATACAAATACCAATAAGAATAAGAAGTCCCAGTTAACATCAAACTCAATATCATCTACTGCTTGAAAAGTTTCGAAAACAGCGTTTCAGGGACCTATCTAGCTTGCAAAACAAGGGATGGGTGTATTTTATTCTCAGTTGCAAATTATAATATCCTACCTCAAATGTTTGTAAAAATTTACAAAAAAAAAATTGACTTATTATATTATATATTAATTATCAATTTTTCAAATTTTTTTCAATAAAAACTTGTGAAAGCCTAAAATGTTGTTGTAATTAAACGAATTCAATATATTTCAACAATTTATGCACTGAGTAGTAAGAACTTTCAAATATATTCCACCAGTTAGAAATTTGATAATGTTGAACACGATTGGAGTCATGAAATGACCCTAACATAGTAGCGGGGTTAATTAAATTAAATTTTCTATGATGTTAAACAAAATTATTTATTGTTTATTACTTTAAAATATAATTAAAAAAACTCTTTATGTTGTGTGCTATTTATATGACCATGGCTGTTTATATTAAATCTTTAAATAAGTACCATTATTTTTTAACTTTTAACTTATTTTATATATTTCATTCGCTGCTGTTTGATTTTTCCTTTTTTGGTTTTGCTGACTTAATAAAATATTAAATAGGTCATAAATTTCGATTCACCACGTGGCGGTATATCATTAGTAACGGAAAAAGGTGTTTTAACCACAAGTCGTTTATTGGTACAAAAGGCAATACAACAAGATTCTGGACTTTACACATGTACGCCTTCGAATGCAAATCCAACATCTGTGCGAGTACATATCGTTGATGGTAAGTGAATAAATATTGTTTTATTATCTTTCGTTAAAAATATTTAAACATTTTATATTTGAATTGCCTATGGAACAGGGTGGTATACTGAGTTTGTGCTGATGTTGGTAACTACCAAAAACTATAGAGTCAATTTAGCATTGGCCGTCCGTCTGTCCGATCGTTCCTCTGTCCATTTAAAAAGGCTGACCACTGTAATCCAACCACAGGTGGCCATACTGAGAATACTAAAATAAAATTTGCTACACAAGTTTGTATGGTCAAAATTGGTCCATGGCTTTTCTAGTAATTATTAAAACGTCTTATCTACACTCACAATATATTTTCCGTTACCGACAGTAGTTTATTTAAAAAGTAATACGTAAAGTTTGTTTTTAATTGAAGAATCAATTGAAATTAATAGAAATATATTTTTTAACTATTTGAATCAGTCATTCAAAAAACAAACTACAAAAATTTACAGACATTCAGTAGGAGTTGATATTTTCAGTTAAATGTAAAATTTTATGTTTTCTGCTTAAAAAAATAGAAATTCATATAATTCCTTTTTGCTTTTTTTTACCAAAAAAGTTTGTTTATATACAAAATTATTTCAATAAAAATTACAAAAAATTATGTAAATATACATACACACAAAGCTAATAAAAATATATGTATACATCTGCATGTGTTGTATTCTGGTTTGTAATTACATACAAATAAAAAACTTTCAATTTGAAAAACAAACCACAAAAGTAGTTTTTTCTCATTTTTTGTCAGTAAAAATTTGATGGTTATTTAAAACGACTTTCGATTGCTTTTAATATTTTTGTCGATTATTAAACAATTATTGCAAATAAACAACAAAATGGGTTGAATATAATGAAATATAAGTAGTCCTCTTTTTGATTGTATTTTCGATTAATTTAATATGTATTTTAAGTTGTTTTTAACGAAATTATATTGTGAGTGTAAGCTTGAATATATTGTGCAGTTTATTTTTTTAATACATCATATAGTGCTTATTCCGGCATAAAGGCCTGATCTAACATTGGCATAGTTGCTTTTCGACAAGATTGATAAATCACCAAAATTATATTGCTTTTTCGTGCAAGCAAAGAAACAACTTGGTTGGGGCAATCATATGGATGTGATTATGATTGTGCCAACCATAGCCGTAATATATCATATTATGATAATAAAATAACCATAGTTTTACAATAATCTGCTCTCTACAGTTACATTATGATTCAAAACTATGAAAATGTTCTTTAAATTTAGGAATATTTATTTAGGAAATGTTTTTCCAAAAGAAAATATTTAACATTAAATACTTTTTCTAGAAAACTTCTTTGATTCCATGAAATTGGGTTAACGAAAAATGCATTAGATAAAAATTTTCCAAATTCTAAGGACTTTTTTTAATAAAAAACGTAGATTCTATGGAACTTTTCTAGTAGAAAAATTCGTAGACTACAAGGATATTTTTAAAATTTTTTTACATAGTCCTTAGGGTTTCAGAAGTTCTCTTTTAGAAAAAGTCCTTAGAATCTAAGAATATTTCGACTAGAAAAAGTTCTTATAAACTAAGTATTTTTCATGATGAAAATTCATCAGAATCTAATTTTTTAGAACCTAAGTTTTTGTAAAAATATGTGAATATTTATCTAGGAAACAGTTTGCAGAATCCAAGATTTTTTTTTAAAGAAAAACTTCATGGAATCTAAAAATGTTTCTATTAGAAAAATTTCTAAAAATCTAGTATTTTGTATAATAAACTTTTTCGTACAAAACAGCTCTTGGGTTCTACAGGCATTTTGTTATAAAACAATCATTTTATTAATATTGTGAGTACTTTTTCCACAAGAAAATCGTTATTTTACAAGAAATGAGTTATTTAACATATATTTTTTAAAACAAAATATTATTATTTTATTGAAAAAAAATTTAAAAAAAACAGTTTATAACTGTGAACATCAAAGTCATGTTTTATTTGATTTATAATTATTCTATGATTGCTGTCAGCATTTTACAATTCCATAATTATCATATCTTTTTCATAATCGGAATTTTTGTTACCACTATATGGTAACAGCCAATCATGTTATCAAATAGAAGGTGGCAATCATAAAATAATAAAATATTTACTATTATAATGGTAGTGAAGGATACGTGGATTCTCATTGTCCCAGAAGAGCGAATTTTGTTTCTATGCATAATCGTCAGTCCGAGTCAATTTAGTATACATCCGTTTGTCCATGTAAACTGGGTAATCCAAATACAAGTAGCAAATAAAATGATATTCAGACGAAATTAGACCCATGAGTACTAACCCTTAAGAAATTGATTAAGATCGATACATATATTGACCTACTTTCTAGGGAAAGCTACCATCAGATTAAGGTTTAATTTGTCATAAGTCATACCTAGCTGGATAATATACTTTTATTTGGATACTGAATAACACATAAACCCTTAAAACCTGATGCAATACATCGGACTACAAAGTCCTGCATTAAAGTTAATCTCCATCCACTCGGTATTTGCTAAATTGTATTATTTTTTGCAATTGCATTAACATATATTATATTTTCCTGCCGGCCTGAGAAATAATGATGAAATCCCTTTACATCCAACAATGACAATGTTACACATAGATTTACATATCTATAATGTATCTGAATTTACAACACTTCTAAAATAATTTTATATATACAAAAAAGAATAAATCATTACTAAATATTGTTAAGAAAATATATCTTATCATAAATTATGTTATGGTTTTAACTTTTTTTACTACATTATATAGGACCGCAAGTTCAATTTAGAAGAAATATATTTTTTGAATGGTTTTGGTTTCAACATATTTAATTTATGATAATATTTAAATATATATTTTTTTTGTTGAAGATATTTCCAAAGCACTTATGTGTACAATACATGCGTGTACACTCAAGACAATAGATATACTGCCAATACTGAAAAGTCATTAAAATCGTGAAGTATTAAATAAAAAATTATAAAATAATAATTCTTATCAATTGCTGATATTTTTAACAAATAGAAGGCTTCTTTTTGATAATTTTGCATTCTTTTTTAAAAGTTCCTCAGTAGCACACTTTAAAAACCCTTTATTGATTGCACATAAATAGTGGAAACATTCGCTGGTCATCTCTTACTCAAATAAAAAAAAAATATCTTGGTTTTCTACGGATACCCAGCAAAAATAAATAGAAGTGATTCTTCAAGAATCAATTTTTTATTGATTCCAAAGTTTCTGATTTTTCTCTTATAAAGGAGTTATTTTTCACAACTTCCAAAAATGTGATTTTAAGTGACATTTAGCTGTTTTCAAAGCCATGACGGCTAACTTATGTGTACTTTAAAAAACAATCAAAGTTAAACGTTAACCACAGATATTATCATATAAATTTGATATTCATAACTATAGTTAATAACTAAACTTTGGTTATTTTAAAACAAGTTATCAGGTTTAAGTGATTTGTATCAATTTTTAACTTCGAATTTCAAATAAAGTAATTTAAAAAATAAGGCTCTGAATATCCCCTTATAATTTAACCAGCAGTCAAACTTAAAATTTATATGGGAAACAACAACAAATCTGTCATTCAAATTTACTGGAATAGTTAATGGGACATTGGGAAAATGATTACTGAATGTCCCGCTTAAATTAAAATTAAAATATATTTGGGAAGAACAAAAGATCTCATTTTTCACTAAACCACAATGAAAGAGAATCATAAAAGAAGACTTCCACCCCTATGTAAAAATCATTAATTCCGATCCAAATTTTCACAACACAGGAATCAAAATTACTGCTTCTTTTTCGCTTCTTTTGCCTGGGTATGGTTGCAACATGATCAATTCATTGTCTAAAAAATGCATTGTCATAAAGACATAGAGCCTTTTTAATTCTTTTCAATAAAAACAATAATATTTTAGGATTTTTTCTGAAAGAATCATTTTTAGATACTATGAACTTCTCCTGATTTTGCAAACTGAAAAAGTAGATAAAAATTCATTCTTAAAAAAACTTAGATTCTAAGCCCTTTCTTAAATAAAAAAATTTTAGATTCTGAGGACTTTTTATTATGAAAAATACTTGGATTCTAAGGACTTTTATAGTAGAAATATTCTTAGGTTCTAAGGACTTTTTCTAAAAGAAAAATTCTGAGACTCTAAGAACTATCTGAAAAGAAAATCTTAAAATGTCTCTAGAATATAACAGAAAAATTCCAAAGAATCTATGTTTTTTTTATTAAAAAAGTCCTTAGAATTAAAAAATTTCTTTAAAGAATTTTTTTTTAAAAAAGTACATAGAATCAGAGAAGTTTTCTTGAAAAAGTCTTTAATAGCAAACTTTTTCTTTAGGAAAAATATTTCTTGAAGAAATCTTTTTAAATTTAAGGAACTTTTTTTATATTTTAGAATCATAATATAATTGTAGGTACAATATTATAATAAAATTATGGTTATTTTATTATCATAATATAATCTTATAGTATATAACGACTATGGTTGCCACAATCATAATCCCAAATATGTATGATGCTCGTCAAATATGATTACCCCAACCATGTTCTTTATCTGTGTGTTAATAGCGGAGAATGTAATGCGATTGGAAAGATCATATGTAGATGCTGTAAGTTTAAGGAAATTGTAAAACAAACATCAGTATTTTTAAAATCGTTCTGTCCACTTTTCCTAATTTAGGATGCCTTTAAAAAAAACTCATATCGTACGAATTCTGTTTCAATTTTGATTGGTTTTGAGTGATTAGTAACATTAAAACTGCAAGTTTTATAAATTTGAAAATATAGTTTTTAAACCAGACCTTTTTTACAGGACAACTAATGTTTTAATTTAAATTTTTTGTATTGTGGCTTTAATAATCGATAGTTGTAAAAAATCTTTCCCCACTATTTCAAACAACTTCTTATAAGTGGTTGCAGGGCAAAAGATTATTTTCATACTTAATATAAATTTTTGTTGCCTATTAACTACATCCTAATATTTTGAACGATAGACAAACGTTAAAATTCGAAACCAAACTTACAAGTCTTAGATAATGTGATATTTTTTTTATTTCTTAGAGTGACACATTTTCAGAGAAGTGTATTAAATAGATAAGATATTTTAATTATTTTAAAGATTAATTTTTAATTATACTCTACAAAACTTTTTTAAAATGACATTGTTCCGTCAACGGATTCTGTTAGAGGGGACAAAAAAAAACATACGTGTATAGATTTTTTGAAAGTTTACGTCCAATGGTGAATCGGCATAAGAAACCTTATATACAGTATGAAATGTGTTTAACAGATTTATCTAAAAATTTAGGGGAAACATTTTTGTGGAATTCCTCACTGAATGGGTCTTTTTTGTCCATTTCGTGAAAAATAGGGGTAAACACCATTAAAACTGGGATATAATGGGTTAAGATGTTGCATACAAATATTTGCCTTACAATTCTACTATAAGTCTCTGACTACAACAAAGCCGAAAATTCAACTGGAATGCGAGAAATAAGACAAAACTTAAAATGCATTTAAGGTTAATTTCGTATGGCGCTAAAAAAGTTTGTATGAAAAAAGAGTGCAACGTAAAATTTCAATATAATTATTAAGAAAACTCTATGTTAATATATAATATCTATAAAATATATAATTTCACCTAAATCTAGAAAATCTCAAAAAATAGGTAACAATTTTACATAAAACCAAAAACCAAATTTATTTCCCTCCTGAGGTTCTTAAGCATGATCGGTAAAAAGTTTTAGATTATTTTTAATGCCGAGCCGGTGTATATATATAACAAATCCGAAAAAGAATTAAATGTATTCCAATATGATGTACTTGAAAAGAGATTGAATGAGAGACAGTGAGAGAGAAAGTTTTGTTTTTAGAGCATAAAAGAAACACCAATATGTATTACACTCTACACCTGACCAAGAATTGGATTATTACCATAAGGCATATATTTTATTCTTGAATAGGTGTTATTTTTAAGACCAAACGGAATTAATTTTATACTAAACGGGAGTTGTTTTTAAGTTAAGCATAACTGAAATTTACACCCTTTAGGTGTTATTTTCCAAACCGTACGGAATGAATTGTATACTAAGCGGGTGTTGATTGTAATCTAGGCAGGACTAAAATTAACACCCTTTATTTATAAAATTTCACTGAAAATAAATGAGTTTAATTTAATTTAGAGTTTTGTATTTTTTTAATTTATTTTTTATTTAATAATAAAGTATTTAATATTAGCCTTACTCTATAATATCCGGTGTTAATAAATCAATCGAAAACAATTACGGCACCATCCTGATCTCTAAATTGCAGTTCTCTGCCTTCTACGTCGATGTTCAGCTTGTTTACAACTAAAGTGAAAAAAACTGTATTATAAAAGTATTTAAGTGTATTATAAAAGTATTCAATACTTACTTGAAATTACAATTCTATTTGAAGTGAAATCCTCACTTTGTGGTTCAACAATTTTTACAATTGAAAATTTCCACCAATTTTTACTTTCACGAACATTTTTGCACTTTTATTTTCAGTGTGAGCGCCCCGGTAGGCTAGTTGGTAGCGTGCTGGCTTATCAGTGCGGGGGTCGTGGGTTCGATTCCCACCAGAGGCTTTGGTCTGTTTTCGCTATAACGAGCCGATAGCCTTCGTTGCTAGTGCTCGGTTAGGGTATTAGGATATAATTTGTAATTATACACTTAAAAAAGTTTGTAAGTTAAAATAACTGAAAATATCATTTAAAAGAAATGATATTTCATTTAAAAACCGGTCTAATTAATTTTCATTTAAATTAAATGCCATTTGTTATTTGTTTTAAAATGTTGATTAATCAACTGACACATCCGTAAGAAACAACTGATATAATCAGTTAAAATAAATGTCAAAATTTTACCCACCAATCCTTAAAAAATAAATGTTTTTTTCATTTATTTGAAATTATTTCCGTTTTTGTATTTTTTTGTTTTTTTTTTTTTAAATACTCGTACAATACAAAATGTATGTATGCATATGAAGCTATAAACATTTTTTGTGTGAATGTATTTGTATATGTATGTGTGTTTATGAAGTTCTTGTAAATTGTATTGAAAAATTTTGTATATATACAACCAATTTAAATAAAAAAACAAATTGAAATTTTTAGAATATTTTTTTTTGAAACAGACAGCAAACAAAATTTAAATTTGTAATAACTGTTACGGACACAAATAAACCACAAGTTTCGGTTTTGTGGGTAAATTTTTATTAAATTTCAAACAAATGAAAAAAATAAATGAAACTGAAAAAAAATGGTAAATGATAGTAAATTATTTCGAATAAATGTATAAAAAAGTTAATATAGATATTTCTTTGAAAAATAAATGTATGTTCCTTTATTTTTAAATGAAACGGAAAACTTTTTTATTAAACTACAAACAGTTAACTACATAATATTCTGAGTGTATGTTTAATAAAAATAATAAAATAAATAATAAATATTTTCAATGACTTTTCAACTTTAACACCTTCATCGGTATTAATTGTAAGAAATAGAGGAAAAGAGAGAGTTTTAAACCAAAACAAGCTTATTCATGAGATAGAACTTTACACATGCTTTTAAATCCTTCTAAGTGTTCTTTTTAATTTTGATGGAATAAAAATTTTTTAAGAGAGAAATTTAATTCCGTCTCACCGTTTTGTGGACATTGAAGGGGGGATAAATAGACTCTCCGAAAATGCTAACAGTGTAGGATTGAGAATTAACTTCAGGGGGACAGGACTGATGCGTATTGGTACTAATTTTTCGTCACCACTTATTGTTGATGGTACCGTAATTGAAGATGTAGAATCTTTTAATTATCTTGGATGCAAAATTGCGAAAGACGGTGGTTCTGCAGCCGATATTGGTGATCGTATCAACAGGTCCCGTGTTGCGTTCCTCAGATTGTATAAAATTTGGCGCGCTAACAAC
Source organism: Eustalomyia histrio (assembly GCA_949748255.1). Lineage (NCBI taxonomy): Eukaryota > Metazoa > Arthropoda > Insecta > Diptera > Anthomyiidae > Eustalomyia > Eustalomyia histrio. The sequence continues at coordinate 32,930,516 of OX456525.1, read as the reverse complement.
ATCTCCCAGAGAACGAAATTACGTATATTTAACTGTAGCGTTAAATCTGTGCTGCTATATGGATGCACTACATGGAGCCTTACGGAACTGACCATGAAGAAAATACAATCGTTCGTAAATCGGTGTCTGAGACAGATATTACGTATCTATTGGCCTAATTGGTTATCCAATGAAGATCTTTGGAATAGGGCAGATTGTTGCTCAATCGAATTTGACATTCGAAGACGTAAATGGACATGGATCGGCCATATTCTCAGGCGACCAACTAGTGATATTGCTAGGGCTGCACTAGAGTGGAACCCTCAAGGTCAACGAAGACCAGGCAGACCACGTAATACATGGATCCGATGCATAAGAAACGAACATGAAACAGCTCGAAGAACCTGGAACGAAATTAAACTGCTTGCCAAAAACAGAAGTAGATGGAGAGAATTCGTTGTCGCCCTATGTTCTCCGTGAACTTTTTATTTAAGTATATTATGTTATATTATTGTATTTAAATAAATAAAGGACATATATATATATTAAAATTAAACTGAAAGTAATAAAAAAATAATAAAAAAAATTCCTGATGCCTGTTTCGGTGTTATTTTTAAACTAACAGGAATAGTTTTTATTGTTTTTTTTGTGTTGTTTCTAAAAAACTTGCAATTTTTTATGGTGTTAAAACAATTCCCTTCACTATTTGAATTTATACCGTATGGTTTCAGATATAAACTATTTAGGTATTAATTTAAAATTTAATTATAAAGAAGTTTACAATGATCACCGCTAAGTGTACAAATTAAACCAAAACTTTTTACTGTGTATATGTCTTTCATATGAGCTACATGGTTTCTAAATCTGAGCTAGTGAAAAACTAGACTAGACGCGAAAATTTAATTTAGGCTACTTGTTCAAAATATTTAATTTTATTAAGCGGCAGTATAATTATTTTTTTTATTTTCGCGAATATTTTATTTAATTATTGTAATTTAAAATATTAATTATGCTTTTAACAGAATGCTACATAAAAGCACTATTTAACACTTCGCGATATAAATTAATTTTTATTAGTGGCAATATATTTATCAGCTTGGGTGTATCTAAACGATATATATTTTAAACTTATAAATTTTTTTATTAAAGGGTAGGAGAAATTATGATATGAGGTACGTTATTTTTTATTTTTTTCGAAAATGATGTCAGTTTTAGTATGTGTTTTTTTTCTGTATATTGTTTTTTTTTTTTTTTTGTATAATATTTATGGTATATTCTTTATGTATTTGTGGTAATTTTTTATATTTTATAATGTGGTAACATATGCATATTAGATAGATTAGTAAAAGAAAACGAACAAGAAGATTGATATAGATTGTTATGTTTGTGGCATGTTGGAGGTAGATAAGCTTCTTGTATATAATAAATTTAAAACTGAATAACGATAGGGAAGTGGTTAAAATATTTATATTTATTTTAATAAATATATACACAACACTTGTTATGTTGGCAGGAATTTTACAATTGATTTTGATTTAATACAGCAAAAAAACACAATTTATTTGAAGTTTTCAAGTCAAATAGTACTTATAAACAATTTTTTAAATTATGCTATACCTGGTTTATGAGATTCACTTTTTATTAAGGTAGCAAGTCTTGGAAATGTACTTTTTCCAAAGGCTTCGATAGTCTAGTTGACAAAGAAAAGAATTTAAACTTTGAGACTGCTAGATTTTAGCAAGTGAGTGTGGGGCACCCTGGCTGCCATCACATCTGACTGATCTTTTATGTGTGTTATCATTTCTATCTGCTAACGCTAGGAGCAAATTGTTTTATGCGAGGTCTTTGAGCAACGAGTCCAATCTAACCTCTATGCATTGATACTGTTGTCAAGTGAAATCTTAAAAACATTCGGTTGAAAATTAAAAATTTATGTTTTTTTACCACCGGATCTCGAAATTGTGTTTATAACACAATGTCAGCAGTGCCTTTTATTGGACAGTAAGGCTAATGTCAGAGTGGCCGCTACAAGCAATGCTATAACTCTGCGCTATAAGCCACTGCTAGTGTTTTCTTTTGTGCTCTCTCGAAAGATTTCAGAGTGAAAGCGAAGATAGAAGCGTGTATGTGTTATAAAGCAGGTTGTGTAATGGTTTGTAGCTACGCTTGTAGCGGCCACTTTGACATTAGCCTAAGCAGTTGCGGACATTTTTCAAAGACGTCTTAAAAATATTTTGAATTATTATAAAATGAAAGTTACTAACTGCCTATTTTTCGGCATTACAAGAGTGTTTTTAATTCGCATTGACTAATAGCTTGCTTAGACTGCGAAATTTTTCTACTTCTTTTAAGTTAATCCACATTATTAGTTTTCTCTGTTTACATTGCATTTTTTGACAGTTAAAACAGTCTAATTTGACAGTTAAAAAAAATAAACTTTGTCAGTTTGATATACTAAGGTGGCGCCGATAGCTATTCGGCATAAAAAGAACATGGGAAATGTTGGCGTGAGCAAAAAATTTGTCGACGGCGCCATAACCTTTTTGCAGTCTTAACGTTAATTTTTTCTGGCTTTGTGTGTATGCTGACAAAATTTTTGGAAATAATTCAGCCATTTCTTACTTAGAGTGCCGATTGCAATAAAAATTATCGAGTATAGGTTTGAACGTCACGTACGGTACTTTGTGCATAAAGAATTTTGAGTGCTTGCTACTAGTAGAGACTAACAAAAAACAAGACTACTTTCTCCAGACATTTCCGTTTGTATATGTGAAAAAAAAAAAATTTTCAACACATATCAATTTTAATCCACTTTCCCAAACAAAAAAAATTATAAATAAAATTTAACAAAAAAAAATTCAAAGCGGGGTGTCCTGATGTAAAAGGTTTCAAGACTTCTCATCATTTAAAACAAAAAATTTACCGATTCTCAATTAGTAAAGACGTCGGTATGGTATGAGCCTTGGACAAGTAAAAAAAAATCACAAAATACCGCTTTTTGAATAAAATAAATTTTTTCCACGTTTTTTAAAACAATTTTGAATTTTTTATCAAGAGAAAAATTTTATATTTAAACTTGAGTGAGCGTCAAACCATAGAGGGATATACATATGTAGAATGTCAATGGCAAATTTCAAATAATCCAGTTCAGTAGAACTTGAGATATAATGCATACCAGCTTGAAAAAAGTAGTTTCGGGAAAAACGCATTTAATGTGTTGAAACTGATCGGACCAGTTTAAAAGCCGCGCTTCTAAAATGCATTTAACTCGGTAAATAATAGAAATTAAAAAAAAAAAGTTTCGATTTTTGCAAATGTCTAGACTAGAATACCCTCTTAAAGCTTGTGAAAATTTACAATCCCCAAAAATAAAATCATTTTTTTTCAAAAATATTATTTGTTAATTTTTTTGCAGCCAAGTCTAGATTCAAATGTATAATTTAATAGAACATTGTCACAAACAAATTTTAATTTATTATTTTTTCTTGTAATATTTCTAAATGTACTCAATATGTTTGCAAGGTTGATGACAATATTTATTCATTGAACATGATTTTAATGTGTACATTTTTTATCAAATGCGAAAGATTTAAGAAAATATTAAAAACAAACTAAATTTTTGTGATACTTCTGAGGTTCTTAAAATACCAATTAATATTTTCGGATATGATTGTACTTAAATGAAAGTTTATATTACTCAGATGAGTATAAATAGTCAAATATTTTTAAACACTTCTTTCCGAAATTGAGCTATAGAATATTTTTCCTTTGGTCCAGGTCAAAAACAGATAGGCCCATATATCGAGAGCGTGATTGTTTTGACTTCAGATTTGTGTTTAGGATGCTAATATATTTTAAAAAAGTTTTAGTAGATGAAAATGATTTTTACAATAATAGCAATAACATTATTATAAAAAAATTATAAAAAATTCTCTACATAGTATTTGTTTATTTATATAATTTTATAACAAATGCGTTGTCATTATCACCTTATTTAAGCGTATGAGTAATAATATCACTCATACGCAACGTTAACCTTGACCATAGAAATTTAAGGTATTTCTTTTGTTTAGTATTTCCAATTCGGATATATACCCAACATACCAAATGACTTGAGAAAAATATTATTATAAGCTTACAAACACAAGCCTTAAGCTTGAAAAAGACTTGAGAATATATAGATAAAGGCGATCGTAACAAAACCAAAACGGAACCCTCGTGAAAATATTATGTGTGTATGATTACTATAAGCTTATTCTTGCAATTGTAGAATAAGCTTTCGAAAATAACATTGTATTAACTTGCGTATAGAAAAGCTTATTTGACTCAATATATTTATAAGATTTTTTTCAAACTGTAGAATAACCTTAACATATAATATATTATTTAGTGTTGAAAAAGAGAAATCATAATTATTTTCTTTAATTTCATATATTTTGTATTTTAATTTTAAATATAAATAATAATAACTCATTTTAACCATAAATAAAAATTATCATAAAAATAATTTAATTTAATATACAATTGCACGTTCAATTTATAAAATTTACAACTAAATGTAAAGCACGTTTGATAAATTAAAAAAAAAGTAATCGTACTTGTTGTATGCATTATAAGCGTAGAACAAAGACAACAAGACTGGAATGTATTGAAAAATATTTCTATTTAAATCGTCATATTGCGTTGTTCAATATGTGCATGTTGTTTATAAGCATACTTTAGAAAAAGTTATGTATAATAATATTTTCTCAAGCATTGTTAAATACTGTTTGTGAATTCACATTTTATAAACATTATAATAAGCGAAATTAAGAAAAGCTTAAAACACACTATTTATATAAGCTTATTCTCAAGTTGTATTGCAGTTTGATTGATGTATGGTATATTGGGTAGTAAGTGGCATTTGTAATATTAAGTGTTTCAGGTGTGCTTTCCCAAGCAGATGATTGTATTGCTTCTACTAAATGGTCTACTTTATCTTTGATTTTGGTGTTTCTTTTAAGTGATGCTAGTAGGTTAATTTTTTCATGTAGTAACAAAGTAAAAAAGATCCAATTCGTTTTGTAATTAATTAAACTTTATGCAACTGGCTTAAAAATAATTTTTTCACTGACCCACAGAAATTTTGTATAAATGTATAATTTTTTGAAATGCCTTTTATATATCTGTTATACAATCAGTATACTTATATCTGTTATACAATCAGTATTTGAAGGCCAGTAACTTTCGCTATTTAATTCGATACAAGCTTTATTTGTTTCAGAGCCTTTTACGGATGTTACTCTTGATCCCAATTCTGTTTTTGGCATTGAAATCACCTATGAATTGATTACCAAGTGGTCTAAGAATATTTAAATATTGATTAAATTTGATAGAATGCCCCGGAGGTGAATATATAGAACATAATTTAAATGAATAGTAAAATTTTAATTAAATTAACACACTGGCCAATTGAAACATATCAATTTCCAATTTTGCTGTGCCGAATCTTTGAATACCCTACAACCATGTCCTTAAAAAAACAATCATTTGCTAAATTACAGATAACGCATAACATAACATATTTTAACAGAATATTTTAAAATTTAGTCGATACTTTCGGTGAAATAAAATTGTAACATATTTGTTTTGTGTCCATTTTAATTAAATATTGGGAGAAATTTCAAAAACAATGATTTAAAATGTAACATGGTTCATATTCCCACAGCTTCCCCTGGAATGTGTGAATCTACTTTAATAACCACAAATCCCTTAATATCTCCAATGTCCTCCATCTAATAGAAATTAAAAACTTTAATACGGCAAAAAAGCACATTTGCAGTTTTAAATTTGAAGCTATTGTATACGTATACATTTTATGACAGATGAATCATTCTCGTGTGTTTTGAAAAGAACAAAAATTGTGTAGCTTAAATATAAGTCTAATGTGTGATAGCTCATAGAAATTAAATACCTTTAATACGGCACAAAAGCACATATGAGGTTCTAAATTGTGGCAGAAAATGTACTATAGTATCAACCATACCATTCCCGAAAAACAAAAATTGTTTCTACCAAACACCATTTAAAAGAAATTTTATCACCAAAGTTGTCATCAATAAACAAAAAATTCAATAGGGAACATTTGTAAATAGTACCAATTGTGTGAAAGTAGTACCATAGTACTTTTAAGGCTTTTACAGTAACACAAAAACTACTTCAATACAAACTTTATCATCCCTGTCCTTCAAAAAGTTTTTGTTACAAATAATGTAAAAAATTGAAGTGAAATTATGGAGGTGAAACAAATTTTTGAGGTGACAACATTTTTTGGATGTGCAAACAATTTTTGTGGTGAAAAAAATTTGTGGTGTAAAAAAATTTTGTGCTGAACTAAAAGTTTGTGAAAAAAAAATTTTTAGTGGTGAAAAACATTTTAAGGTGTATTTAAATTATTATTTACTCCTAAGCTACTGGTTATAAAATACGAGAAAATATTTCATTTACCACTCGCTAATATGAAATTGTACTAAACTACACCAATTTGTATTGAAAATTTTCAGGTACCTTCACATTGTCACTCACAACTTTTTAACCGCTGGACCGATTTTCAATATCAAACTGCTCGGGTGGCTATACATTAATCTTTGTAAAAATTAGTGTTCACGCTTGCATCTTTGAGACCTGATCACAATTTCAACAGACAGATAGACAGACGGACATCGCTAAATCGACCTAAAATCTCAAGAATATTTATACTTTATAGCTGCTGTACCCATTAATTTTTACTTCACGCACCCCTTGAAACATGTTTAGTGGCTGACGGACCCCCAAATTTGTAAATTTTTTTAACCCGAAGATTTTCAGAAAAAAGAAGTAAAAAAATACGAAAAATGGATAAACGGTTTAATTATTGTAGAATTTACAGAATTTTAGAAAATTGCCAAATAAAATTTTTGGTAGATTCTTTCAGTTAATTTACGCTATAAGAACTAGGATTTTGAGGGGATTTTTTATAAAAAAATCTTCTCAGTAGCTGTAACATTTTCTTTAGCATTACACTTGTTAGTTATATGTTTAAGCATTTGGTCGCTTTATTAATCACAAATACAAACAGTGTTTGTATAAACCTAAAATGGAAGATATGAGCATATAAATCAGGCAAACAAAATTTAGTTTCTTTTGACATTTTATGCAATACATGCTCTATCATATTCATTTGTTTTTGTTATAATTTAAAACACTTAAGTTTTTAAGGGGTTTGTAAAGGGGTTTGTAAAGGGGCGAAAGGGTGTCCCGGTTTTATTATTTTTATTTCCAATATCTTGTGTTAAAATGATTTTCTCTAAAGTGGTATTATACATATAATAGAAAAACTCAAAAACTTGGGAATTCTGATACCAAAATTTGGTTATAAATTTATATATTGTAAATTTCAAACATGATTCCATATATAAACATCAATGATTTTAGTTTTACCCCCTAAATATGTCTTTAGGCCGAAAAATGAAATTAAATTTAAAAATGTCTTGCCTTACAGCATTTTCAAATATCTTTCAAATGGAAGAAAACCACACCTCAGATCTTCCTTGGCATTAAAAATTTGTTATCACAACACATGTGTATAGTAGATTATTATGATAATGATGATGATGACGATTAATACATATGACTGCTGATATTTTGTGCTGGTACATAATATACAAATAATCCCAGTCATTTATACCCATGAGGCCCAAATGATTTAATGGTTTTTATAATATATTAAGTATAAAACAAACAAAAATAAAATAACAAAAAACAAAAAAAAAAAAAAAAATAATACTTAATTGTAACATAAGAATAGTCAATGATGAATAAAACAAATAGTCACGGCCATGAACACACACATATCTGTAGAATCTTCAGAAGTACAAACATATTCGAAAAATAACCATAAAAATTAATAAACCAAATATTTCTTTCGTATTTTAGTCGCAAAATAAATATAAGAAAAAGGGAATAACATAAAAATAAAATACTCCAGAGATTAAGAAGTAACCACTTAACTTAATTAGATAAGTGACCATTTTAATATGCTGTGTTAGCAATTTTTTTATTTCAAAAACAAAACATTAAAAGATTTTTATATATTTACAACTTAAGGCATCTAAAACAGTTTAAATGTGCCAACAGATAAAAAAAATACTCTAATGTACTTTATTGGTTAATAATTTTTTTTTTTTTTTGTTGAAAATAATTTAACATTCATTTGGCTTAATGTGTTTAAAGTTCCTATGGAATTGAATTGCGTAGAACCTTTATTTGCTCTAAACGTTATGATGCTGAAACAGTGATTTTTAATGATATCGCTGGCTAATGTTCCATCGTACGGTAAGGTTAAATTTCCATCGTGTTTGAAGGTTACTAATGCCGAAATAGGGTGCAGCAAGTAATCCTTGCAATTACCGTCCAATTTCAGTATGATCTGCCCTATTGAAGTTTAAGGAGAGCATAGATAATTCAAATCGTTTAAATTATGTAAAATCTAACTCACATCTTAAAGATCGACAGGAGGGCTTTAATATAAACCGTTCTACGGGATACCTGATGGCCTTCATTTCAGAGCGTTTGAGTCGATACATTCAACGGCTTGCTGTAAACAAAGTGGTCTACACGCAGAGAAAAAACATGGTTGCAATATGATCACTGCTACTATATTGTGCTTGCTGCAATCGGGTATGGTTGTCACAACCATATTATTTGTTGTCTAACCATAAACATTGTTGCTACCATCATTATTATAGTAAATATTTCACTATTTTATGATTGCCACCTTTTACTTTATAACATGATTGGCTGTAACCATACTGTGGTAACAAAAATTCTGGCTATGAAAAAAATATGATATTTATGCAACCATACAATGCTGGCAGCAATCAATGAATAATTATACATCAAATGAAACATGACTTTGACATTTACAGTCCATATATTGTCTTGTTTTCATAAAAACCAAAATGTATTAAAAACAACAATCATATATTCTTTACTGAAACTGGACAAATACCTTTTATGTGGCATTAAAACATTTCATCAATTGACCTATTAAGATCCAGTTTATTTTTTTTTTTTTAACTTTAGAAGATTTTTTCTGAGGGTTTTTTTTCGAAAATTTTTTATACATGTAATATTATTTACAATAATCAATTCATTATCAAAAAGATTCTATATAAAGATTTTATATGGATCATATTATGATAATCCAGAAATCATAATATATGTAGTTATTGGGACTATAATGTAATAATATTTTGAGAATACCATGATTTATCATATTATGATTAAATAATGGATATTTTTTTATCATAATATGATAACCATAATATAGTACGACTATTGTTGGCACAATCATAAACCCAAAAATATATGATGCTCTTCGAATATGATTCTCCCAACCATGTTTTTTCTTTGCGTGTAGATATTATCAAGGCATTTGATCGTGTGGCATTAAGTACTTGTGTTAAAGCTTATTGCTATTGGTGTCGGTGATGACCAGAGAAGACAAACAAAATTCAATTAGAGCAAAAAAATATTGAAAACAACCAAGAGTAAAAAGTTTGGGTAAAATGTTTTTTTTAAGGAAACAAACTTGGAAGAAAAAATATTTTTTATACATACAAGCAAAAATACAAAGTTAGGAAAAAACACTTTTTTTAAAACCCTTTAAAAAAAACAAAGAACAAAACTAGCAAAAAAAAATATGTTTTTTAATAGAAAAAAAGCACTTTGGGGCAAAAAATAATGTGAAAAAAAAAACAATTTTAAAATCAAAAACCTCAAGATTCCGTTCTTTATTCCACACCTTCTTGCGGATCAAACTTTAAATTTTATCTATTCTTTCGCAGATGACAGCAACATCTGTCATTTCTATTTCTTTGATCCCGGGGGTTTATCAATGTCATCTATGCAAATGAGGGTGTTGATATTAAGGAGTCAGATGCTCTTAATATTCTGAACATGGGATATCCGCTGGAAAAATTACATCATTCAGGTGTCGAAAGAAGCATTCAAATGTTTAAATTTTCATAATGGGTGCAAATACTTCATCTTAACTTCTCACTATCTATACAGCTCTAACATATGAGCAGGGGCTTTAAAGTTAATTTTTTGAACCGTGTTCAAAGGAGGTTGTTGGCGCTTATCAGTATCAGTGGGGTAACCAGCTCTATTCAACCATTAGAGTATCGTCCGAACTTGAGATTTGTTACACTGCTTTTATCGATATTACCATAAAAGGCGTTTTGCTGAAATAAGTGAACTAATTATCGGAGTGCTGGTGGATCGCTCAAGGCATTACAGTTAAAATTCGTCCTTTAGTCGTACTATTCGTCGCAACGAAGTAAAATAACTAATCTTCTAAGATTTAACATCTCGCATATTTACAGTATTGCCATATAAAAATCCCTCCATATTTAATCACCTTTCAGGTCTCCTCGATCCCTTCTGCAAAAAAAGCAACACATTAATTAATAGAAAGAATTTCCTCAGCAGAGAAAACAAATGGTTCAAGGGTAATCATATATGAAGAGCATCACACATTCTAGGGATTATAATTGTGCCAACCATAGCCGTAATATCCCAGCAAAAATGAAGCTGCCAAAGAAGCAATAATAGCATTACTACTATGGCAAAGGCATCACTTCTTCTCTAATGGTTTCATCGATGGATTTAACATTAGCGTGTCATAGGATGGAAGTATTAAAATGTAGCTACTAGCATTACTCATACTTTACTCTAAGGAAGCAATGATAATACAATGATTAGGTATTCCGATGCATGAGTGGAAAATGTTCATATATTCTGTAGTATTTAAGCTTTGATAAAATTTTATTTCATTAGAATGCAGAAAAAATAAGTTTAAAGAATCGAAATTTATGCATTGATACACATAAACTCTTTCTTAAAACAAATAAATAATTCTGCATTAGAGAAAAAGCATTTTTAAAACATTTTTCAAAAATTTTAATGAATTTTTAGATAAATTTTAAAATATTTTTGGATAATTGGATAATTTAAAAACTGGTTGTACAATTTGGAAACATTTTTAGACAATTTTAAAATATTTTTGAACAATTTTAAATAATTTTTGCACAATTTTAAAACATTTTTGGGCAATTTGAAATAATTTTTACACAATTTTAAAAATATTTTTATAAATTCTAAAATAAAACTGGAAATGGTGTAGTGTTAAATAATAAACATAATGCAAAAATACACAGATTGCGTCGTCATAAATATTTAAGGCTGGAAAAATGCAAATGTCAGGCCAGCTAGTTTCAATTAAAGGTTAAAAAAAAATATGTTTTTCTTGATATTTCAAAACTTTTATAAAAATTGCAAAACTGCATAAATTCTAAACACCATGAAATTTTAAACTAAAATATAAAAAATGAGTTAATAAAAAAATTAAAAATTTCATCACAACTATTTTTTCAATTTGCATTTAGGCTTTAGATTCAAAAAATATACGATATACAATAACTTATGCTTCAGAAGTAATGAAGAGTGATTTTTTAAGGTATGCATCGGGTTTATATCCAGATCTCTGCATTTGAAATATGAATACATGAACTCTTTTGGAAGTGCCTTAGAATAACACCAAAAAATCATAAAAGAATGACAACTGAAGTTTAGGAAGCAATGAAAGAAGTTATAGTCACAGAATGACTACCATTTTTTTTTTGCTGGGATATCATAGTTATCATATTATGATAATAAAATAACAACAATTTTACCATAATATAGTCCCTACAATTATATTATGATTCGAAACTATGAAAAAATTATCTAAATTTAAGAATATTTCTTAAAGGAATACTTTTCCTAAAAAAAATAATGTTTGATTCTATGAACTTTTTTAAAGAAAAATACTTCAAAAAATTTTTACATTCAAAAGACTTTTTTCATAAAAAAAAGCATAGGACCTTTTTCTAAAAGAAAAATTCTTAGATTCTAAGGACATTTTTAAGATTCTCTTAAATATTCTCTTTAAAGTCTCTAGATTATTCTTTTAGAAAAAGTTCTTAGAATCTAAGAAGATTAGAACAAATTTAGAATCTGAGTATTTTTCATGATGAAAAAGTGTCAGAAATTAAGAATATTTATTCAAAGAAATGACCTAGAATCTAAGTTCTTTTTTAAGTATACACTTATGAATTTTTTTTAGGAAACAATTTGCAGAATTTAAGAATTTTTTTTTTAAGGAAATGTCCATAGAATCTAAAAAAAATTATTTTATTTTATTAATATTCTGAGTACTTTTTCTACAAGAAAAAAATATTAAATATAAAATCTTTATATAGAATCTCTTTGACAATGAATTTTTTCGACAATGTATAGATTTGTGTTAATTATTGTGTTAAATGTATAAATGGTGCAGGTGAAAATGATCAAATATTGTCATTTATACATGGGTGACAGAATTGATATAATTTTTTTTCATTGAAACAAGACAGTGTTATGATTGTAAATGTCAAAGCCATGTTTAATTTGATTTATAATGTTTCCCACATTGTTTTCAGCATTTTAAAGTTCCATAATTATCATATTTTGCTCGTAGTCAGAATTTTTGTTACCACAGTATTGTTACAACCAATCATGTTATAAAGTGGAATGTGACAATCATGAAATAATAAAATATTTACTACAATAATAATGGTAGTGAACATATTGATGGGTAGAACCTACAGGGTGGCGCAAAAATAACCTTCCTATATTTTTTGGCTGTAATTAAAAAAAATGAAAAACTTTGATTCTTCTTGTGGATTATTTTTATTTGGTCTTTTAATTTTTTTTACATCAAGTCGAGAATATGATGTCATGTAAATGGCCGCCGCCACAGTTGATTGTCATTTGAGCCCTTTTTATGGCATTTTCCATCACTTTGGCCAAAACTTCCGGCGATAGGTCCTCACATTCTTGACGGATATTGTCTTTAAGAGCTGCAAGAGTCTGAGGCTTGTTGACATAAACCCGCGACTTAAAAAGCCCCACAAAAAGAAGTCTGGAGCGGTTAAATCAGGTGATCTTGCTGGCCAGTGCAAATCGCCATAACGGGAGATTAGGCGATCGGGAAATGCATCCTTCAGCATATCGGTTGTGGCACGTGCAGTATGTGGCGTTGCACCGTCCTGTTGGAACCACATGTTTTCCAATCCCAATTCATCAAGTTGCGGCAAAAAGAACTCGTTGATCATTGCTCTGTAGCGCTCACCATTCACAGTAACCGTTTGGCCCGCGACGTCTTCGAAGAAAAAAGGTCCGATGACTCCTCCAGCGAAAACAGCACACCATACAGTGACTTTGAGCGGGTGTAATGGCTCTTCGTGGGCTACACGCGGATTTTCAGTGCCCCAGAAGCGTAAATTTTGCTTATTTACGTACCCGCTAAGATGGAAATGGGCCTCATCACTCATGATTATTTTTGATGAAAAATCATCTTCATTATTGCTCAAATAAATAGTCACCAATATTCCGCGTTCTGGAGCAGTGTAGCGTAACATTGTTTATTAACGTGTATTTCGCATGTGTTTACTACACAAATGTCAAAACAGAACTGACATTAGGGGCCAATCGCAAAATTTATAGCATTTTCTGATAGGAGGATTACTTTTGCGCCACCTTGTATTTATAAATCAATAATTTGATTTTGACATTCATAGCCGAATGATGCATTGATCTTGTTGCAACCATTTTTTTCACTGTGTGTGTGCTTCTCTTAAAAAAAAAAATTAAACTGTAATTTTTTTAATTTTAAGTTTTTGTTTTGAGGATAACATATTCAAAGTTTTGATTCAAATGTATTTGATTATATATTTCGCGCCAGATCTGCCTAGATTAAATCAGGATTAATTAGAACTTAAATTTGTCTCCAATTATGAGATCTAGTTAGATTTGGTGCAATCCAAACTTATGAGATCTGATCAGATCTGATCATATCGGATCTTCCCATATATACAATAAGAACTGCTGGTTTTTGAAACAAAATTTAAATTTAAAGTCTGAAATTTTGTGTATTTTTTTGTATTGAAATGATTGGTAGAAAAGGCAGTTAATATTTTTTTTTAAATATCTTTATATACTATTCTATTGAAAAACAGTTTAGGGATTTCCGTTTAAAATTACCATTGAACCTTTACTTTAAATATATTGTCAGTGTGTGAGTAATGCCACTATATTCCTCCCAGGAACAACAAATCTGAAATGTATACAATATCTAATTGAACTACAGCACGTATGAGTATTAATTAATACTCATACGTGCCGTAGTAAAATAGATTTTGTGAAAAATTCCCTTATAACCAATTGGTAAAGAGTAAAAGGTATAATTCTAAATCGTATGTATACAAAAGATGTAGTTTTTTGGACACGACCTCTTTTGAATTTCATTTTTGTCCGCGTTCTATCACTTACAAAATAGGATGAATTTTGCAAAAAGTCATCAATAGGGTTGTATTTATTTGTAAACTAATCACCATATATTTAAAGAAGTTAAAACAATTTTTGACCTGTCCAAAAAATGCCGGGATAGGAAACTCATTATGCCTCCCTAATCGTGATCTGGGTGCAATGAGTTTTCCGATGTGACACCCACCTAATGGAAAACCAATCCACACTTTCTGAATCGATATAACAATGTCCGTCTGTCCATGTAAACCATGTAATCAAACTACAGCTTGCATATGTAGAGATATTGCTCCAAGGACGAACCCTATTAAATTTAATGAGAAGCTGTCCATATTCAGATCAATCTCGCATAGAAAGGTCCTTTCTAAATTAGGTTTCAATGTCATTTAGAATATGACATGGAATTATAAATTACATCGCAGACCACATTCTAGGTATTTACTTAAATTAACTTTAATCAACATACAGGTCGCAGATATGAAGATATGTAAATCAAATTCAGTATGTAAGGACGATTACTATTTAATTCAGTTGGAATCGATATAAATTCAGACCAACCCCCATTGAAAGTTTCTATCTGCATTTAGCTCATGCATTAATTAGGAATATAAAACCGAAATTAAAATATATATTTTTTTTAATTCAGAACCGGTTCCGAACAGCTGCAAAATTTTATAAAAAATATTATCTATCTGAAATATTCACAAAAAAATTCATATATATCGACTATAAACATTTAGCACTTAAGCACATCAATTGAAGTTTACGCCAGCTGCAAATCTGTTTCTTTCCTAAATTATCTCTGAATCTGAGAAGTTTTGTGTAGAAAGAGGTCTTCTAAAACTGAGAGTGATTTTTTATTTATTAAAGATTTGTATTATTTTAGTTAAATATTTTTAATATCTTTTAATAAAACATTTTTTTAAAATTATTTGGAAATAAATGTTGTGGGACTCCAACCAAACCTTTCGGTTGGCAAGAAACTCGGTTGTTTGAATGAATCTGTTTTCTCTGTGTTAGAAACCTTTTCGTACATATCAACTCTACAGTCTTTTTCAAATAAAAAAAATATTTCATTAATATTTTGTGTACTTTTTAACAAGAAAGTCGTAATTTTACAAAATATGAATTAATAAACATGTTTAAAAAAATTATTATTTTTTATTGAAAATAATTAAAGAAATATAAAATATTTATATAGATTTTTTTTCAAATTAATGTTTTCGACAATAAATTGAATAGTGTAAATTATAATGTTATACAGGTTGGTTGAAAAGTTACTGCGCTCGAAATGAAAGAATACTGTTTTTGTTACGATATATATTTTTTTATTCAATATAATCTCCTAGAAACTCAATACACTTGTTCCAATGATCTTCCAATAATTTTATCCCATCCTTATAATGGTTTTCCGGAAGCTCTGCAAAATAACCGTCTACGGCTGCTATGGCCTTTTCATTCGACGAAAAATGCTTTTCACGAAGGAATCGTTTGAGATTTCTGAAGAGATAGTAGTCACTGGGATCCAAATCTGGTGAATACGGTGGATGTTCAAGCAATTCGTACTTTAATTCTTTGAATTTAGCCATCGTCAAAACACTTTTGTGAGCAGGTGCATTGTCTTGATGAAAAATGATTTTTTTTTCATTAAACCAGGTCTTTTCTCACGAATTT
Source organism: Eustalomyia histrio (assembly GCA_949748255.1). Lineage (NCBI taxonomy): Eukaryota > Metazoa > Arthropoda > Insecta > Diptera > Anthomyiidae > Eustalomyia > Eustalomyia histrio. The sequence continues at coordinate 32,914,436 of OX456525.1, read as the reverse complement.
TTTCATCCAGCTGATCCAAAAGGCTGAAATAATATTCAGAGTTGATTGTTTTACCTTTCTGAAGATAATCAATCAACAAAATTCCTTTTGCATCCCAAAAAACTGATGCCATAACCTTCTTTGCTGATCGTTGTGACTTCACCTGCTTTGGAGCTGAACAACCAGCTTCAGTCCACTGTAAACATTCTTGTTTCAATTTAGGATCATGGTGGTAGATCCAAGTCTCAATCCATAGTTATAAAACGACGCAAGAAGTCGGTTTTATACGGCTTAAAACGCTCCAAACTACGCTGAGAAATTTGTTTTCGATCCAGTTTTTGTTGAATTGTTAATGTGTGCGGCACTAACTTTCCAAACAGTTTTTTCATACGTAATTCTTCATGTAAAATATGGAGTACTCGTTCGTCTGAGATGCCTCTGGCATTTGCAATTTTACGCTTAGTCAAACTTGGATCTTCACTAACCATATTATGAGCAGGTACTCAATGATTTCTGCTGTGGTTGCAGTTTTTGGTCGTCCTTCGCGTGGATCGTCTTCAAGGCTGGTACGACCACGTTTAAATTCACCATCCCAAAATTCAACGGTGCGTTTTGAAGGTGAGGCCTCCTTATACACTTCTAACAATTGTTCATAAATTTCCTTTGCTTTTAAACCCTTCAAAACAAAGAATCTAATGACTGCACGTTATTCAATTTTTTCCATATTAAAAAAAATCAATGACACGTCAACTTCAAATGGCTTGTAAACAAAGAAAGAATTGACAGAATGACTTGCAACTTTGCATGTGTTCTCAATACCAACTTAAGAACTTAAGAAAAAAAAGGTTTGGAGCTAGCAGTGCCATCTCTTGGTGAGCGCAGGAACTTTTCAACCAACTTCCCAGGATTTTATATTATCATTTTGACATGGGTGATTGAACTGCAACAATTTTTTTTTATTGAAGCAAGACAGTAGAGTCATTTGTATTTGAAACATGACAGTAATATGATTTTTGTATCATATTTATTTTATAATCAGAATTTTTGTTACCACAGCATGGTTACATCCCATCTTGTTATAAAATAGAAAATGCCAATCACGAAATAATAAAATATATACTATAATAATGATGATATCGACCATATCAATGGTTAGAAACTATTTATAAACCAATAACTTGATTGTGACAACCATACCAGAATGCTTCAAAAATAATGTAGTAGTAGTGATCATGTTGCAATCATGTTTTTTCTCTACGTGGAGCTTAGACGAGTTTTTTTGGAAAAATCCTGCAGGGGGGTAAAAGGGGGAAATTTGCGGTCTTGACGGGCTACCAAAACTGCCGAACTAGACGGCATACCCAAACCTTTTTAGTTAGAATCTTCAATTTCGAAATATGTGTTCCTTGTAGTACGGACTATGTCATTAAAATGTACATTTTTTAGGAGTTGAAAGAGGAAGGTTTTTGCCTCTTAACGGCCTAGGAATCTGAAATTCCTTAGTGAGTTTCCTCCTCCGATATAGACATCAGTTAAGAAAAAAAATTTGTAAAAGCCTACGGGGTGGGACAAAAAGAGAGAAAATTCGCCTCCTTGACTGCCAAACCCCTTATTTTGCTGGGGTGGTAACAATTTTTTTTTTAGAAATAGTCAGATTTGATATTAGTCCCGCATACTTTTTCCTGTAGCTGTGTAGTTGGTATGCAAAACCTCATATGTATCTTTTTTTTTTACTGGGAAGCAAGCTAGCAACAAAAAAAAAATTATAGTAACTTGTCTTAATTACGAAAGTTTAAGTGATTTTCTTTACTTATTTTGTTCTTTATTCTTAGTACTCGTACTTTGCAAAAACTTATTAAGTTGTTTGTTATTTGTACGTTGAAAATAGTTGTTATAATTGCTTTGTAAGCTTTAGGTAGTTTGTTATGCGTATCTTATATAGTATTAAGTTTGATCATCATGAATGTTCTAATTTTTGTATTTTGCATTAAATTTTTTTTAAGGTTAGAAAATAGTTTTGCTGCTGTAAAACTTATTCAATTTAGTATTTTTTTTTTTTTTGTGTACTTTAGATTGTCTTATTTTATAATAGTATATTACATATTGATTGGCAGTGTTATTAAGAAAACATAAAAGTGGTAAAGTTTAATTATTATTATTATACATTGCTGATTTAAGTAATAAAATATTTGTAATTAAATAATGGAAAAGTTTAAAATTTTAATTTATTTTAAGCTTAAAGTTAGTCATACGGAATTAAAAAATTGGAAAATAGTGGCAGGGAATATTGGGGAAGGTAAACAAAAAAAAATTAATTAATAATTCAATTCAATTAAAAGGTATTATTTTTTTAACAATGTTTTAGAGTTAAGGACTATTTTCCTTTTCTACTTAATTATCAAATAACAATATTGTTTAATTTATTTGTATTTAGGTTTAACAATTTACAAAAAAAAAAATATTTCTGAAATAAGATAAAAAAAAATCCAAACATATTTAAATTTTTCTACACCAACAAATCTTAAGAAATCGTGAAAAAGTCTTTTATATAAAAATTATTTCTGAAATTATAATCCCACCATTTTCTTTTTAAATGCAGAAAAATTAATATATTTTAAATGTATTTTTTTCGTAAAAAAATAACTTTTATAAAGTACCTTTATAACTCACTAATGAGGTACTGTTTAGAATTTGCTCAAGGAACAAAATAAAAAATTAGATTTAAAGAGGGATAACCGTTCCATTAATGGCGTGTCCAAACCGATTTAGCAAGAAACCGAAAATTTAAATTATATGTTTAATGGAGTAGGGAATTTTTTAGTTATAAGGTACTTCATAGACATTTCGTCAGAAATGTTGCAAATATGGCAGCTTAAAAGGGGGAATATCCACCTTAGAAGACTACCGAAACCCATTTGGCTTGAAACCTAAAATTAAAAATATGTCTGAAACTAGAATTATTTGAGCTTATTCATTGACAAGGAACTTTTGATAAACTTTGCCATTAACGTAGTAAAAATAGGGGTTATAAAAATAGAAAAGCCTTCTCTTAGTGGCCTGGCCAAACCGCTTTGGCTGGCAGTATGATAATTGAAAGATGAGTTCTTTTGAATATGGGCTAATTCACTAATAAAATACTTTTGGAATTTTAGTTATAAGCGTGATATAACAAGACTTAAGAGGCCTGCTTAAACTACTTTGAAGAGCGAGTGAACCCGAAATATTAAAATTGGGAGATAAAATGGAACGAAACGGGAATCCAGTGGAATTGAAACAATGGAAAATGGGACACAAATGGAATGAAAAAGGAGTGGAAGTGAAAGAAAATATAATCGGATGGAGATACAGAGTTTAAGAGCTAGGACCTTGATTTTTGGCATTAAGATTCCAACTCTGGTGTAGGCATCCACCAACAACTCATGGCTTTGTGGGATGGGTGGTTCATAAGCAGGCTGACGATAACCTGTATCAGGTCAATGGAGAAGTCCAAGGCCTGAAGGCACTACTATACTTAAATCGATACAGCTGTCGGATCATTAGTTTGTGAAATATAGCATTTTTTGTTATTGTGAAAAAAAATGGATGAAAAGGAATTTCGCGTGTTGATAAAATATTGCTTTTTGAAGGGAAAAAATACAGTTGAAGCAAAAATTTGGCTTGATGACGAGCTTCTGGACACTGCCACAGGAAAGTCAACCATCAAGGATTGGTATGCTAAGCTTAGACGTGGTGAAATGAGCACCGAAGACGGTGAACGCAGTAGACGCCCAAAAGAGGTTGCTACGGACGAAAACATCAAAAAAATCCACAAAATCATTTCGAATGACCGTAAATTGAAATTGAATAAAATAGCAGGTACTCTAAAGATATCAACGGAACGTGTACATCAAAACATTCACGAATATTTCGGTATAAAAAAGCTCTGTGCAAGTGGGTGCCGCGCGAGCTCACTTTTAACCAAAAACAAGTCAGTGAAAACGAAGGCGAAAATCCTTGAAATGGGCTCCGAATCGCTTCCGCATCCACCGTATTCTCCAGATCTGGCCAGTGTATTCTCCAGATCTGATCAGTGACTATTTCCTGTTCTCAGATCTCAAAAATTGCTCGCTGGGAAAAAAATTATCGTCGAATGAAGAGGTGATCGCCGAAACTGAGGCCTATTTTGAATCAAAGGACAAATCGTACTACAAAAATGGTATCGAAAAGTTGAAAAAGTGTTTTAGTATTGTAGGCATGTTATTTTTGTTTGTTTTTTTATTTATAAAATGTATTTTCACACAGTCTACAAACACATCTTGTTTGAATGATCATATGTGTGTGTGTTTATGAAGTTCCTGTAATTTGAATTGAAAGAAAAAACAAAACTGAATTTTTTGAAACAACAAACAAAATTTAAATTTGTAATAAATGTAACTGAAAAAATTTCCGTTTTGAGTAAATTTTTATTAAATTTCAATCAATTAAAAACATCGGTAAATGAAATAAATCATTTTAAACAAATGCTTAAAAAAGTTAAAATAAATACTTCTTTGGAAAATAAGTGTATGTTTCTTTATATTTAACTGAACTGAAAACAAATTGCTGTAACTGGAAATAGAAAACTATGTGTATTATATTCTGAGTGTATTACTGTATCGACATTGAATAAGACTGGGGGAGTATATATTGAAATAGTCTTCCCCTTAACGTCCTGCCCAAACCCCTTCTGCTGGTAATCTGAAATTTTAAATGTGATTACCCCTGGGAATATGTGCTATACAGTAATAAGTAGGGCTCGGGAGTTCATGTAAATACATGTTTATTGTCGATAGCTGGAAAATAGCGGTAAGAAAAAATATTTGCAAATCAAAATGGCATAAATTTGTTAATATACATGTTTACTTATATTGCCAAAAATGCATATATTTGCATATTACGCTACAAATGCATGTTTTGCTAAAAATTTATGTTTTTCTTTTTCAAATGGTTTATCACAAGAAATTTTGTTTTATCACGAGAAATAATAGAAAGATACAATTATAAACATTTTGACTATGGTTAATGCTAATTTTCAACTTGTAAATCCTTTTAAAAGACACTCAAATTTAATTGGTACACTCAAAATATTTATTTCGTTAAAAATAATCTTAAATACATATTAAGTTAATTCAATATACAATTGAAAAGAGGACTACTGATATTTCATTATATTCAAACCATTTTTTTGTTTTCTTTCAATCATGGTTTAATAATCGACACAAGTAGTAAAAACAAACGAAGTCTTTAAATATAATCTTCAATATTTAACTGACTAAACGTTAGAACAAATGGTTGTTGTAGTTTTTTTTTTCAAATTTGAAATACAAATAAATATGGGTAATTGCAAAACACAATACGCATATGCGTTTGTATTTTTATTTTCTGTAATTGTACACTCACAATATTATTTCGTTAAAGACAACTTGAAATACATATTAAATTAATCGAAAATACAATCAAAAAGAGGACTACTGATTTTCCATTATATTCATCGCATTTTGTTGTTTATTTTCAATCATTGTTTAATAATCGAAAGTTAAACCAATAGAAATTCGTTTAAAATAACCATCAAATTTTTACTGACAAAAAGTAAGACAAAACTACTTTTGTGGTTTATTTTTCAAATTGAAAATTTTTTTATTTGTATGTAATTACAAAATAGAACACAACACATGCAGATGTTTATATATTTATTGGCTTTGTTTGTATATATATTTGAATAATTTCTTGTAATTTTTATTGAAATAATTTTGTATATCTACAAACTATTTTGGTAAAAAAACAAAAAGGAATTATATGAATTTCTATTTTTTGAAGCACAAATCATAAAATTTTACATTTATCCTAAAATATCAACTTCTACTGAAAGTCCGTATTTTTTGATTCAAATAGTTAAAATATATATCTCCATGAATTGATTCTCCATTTAAAACAAACTTTACGTATCGATTTTTTAATAAACTACAGTCGGTAACGGAAAATATATTGTGAGTTTAATACCGAAAATGTTCAAAAAAAAAAAATAAATGCATATTATTGGTTTCAAATGCATATTTTTGGATATTCATTACATATTTTTGTACACAAAACAAGAGTATAAATGCGTGGGAAAAAATGGAGTTAAATATCATCTAGATTTCTCATCTAGCACAGATATCTTTTGAGACAGGATCTGAGTAAATTCCTGTTGGGAGAACAAAAAACAGAAAATCCCCTCATTAGCTTTCTGCCCAAAAAAAAACGAACCGGTTAGAAACCTTTTGAAAATCCTGTTAAAAAGGCTTAAGCTAGAAATCTTAAACATAAAATTGACACATCCACTACAAATAGGTAAAATAAATTTTATTAAAAGAGAAAAATTTAGTTTTCCATTTAAGCTGGTTTATTATATATTTTGATGCGATAAATTATTTTTACTACAATCTTAAATTAAATATTAAGTATTAGAAAATATGGATCCTAGCTTATTTTGTTGTACTTTGTAATTTAATGTTGTACGCTTTTAAAATCACACAACAAGTAATTTGTAAAACTTCTGTTTAATAATATAAATTTACGACTTAATTAAGTACTTATTTTCAATTAGAATCTAATCAATATAAAAGGATAACAAACAAAAATAAGATAATAAAATTAATAGCGTATTAAAATTAAAGTAGGAAAAACTCCCACACAACTACAACCCAGCAATATTTTGGTAAAGATTTGGACCTATTTCACTTATTACCTGGTAAAGGGTATACTTTACCCTTTACTTTACGTTGAAACATAAAGTTATATGTTACAAATATTGTGACATATTATTACTTGTTTGGAGGCTTTAAATGAAATGAGTTACTAACATGGTTTTATGTAAAAAATGATTAAGAAATATAAAAGTAATTAATCCAATGTTGGCTACCGTTATTATTATAGTAAATATTTTACCATTCTATGATTGGCACTTTTTATTTTATAACATGATTGGCTGTAACTATACTGCAGTAATAAAAATTCTGACTATGAAAAAAGTATGATAATTATGAAACTATGAAAAATGCTGACAAAAATAAATGAATAATTATAAAACAAATATATCATGACTTTGACATTTACACACATAATACTGACTTGTTTTAATTAAAAATTGTAACACTTCAATCACCCATAAAAAAATGATAATATAAAACCATTTTTACCTGGGAGGGGTTTAATTTCGAAAATGCCTTATACCCCATTCAAACTTAACCCCAAAATAGGTATTTTCGTTTTTTCCAAGTTTTCAACTTTTAAATTCAATATAAATTTTAAATCCAAAATTTAAAAACAACGAAAATACGTAGTTTGCACTCAGAAAAAAAGTTAGTAGAAAAATTTTTTAAACGGTTTTCAATCCCAATTTAATATTTTTGTACTGATTTTTTGTAAAAAAAATTATTATTTAGCAAATCTTTTTGCTATTAACATTTTGCAAATAACAGAATTATTAGAGAATATTTACAAATTTTTGTTGCTGATTCAGAAATCATATTAGAAATTTTTGAAAACTGATTCGCTAAAATTAGCAAAAAAAAAATAAAAATTTTGCAAAAGAGAATATTGAAGGATATGTTATTTCTAATTAAAATTCATACATACAAATTTAAAATGCATTAAAATGATCTCTGTGTCATCAAAAAAGGGATAGGAAGTGAAGATACCGACTCATGTCCAAAAATAGCACTAAAAAGTTTTTTTTTGGTTCTAAAAATCAGCCCTAAAAACAATTACAGCGATGTTCATAAAAAAATCTTAATTCAAGTTTCAAATACATATTAGTTAAAAAACATTTTAAGCCTAAAAAAGGTTTATTAAAAATTCGTATTTAAATCAGTATTTTAACTAATAAGTTTTTTTAACTTGAGGATGGCAACACTGTAGGTTTAATGTAATGTTATGTACTGATGCAAATCAATGATTACTAAACCATACGGTACTCGTTTCTATGTATTTGTTTTTGCCGTTTTTCAGAAAAATATTGTTTTTATAAAATAAAAAATTTATGAATACTTGTTTATTAATTAAAAAAAGAAAAAGAGTCAAAACAAAATGACCAATAAAAGTGCTACATGGATAATGATTTTATTGTAGATAAAAAAGTATTCAAATAACCGGTTTTATTTTCTTTGTTTTGATTAAAAAACACACCACTAGTTTACTTTCAATAAATAACATCAAAAAATTATAATTTCTGCTTAAATTATTTTATCCGTAATTGAAAACGGGTCGCTCCTCTTTTTGTAAATTTTCGTCTGACGAATTTTTTTCATTTGGGCAATAGTTTCTATAATAAACAAATACAATTAAAAATTTCAAAATTTTCAAATACAAATGGTTCTTACAATTCTTTTGATCAAATATATAATGCTAATATTTATTAAACAAATAACTTCTTTTGATTAAATGACAATTTTTTTCAAAAATGTTTAACATGAAAATAAACACAAAGCAAGAATGCCATTTTAAAATAGGTTTAAAATAGGGTCGAACCAATTTTAAAATTCGTTTATTTACATAAGGTTTAAAAAAGGTATTTTAAGCTAAAATTCATTTATCAATACAATTTTAGCAAATTTTGCTTAAAATTGATTTGAAATGCTGTTTAAAATTTTTATGAATACCACTGTTAAAATTTAACCTTTAAAATAAAAAAAAAAATGACTAAAATATTTTTCAAAACAGGAATTACCAAATTGAAACAAAATGATAAATTCGTTTATGTTTTAACAGTTTTTAAGCCTTTGGCTTTTTCAATGTTGTCTAAAATAATTTTTTGAGAAAAAATAAATAAAATAAAAAAATCTTGATGCACTTAAAAAAATAATTGAATTTTTTTACTTATATTAATAATATTTAATATTTTGTTTTACTGATTTACAAAAATTTTACTAAAATTTAGTAGCAGCAGCTAATTTCTTCTACAAATTCCATTGTATTAGCAGACATGTGTGGCTAGGATTAGCAAAAAATACCGCTGGGCTCAAATTAGCAAAATTTCCCGTAATAACAGCAAATTTTTTAGTTGCCATTACAGCCGTTTTTTTTTGAGAGTATGAATGGGGTATTCAATTTATTTTCGAAAAAATTCATTGTCAAAAATATTCTAAATAAAAATTTTAAATTTCTTTTCAAACAATAACATTTGTTTAAATAATTTTTATAAAAGAACGAGTTTTTTGTGAAAAAGTACTTAGAATATTAATAAAATATTTTTTTTTTAAGAACTAGTCTGTATAACCCAAGAGCTCTTTTGTACAAAAAGGTTTCTCATGCAAAACACTAGATTTTTAGAAATATTTCTGATAGACGTATTTTTAGATTCTATGGACTTTTCCTTAAAATAAAACTTAGATTCTAAGGTATTTTTTTGTATAAACAATTCTTAGATTCTGAAGACTTTTCATCGCGAAAAATACTTAAATTCTAAGGACTTTTTGTAGAAAAAATATTCTAAGATTCTAACGACATCTAAAAAAAATCTACCTAAAACTTTTTTAAAAATCTCCTTAAAATCTAAGAATTTTTCTGTTAGAAAAAGTCCAGAAAAACTATGTATGTTTTTGCGTTAAAAAAGTCCTAAGATTTTAAAAAATTTTTTTAAGTGTTTTTCTTTAAAAAAGTCAGTAGAGTTAAAGAAGTTTTCCTGAAAAATCCCTTAATATAAAATTTTTTAGTTAGGAAAAACATTTCTTAAAGTAATACTCTAAAATTTAGCGAACTTTTTTATAGTTTCGAATCAAAATATAAGTGTAGAGTGTGATCACTATATTATAGTAAATATGACTATGGTTGGCATAATCATAATCCCAAAAATGCATAATGCTTTTTGAATATAATTGCTTCCTTGTGTGATTATGTAGTTATTTAGACCTTATTGCCAACTAGTGATTCCAATATTACAAGTAGTTTCTTGGTAATGACTTATTTATTTAAAAACTCGTAAGCTTAGGGTAACCATTTACCTCCAATGACACTACCATGTTAAAAGAATATGTTATTTGACCAAAGAGTAAGTACTTATAATTTTTGTTTTCTTATTCGATTTCTCAGAACCTGGCAACAGCAAGTTTTGCTGGGAGGTTAACAAAATATATAAATTAAAATTAATGAAAGTTTTTACTAATAAACCTATAAAAAATTTTAAATAAAACTAAATTTTAAATCTCAAACACATTCTCTATATAAGTTTTATTATTTTTATTACAGGTGAACATCCTGCGGCTATGCATCATGGTGGTTCCACACATCTCCAAGCATCACCATATACCACAATCATACTCTGTGCTTTAATATTATTATGGCTACAACAGCAGCAACAGCAAAGTATTATACTACGTCAATGTATACGTTGGCTCAAAGGGACCATTAAAACACGTAACAATGAACAACATTTACACCAGCAAGTGCTACAGCAACATCTAATACAACAGCTCTTGTTACTGCTGCCACCACAACAACAACGATATTATTATTATTACTTTGATATTAAATCCCCATATAGTTGTGTATTGTTGTTGTGGCAACAAAAACAACAACAGCAACATAGAACAAATCTACAATTGCCAAATACATAACCATTAAATGGTTTTTAAATACATAGTTAAAAAAACTAAAAAAAAACTATATATATATTTATATTAAAAATAAAATTACATCATCCCAAATGAATTAATGAAAAGATTCCAATTTGTAAATATTATTAATAGTAAGTTTATAAATGTATTTTATTACCTACTACACTAACTTATTGATTGATATTGATAAAAAAAAAGTCATCAAGGCGAACGAATGCGATGCGAATGTTATTAATATAAAAGTGTTTACTTCTTGTACAAGTTCCCGTATTTAGGACAAGTATGTGTAAGTAACATTTAAATTCAATTTTAATTACGATTAAGCAAACATTTTTTTTTAAGTTAAGTTTATAAGATGTAAATTATTAATGTAATAAATTAAGTATGTATTAATAGACTAAAATTTGATTTTTTTTTAAGTGTATTATAAGAACTGTATATAAACGATAGATATAGAAAATTAATAAGCAACCTTTCCAGGGGTAAAAAGAAAAATTAATATGTTCAGGGACAGAATTTTGTATTTCTGGAATACATACGTGGGACTAATAAATTGAGTGGATGAATTAACTGCTAATATTGCATTGATAAATAATGGTAAAATATAATTGATTAATATTAATCTTTTTAAATTTCCTTGCCATTAGTAATCAAATAATAATAAACAAATAATAACAATTGATAAATAAGCTTTTTATTATTTATTTATTTATTTATTTATTATTTTTATTAAACATATAATTACAAATTATATCCTAATACCGTAACCGAGCACTAGCAACGAAGGCTATCGTCTCGTAGCGAAAACAGACCAGAGCCTCTGGTGGGAATCGAACCCACAACCCCCGCACTGATAAGCTAGCACGCTACCAACTAGCCTACCGGGGCGCTCTAAGCTTTTTAAAATCGTATAAGTTGCATAAAATTTCTCAAGTCAGGTATGAAAAATGCTCGCTCGGGCTCATGATCATTTTATTAAACGAAGGGATTCGAAACAAAATATAAAGAGTTTAAATGCATATTTATTGAATTTCATTCCATTTTGATTGAAAAGCGAAATTGAATTAAACGGGGAACGAGTTAATTTGTTTATTACGTAAATAAGTCACCCTGTGTCTGTTTAATAAAAATTTATCCCTCTGGGATTCCTACCTTATTTGTATGGTCGGGGAAAACCCTTGTACTGTTGGAGTATTAATATACTCTGATAACACGAGTAGCCCGGGAAAATCCCGAAGGATCTTTTTTAGAAAACAGACACAGAGTGACCAATTTTTTTTACCAACGTAATGGATTAGAATGGGGAACGAAATTTATATTGTCAGAGTGTGTTAATTTATATTAGCACATACATTAAAAAAAATAGTCCCCCTGTATTTTATAACAAATTTTCAGGATTCTTGCCGAACATACCTTATCTGTATTATCGAAGTGTAATCATTGCCGAGCTAGCAACAATTTTGTCCGTTTTGTGCTATCTCGCTTAGTTTTCGAGATACAAAAAAAAAAGGGAAAAGCTTATTGTTTTCCCTTACAAAGATGCAGGTTGTAAGCAGCTTACCCCTTACCCTTACAAGGGCAAAAAATGTAGTACAATTGATTTCAAACCATCTACATATACAAGTAAATGTCGTTTGTTCTGAATTGTGTGATAAAAAATGATTATTCATTTAATTATTTGCGCTCAGAAAAGGGGATTGTAATAATAAAATAAAATAAATAAATATTATAAAGGAATGTAATCGATGATAAATGCGCTTACTGTGCAAGCCATGAAGCTACAGCTTGCTAAAATCAGCTCTAATTTTTCACAAAATTACTGCTTTCAAGCGGAAATTCACCATAAAAAAACCTTGTAGGAAGCCTGGGGTCAAGTGTCTGCAAGTCACCACTTTTGTCAAATATTTTGGGTGACTTTTTGGTGACATGTCCACAAAGCGTCTATACTTTTTACAATCCTTTTTTTGCAGCTGCAAAGCTGTTTTTGTTCTTAATTTTTTTATTGTTTTATTTTGTTGAAAATTCATGTGCAAAGCTGAATGCAAAATTAAAGTTTTTAATAAAAAGAAAAATGAATTTAAAAGTTAAATAAACAAATTTGAACAAAATAAATAATGAGCAAAAAAAATACAAAAGACTTGTGAAAAAACAATCAATTTTGTATAAAAATAAAAATAACGAGAAAAAGGCAACAATTTTTAGTGAGACTTGCAACTCTAGAGATTTTGTGGAGCCTAATGAAGATTTTACGGAGCCTGTGGATGATTCTGTGCAGTCTTTTGAAGATTTGTCTACTCCAAAATGAAATTTGCACGAATTTTTTTTACTTTAATGAAATTTATAAAAAAAAAAAAATTATTGAAGAAATATCTAATTTAACAAAATAAATGCACCTGTTTAATCTTATTTCCTTTCTAGTGTGGAAATCTAGTAAAAAGTTCCAAAAGTGTATACTAAAATTACTAGAATGTACTAGTGAATCTCTGGTTCCAATGTCAACACCTAGTCAATAGTTGTGTAGATTCGCAATGACATGCACATGTTAAATGTCTACAGCAGAAAGCGTTGGCTGGGGCATAATTAGTCAGTAGTACTGGTGACAAAGTCAATAGTGAATCAGTACAGTTTCACTATCGCCATTTCCTACAGGGAAGTTATAGCATATGTAAGCAGGTATGTAATGGATTACCTTAATTTTTTTTATTATAAACCTGCTTATATTTTCCAATAAAAAATTGTGCTTAACCGAATTTTTTATTGGAAAATATTCTGATTTTAAGAAAACATAATTTCTAAAATCTTCCTTAAATAGATGAATTTTTGCTTTTAGTATTAATGAATTTATTTCTTTAAAATTAATGATTTAATGAAAATTTTCATTAAATGTATGAAAAATTCATTGGTTTTATGAGTAATTTATTTTTAAATACAAATTTCTTTTTAAATAAAAATTTTAATTTATAAAATTGTTTTTGAGCCAATTTAGACGATGACTTTGTTGCATGCAAATATTGCGTGCAATTTTTGTTTGTTGGCGAACGAGGTAGAGAAGCAAGCGGGTTAACAAAAAAGGTATGCTTTTCATTTTTCGTGCATATTTATGTTATTACTCTTTTACACTCATATGTATTCTTCTTTTGTTGCTTCATTCACATTCAGTTTTTCATGCAATTAAAGTCACCGTATTAATTGCACGCAATCAATTACATGGTATAAATTGGCTCTTTATATGCAAATTTCCGTTTTCCCCATATAATGGTACTTTTGGGCTGAACAAATAAAAAATAAATATTTTGTGAGCAACATGTATACTTTAGGGGCTCCTCAACGATTTTTTTCCAAAGTAGTACAGTTTAAGGTGATTTGAATAAGAAAGTTTTTCGCGAAAAAGTCCATGTCGTGAATTCTTTCGGAAAAAAATTTTACACATGGACTTCCTCATTTCTGGTTGGTGAAACACCATGCGGCTAAAAAGGTGTCAGTGGGGAATCGGGACCTGTCCCGTGATAGGTGAAAACTGGACCGGTTTCGAAAGTATTTATCACGACATAGGTGAAAAGAGGACCAGTTTATATAGTCCTTCCACGTGACCGGTTTAAAAGTCATTACGTATTCGTTTGCGTTGGTTCTGTGATATGTTCTTTGGGGTTTGTTGTGTGACACGTTCTTCCAGACCAGTTCTGTGACGTGTCACATAGAACAAGCCTATTTTCAACTGACCGGTCCTTTTCATATTAAAAAACCGGTCCCGTGACCGATCCTTATCACAATGAACCGGTCAAGTGACGAGTCCTGGGAAAGGTCCTTTTCCTGCAAAGTATGTACACCATTTGAAACGTAATTAAAATATCTCTTCGATGACATGTTAAAGCCATTACAACCAGGCGAAGGAATTTTCACTTTTCTGCTGATTTTTCTTTAAAATTTTTTTATTTTAATGAATTATTTATTAGAAAATCTCAAAGGAAAATTTTACTAAGCTTTTTTAATTAAATTAAACAGAACGCCACTTTTAATACGTCTGTTTGCTGAAATCTAAGCAGTCTGACAGTATCACTATTCTTAATCTTGCTATCCACCAACCGTTCTATAGTTTTCAGCAAAAATAATGTCAGGCTTATCGTTCAATAATAAATATTTTTCTGAGATTTTAACCCTCAAAATGTTTAACGCATTATCAATAATTAAAATAATCATCTTAAGACAATTTTGTACAAAAGTTTGTTTAGAAAATTCACTTAGACAGTCTACAAAAAACACTTAAGTTTAATTAAAAAATCTTGGGATAGGTTGAAAAGAGGAAGGACTATATGTGCTTTATGATTATCCAAAAATGGATGACATACACCTGTGCCAGAGAATTGGCATGTTGTGCGCTCTCAAAGAAACTATGTCATAATAAATATCACGGGCTACCTGAAGAGTTAAGTACCATTTAGGTATTCCTGAACACCACGCAAACACCCGATTGACTGTATAAGGCCCCAGGGCAGAACACTACCCCTTGTGAGGTCAGTTACCTCTTCCCCAGCCTTAAAATTATTTTTATTATCCACGTTACAGATCTTCTTTGTGCATTTTGGTGGCCTATTGTCATTATTTAAGGTTGAATTTTCAAGGTTGGATACATCTCTGGACAGCTCATCTGCCCTCTCATTGCTCTTCACTTCAGAATTTGGAGTTTATCGTGAAATAAAGTCGGCTAAAAATACACATTTTTTCAAGCAAATGTCTTCGGAACATGTAACTTTTGATGTAAAAAGTCCTACTTTAATAATAAAAAAATTTAATAATTATGTATGTGTTTGATTTGGAAATAATGTAGAATATTATCAAATTCAATCGGAGCTTGGTGATCACAACTGAAAATAAAAATGAAAATCGATACTGCATGAAATTTAAATACAGTTGTCGTAACCGCTACAATTCGATTGGCAACAAATTCGGTTAGCAGAAACGAAACTGTTTTCTGGGCGAAGCTCTAAAAATGATCACTGGTAAGGTTGCAAACTAGAATTATTTACACTGTGCTAGAACATGAAACAAGCTGGGCACCTTACTGGTAAACCTAAATCAAGTTTGCTGAAGTCAAGGTGGTAGTCATTATTCGATATTAAAATATAAAGAAAAGCTTTCTTATACAATTTGGTTCATTTGTTAAATTAAATTTTAAAAAAATTTAAAATGTAACCAAAAAAAAAAACATTGGGGAAAATTTATTAATTTTGAAAAAAATTTTAAGCAATTTAATAATCTAAAAACACTTCTTATCGTAAGTAATAAAAATTTCATTTTAAAATAACGATCTGCCTAAAATTTTAAAGCACGCATAACGGGTGCAGCAAAAAGCGTTTTCGAATTAGGTTTACCAGCTGTGCGCTCATTTTGTTGAATTTATCGACTAGCACTCCAGTAATACTATTCTTCTAGAAACTTATAAACATATAAATTCTAAACTATTAAATTGATAGGTAAATAATAAAATTGGTCATCCAAAAAATGAAAAAAAAATATCATTATGTATGTATATAAAGTCTAAAGGATATTGAGTGTATTTAAAAAAAATCCTTAATTGTTAAACACAAAAAATAGTAAAAAAAGACAAATAAGTAATAAAAGAAAATTAAATCATAAATAAAAAATTGCATTTAAGACTTAAAAACGAATGTATATTAAATCTTATAGATTTTTCTTAGTTAAACCTTTTTTTTTTGCTAAATATTCTCTCTTGTGAAATATTAAAAAAAACTAATTAAAAAATATTTTTATTATTGTTAACTTATCAGTAAGTGTGATCTAATTTTAAATATTTTTTTTATAATATATAACAAGAAATATTTAAATGTTTTTGAAATTTTGTTTATTTTTCTGAAAAAAAAACAAATTGACATATTATAAATTGAAACCAATTTGCACAAATAATTAATTACAAAAAAGCAATTAAAACCACATGAAAATATTCATTATTTATACATTTATAAACAAAACATTCACTGTCACACTCTCTACTAAGACCAACTAATTTATAAAATAAACAAAAAAATAAATAAATAAATACAACTCAAACTATCTGATTGTCTTAAATTTATAAATCTAAATAATACATTTTTTTTAATTGCAAAAAGATGTTAAAAAAACTCAATTTTTCTAAAACTAATCAAATAAATTAAACTGTATGTGGACTATATGTAATTCCCCCCCTCCCCAACCACACCACCCTGAACAATTAGATGGAATAAAAAAAATGTCAGAAAAATAAACAAAACATATAAAATAACTGGTGTTTAAAATACCTATAAGATAATTTTTTTTAAATAAAAATAAAAGCTAATCATATTCTTATAAACAATATAAATTCACATAAACCGTGTCGCACATCAAAAATCATGGTCATGGTAAATTTAATAGATGTGGTTTTATTTGTACTGAAAGAATCAAATATAGAAATTTAACTTTAAATTTTATATTATATAAAAATCTATTTTAATTTAAACAATTATTTTTTTAAATGTTTGCCTTTTACGAAAATTTAACGCTTGAATTCTGAGTACTCGGCTTCTCCTCTACCCACTACACAACAATCACCAATAAATTTTGATACCTAATTTTGAATTTAAACAATTTGTTAGGACAACAACAATACCAATCATTAGTCTATAATCGATAGAATCCACTAGTTAGTTGGTTCTACTAAAACCCTAATTTAATGGTATATAATTGCAGTTGCAGCTTTTAAATATTGATAATTTTTTAATAGATTTAATAAATTATACTAATTTTCCAATACATTCACAGATAAATGGTTAAAAAAAAAATATTTTTACAATTGATTGGAAATATCATTATTAGGCTAATAGGATTGTTGTTTAGTTCATTTTCCTACTTTTTAGTTTCTAATACAATTATTAAGTTTGCTTTATTAATGGATTTAAGGTTTTTTCAAAAAAAAAATAACATCCTTACAAATAAACTTTTATTGTTTTAATCGAATTGACGCAGTCTTTTCTCTGGGTGTATGAATGTTGTTTTTCCGCATAGAACCTCCTTCGCCATAACTTGCACACGATTAAATTCTTCGAATTTCTTATTTTCTATTCATTTTTCAAAAAATCGTTATTTTAATTTTTTTTTCTTAAAATTTAGTATAAAATTTTATTTACTTACACTCTAATAAATTTCTGTTGAATTTTATCCAACTTATAGTAGGAAACTGTACTCCTACTATAAATTGGGTAAATTTACTCTGTGTGCGTAAACAAAAAAAATACACACATTATGCGTAAGTTGGTACACACATAATGGGTAATTTTACATTGAAAATTAAATGAAATTTTAAAAGTAATTCGAAAATTTACTAAAATTGTGCGTAAAAAAACCTATTTGAAGAGTAAATATACGCATTAAATGCGTAATTACATAAAATAATGCGTATATTTACCTACGCATCGTTCAAATTAAACTACAGAAAAATATTTTTTTGAAATGATAAATTTATTTTATGTATGTATGTTTTTATATTAATGAATTATAAATATAATACATAATATATTATGAATGGGTATGTGCTGTCATTTTATTTTATTTTATTTTATTTTATTATATATTATTATATTTTATATAATTTTTTTATTTTATTTTATTTTATCTTATTTATATTTATATTATTTTATTTTAATTTATTTTATATTATTAATTTTATTATTTTATTTTATATTATTTTATTTTATTTTATATTATTTTATTTTTATTATTTTATTTTATATTATTTTATTTTATATTATTTTATTTTATTTTATTTTATATATTTTGCAGCATAGCCAAAACATAAGAAATCCCTAAGACGTATACTTGTTAGATACAAATTATTAATATTACTCATACGTACAGTGGCATTTCAACTATGCAAACAAAATATACTAAAATCAAAATTTCATACAATACTAACAAATAATTATTTTTAAAAGGGAAACAAATTTTAAAAATAATAACAAAAATATTAAACCAGCCTAAAAATATTGATTATATCGTCACTGCACACAGACAAAAATATTACAAAATGTTAAATAATTAAAAATATTTGTTAAAATTCAAAATCCAATTTCTAAAAATTTTTTGTTTGAAATGTTTGTAAATTGTTATTTTTCATATAAAAATTCTTTGAAAATAAAAATTTAAAATAAAAAAAGGTTTTTGGTATTTACAAATTCCATTGTTGGTTCTTTTTTAAAAAATTTTTTATTTGTATTTAAAAAAATATTCCATGAAAAAATTTTAATATTGTTGAATTATTATGTAATTTTCAATTCAACTACTTACAGTTTTCAAGGGTATCCCAAGAAGAACGCAATTTTTAAATTTTAAATAAAACACAGATATTTAAAAAAAATCGTGAAACTTTATTATATCGTAAAGTAGACAGAATGAGGTTATGTATGGAACAATATATCGTGCAGATGGCCGCCGCGGCTTTGCTGGCATGCACGAGATCTTTTAATGAAATTTTCAATGACCGTTTTGCATGAATGCTGCGGTATTTCATTAATGCAGCGTCCAATTTCCTCTTTTAAGGCTTGAGTCGTCGTCGGCTTATTCGCGTAAACCATCGACTTCAAAAAACCCCAAAGAAAAAAATTTAATGGTGTTTAATCGCACGATCTAGGCGGCCAATTCTGATCTCCAAAACGCGAAATAACACGACCGGGAAATGACTGATGCAGCAATTGAATTGTTTCTCTGGCTGTATGACATGTGGCGCCGTCTTGTTGGAACCACATGCCCTCCACATTCATTTCTTCAATTCTAGGCAAGAAAAAACTGGTTATCATTTCACGATACCGAACACCATTGACTGTTTGCGCTTGACCTGCCTCATTTTCATAAAAAAAGGTCCAATGATTCCTCCAGCCCAAAAACCACACCACACAGTGACACGTTGAGGATGCATTTGCTTCTCGTGAATCACTCGAGGATTTTCCTCACCCCAAATGCGACAATTCTGCCTATTGACGAAGCCATCAAGATGAAAATGGGCCTCGTCACTGAAGATGATTTTATCGGCAAAATCAGCATTTTCATGTTGTCTCTCCAATACCCAATTAACGAACTCTCTTCGCTGTCCATGGTCAGCTGGCTTCAGTTCCTGAGTCAATTGAACTTTGTATGCATGAAGATGCAAATCTTTCATCAAAATTCGCTGCAAAGTGGATTTGGAGACACCAATTTGCTGAGCTTGGTGTCGAATTGAGGTGGATGGAGTTTGAGCGACATCATCACGTACAGCTGCGACATTTTCGGTCGATCGACCTGGTCGATGGCGCGTTGTTGTCTTTACATGACTAACAGACCCAGTTTCGGCAAATTTATCCATTAATCTCTTTACAGTTGACTCTTTTGGAGCATTATTGTGACCCCAAATTGATCGCAATTTGCGAACTGTAGCCGCAAAACTTTCACCATTTTGGTAAAATAATTTCACAATGAGAATGCGTTGTTCATTCGTGTAGCGCTCCATTTTTACTAACCTCGTACCTTCTACTAGCAAACAATAACAATTGTTCAAATGTCAAACAATGACACTTCGAATGTTGCCAGATTTAAAAATTGCGTTCTTCTTGGGACACCCTTTATATTGCAACATTCATGTGACAGGAATGCTACATACTCTGCTTCAGTTCTACTCTATGCACCTCCACCATAGAAAAAAACATATCCTGTATACGACTTCCGTTTTATGGGATCTCCTCCCCAATCTGCGTCAACAAAACTTTCTGCAGCGGCAGTTTCATGTTCAATATGCGGATCCTTATTTCGTTGCGACAAACAACTTACAACGAAATAAGGATCCGCATATTGAACATGAAACTGCTGCTAAACATATAATTCGATATTTATCAAAAACAAAAGATTTAAAGATGCATTATTTTAGAACTGGTAAACCCATAGAAAACTCTGAAACTGAGGACTATCTAAGGAAAAATTTTAAAAATGTTCTTTGAATCAGACCATGGCAATCTCAATTACATTTTGCAATTATTCACTTGTGTAATTTGTTCATATTAATAATTCTATCAGACCTAGGCTCACGTTTGTAGTATTAAACCTTTCATCGGAAAATTTCAAAACTTTTTAATGCTTGAAATGGGGAATAATGAATATTTTTGTGTTCTTAAATATCATGCAATTAAATGCAATTACCTCAATTTCATATAATGGATATAATTGAGTAATTGCCATTTAATTGCCCTTTAGGGACCATATTATTGTAAAATTGTGGTTATTTTATTATCATAATATGGCACAATCATAATCGTAAAAAATATATGATGCTCTTCGAATACGTTTTCCCCAATCATGTTTGTGTGTAGCGTTACTAGAAAATATTTTTGGAATAAAAATAATTTTTTAGTTTTTAACAAATCTTTTTTTATGATTAAATTTGTATTTTGCTTTTCCAACGTTGGCTAGTTATTTTCAACAAGCTTAATGCCTTAGCCACCATATTAGCCGGTTAGCCAGCAGTTATCGTTTAGCTTTTGTTTTTGCTTTCATGCATTATATTTATGTCTGGTTTCGAATTCCTTTTTTAAATTTGATTTTTGAATCCGGCCTTTTGTCTAACTAAATTTTAATTTAAGAATTTGGAAAACGCCTTTTTCAGCATTTGTACCAATTGTTTAAGTCTCTTGCCAGCGTTCTCGGGGTTGTATTCATCGAATTTCAACAAAAAAAAATAGAAACTAGGGTTAAAGGCAATTTTTTTGAAAAATTTAAGACATTTTTTTTGCTTTTAAATATCTATTAAATTAACAATGACCAAATGTGTGTGGTAAAACAAAAATTTTTCATTTTACAAAATCAATATTATTTCTGTAATTACATTTTTATTTAACAATTTATTGTAAAAACTACAACAACAACAAAAAACACATACCAATAAAACAAAATCAATTGTTAAATAGAAAATTAAAATATTATAAATATTTTACCCATAAACACAACAGCAACTAAAAAGAAATATGCATAATAATTGATTAATTATAAAGTAATTAAAACAATTATTGAATATACAAAAATTTCAAATGGAATGCAAAAAAAAAAAATTGAACATATTATAAATTTAAATTAAATATAGTGAATTACAAACATATAAATAAATATAGTTAATAATTATACATAATTATTTATTAATAGTTTACATAATTGTTTTTAACTATTCAAAAATTTATATGTAGATTTAAAAAGCAAACAAAAAAAAATGGAGAAAAATATTTAATAATCAAATTATATAAATGGATTTAATTTGTAAGTTAAACAAATTGATAATTAAGTAAGCAAGTCACATTGTTGACATATAATTGAAAAATTATAATGAATAAATGAAAAAAAAAAAAATAAAATATTAAATAAAATATTAATGAAAATTACAAAACCAGAGGGCGTTTTATTGCAAAATAAAAGTAAAGTTTTGTTCCCAATAATATTATTAAAATGTTGTATGTTCGCCCTTTGAACTAAAACAAATTTCGTGTAATTTGTGTGCATAGAATGGCTAATATATCCAGTAATTTTTAGAAGGCAACTCTGTTTTTTTAATAAAAATTAAGTTTTTGATCGTTACTATAGTTGCACATTTCCATCTCTTTTAGTAATACCACGAATTTTTAGAAACTAAAACTCATTTTGTGTTATTTATAACGAAATTATGTCAAATATTGTTTTTATATTAAACAAGTATGTATGTCATTAATATCGAACATACATAAAGGGTCCGCCATCTAACGTTTTTTTTTTCAACTAGTGCTTATTTCGTGAATGGTAACACTAAGCTCATGTCTGATTTGACAGATAATTAGTTTTATCCTTCTGATGAACGAATGTGGTTGTGTATACGCTTGAACAACGCTGGGAAAAATTGCGACATTACTTTGAAAATGGTAATGTTGCAGAATGTCATCTTTTCAATGACATCTTTTCAGATAAAGCTCATTTTGATCTTGGCGGGTATGTAAACAAGCAAAATTGTCGCATTTGGGGCACAGAAAACCCGCACGCATACATTGAAAAGCCGATGCACCCAAAACGAGTCACTGTTTAGTGCGCATTTTGGTCCAGAGGCATAATTGGGCCATTTTTCTACGAAAATGAGTAAGGAGTGGCCGTTACTGTCAATGGCGATCTTTATTCGGCCATGTTGAACGAATTTTTGTTCACAAAAATTGAAGAGGAGGATATTGGCAACATTTGGTTTCAACAGGACGGCGCTACGTGCCACACAGCCGAAGCTACACTCGATGTTTTGCGCTCAGTTTTTGAAGATCGCATTATCAGCCGCAGAGCTGATGTCATTTGGTCACCTCGGAGCTGCGATTTGACACCGTTGGACCATTATTTGTGGGTTGCCGTCAAAGATAAGTGTTACGCCGACAAGCCAGAGACAATTGACGCTTTAAAGGACAATATTCGTGAAGCCATTGGTGAAATACAGCTGCACACAATCGATAATGTGCTTAAAAATCGGACCGATCGTGTAGGCAACTGCATGGCCAGCCGAGGCAGCCATTTGAATAAAATTATTTTCCATCATTAACCGGAAGGATTGTACTTTCAAATAAAAAAAGAAATTTGAGAAAATATTCAGTAGTTTTTTTTTTATAGCATTTTCAAAAAAAAAAGTTATTTGGCAGACCCTATATATTATTTATAATATCGACGACCAACCTTAGCATATACCTATGAATATATATTGGTACATTTTTAATATACATAACATGATTTTACCACAAAATGCTAAATTGTTTTCACATAATAATTAATAGAAAATTTAAGTTATCATGTTGCAATAAATAAATTATACAGACAATTACATTAATGTACATTAGGACTGGTCCTTTTTTCGTATTTTCCCCCAAATTATTGCTAAAAAGCTATGTTTTAAATAAAATAAGTCATTTTGGTAGCATAAAAAGCAGTTCTTAATGCTTCAATGCACTGCTAATATGTTTATCACTTTTAATACCATAAATATATTTAAGCATTATATTTAAGCATTACTAAGTAAGCTAAAAACTATCAAACTTTAGCCAAGAAGATTCAAAGGGAAAGTTTCCCTGACTTCAAAAAAATTTTGCATGTGTACTATTATCAAAAAACCCTGACAAAAAATGGTTACTGCATAATCACTGCTACTATATTATGCTTGCTGCAATCAAGTTATTGGTTTATAAATAGGTCCTAACCATCAATATGATCGCTACCATCATTATTTTATACCATGATAGGCTGTAATAATACTATGGTCACAAAAGTTCAGACAACAATCAATGAATTATTACAAATCAATAATTTACACATATTAAAAAAGTTAAAATAAATCAGAAAAAATTCAATATCAAAAAATTTATATATAAACATTTTTAATTTTTTTTTAATGCTTTTCAATAAAAACAATAATACTTTTTTATACCCTCCACCATATATGATGAGGGTATATATCAGTTTGTCATTCCGTTTGTAATATGTCGAAATATAGGTTTAAGACCCCACAAAGTATATATATTCGTGATCCTTATGCAATTTTAAGTCGATTTAGCTATGTCCGTCTGTCTGTCTGTCTGTTGAAATGGCGATCACGACGCGAAGACGCAAGCGGGATGCCTATTTTTATCCAGATTATTTAACATCCTCCCGAGCAGTTTGGTATTTAAAATGAGCAAAATCGGTCAAGCGGTTCAAAAGTTATGAGTGAAAATGTGAAGGTACCTCTAAATTTTTCATACAAATTTGTACAATTTTTCTGTATCTATTTTTTTTTCTGTTAAGTAAGTTAAAATGTTTTTAAGTCTTCTTATTGTTCGATTACATTTATTGTGTTACTCTGATTAAGTTAACGTAAAAATCAACAATGTTAAAGTCGCTAACAGAGCAGACCTCTGTAAATAACATTGCTAAAACTAAATAACAAAAGTTCGTTACATAAATTGACAAAACATATTCATATTACAGTTCATGCAAAATTTAGTATATACGTATATCATCTTCAGCCCCTATGGTGGATGGTATTCAAAGATTCGGCACAGCCGAATTTAGCTCTTTTTTACTTGTTTTTTAAATAATACGTTTATTTATTAATTTCCTGTAAAATAACGACTTCCTTGGCGAAAAAGTATTTTTAATATTAGTAAAATAATTTTTTGTACTAAAAGGTTTCTTTTACAAAATACTGGATTTTTATAAATTTTTCTGATAAAAACATTTTTGAATTCTATAGACTATTCCTTAAAGTAAAATTATTTGATAAAACAGTTTCTTAGATAAAACAGTTTCTTAGATAAAAATTCGTATTATACTCAAAAAAAGAACTTAGATTCTAAGGATTTTCTTTGAATAAAAAAATTCTTGGATTCTAAGGTCTTTTCGTCATGAAAAATATTTAGATTCTAAGGACTTTTTGTGGTAGATATATTCTTAGATTTTAAGGACTTTTTCTAAAAGTAAAATTATAAAACTTTAAGGACCCTCTTGAAAAATCTTAAAAAAGTCATTAGAATCTAAGAGGTTTTATATTATAAAAAGTCCATAGAATTTATGTTTTTTTATTAAAAAAGTCGGTGCCATATTTATTGGAAAACCACCATTTCCCAACATCACGCTTTGGCAACAAACATTTTCACTTCAATATATCGTCGATCGCGGTTATATATCAGCATCAGCGTATCCTAGGGAATAAGGTGCAGTTTAATATTAAATACATCTCGATGATTTAATACGAGAGCCCATATGTGATCGTAGAGTACATACACATAAGCATCTGCCATAGGGCAAATCGCAGTGAATATACATCGAACAATTTTGGGTTTAGATCCCAGAGATGCGCTATGACCTTCTCACATGAATTAGAATGACAACTTACTATTTAGAACTACACCGCTGAAAAATCCCCAGACTCGATATTATCGCAATTATAGAGTCGGGCTCGATGTCATTAAAAGCACCCTCTATGTCCAAGAAGACTAACTATCGTGGCTTACTATTTTTCCGATAAAAATTTCGATGGTACCTACAATATCATGCAGAGCAGCCTACGTTGACATTTCCTTACTGCAGGCATAACAAAAACTTAAACTTTTCGTTGTTTTTATTTGCTGGTTTTACTAATATCCTGATTAAGGGTCACAGAAAAGATTTTACCAAGGCAAGTTTTTATCAGGAATCATGATGGCACCATCTTCAAGAGTGGCATATGAAACAACATATCTTTGGAAACCGATCTAGGCACTCATGTTCGTTCACGAAACAATATGGAAACAGGTTCCGTAGTCTATGGATACAATTTTCAACGTGCCTTTTCGATGGGAAAGTACCCGTCCATATACCAGGCGGAGATGTTCGGCATTTGTATATGTGCAATTTGTATATGTCTTAGAAGGGGTGTAATTATTTATGTTCTTTCGGTCAGCCAAAAGACACCTTGGGAATTATTTTCCTATGACGTGTCCTCTAGACTTGTCCTGGATTGCATTGAGTATCTCAATAGATTCGATGGATAGATCAATATAATCCTATGCTGGGTTCCTGGGCAGGAGGGGCATGCAGACAACGAACGGGCTGATAAGTTGACCAACTTCGGGGACCGACGTCATTTCTTTTGCCTTGAACTTTTCTGTTGTACACTTGCGGTGAATATCAGAGAAAAACTTAAAATTTGAAGGGAACCCAATGCCATTGAGTGTTTGAATACTAGAATTCCAATCGCGTCATCTGGTGGAAATCCCGGCACAGCGAAAACAGATTCATTGTGAGGGTTATAACATTCTTGCCAACCAAAAGGTTTGGTTGCAGAAATTTAATTATTTAGTTATCGCAAGCAAATGAACTCCGATCAGAAATATCAGTGGCTGCAACGGAGTCATTCGGTCGGCAAGAAAATTTACTTGTCACAGTGAATATATTTTCTGTGTGAGGAGACTTGTTTCTCTGAACAGGACCTTGGCGGGATTTTGCACTGCACAGAAAAAAACAGATTTCTAGTGACAACCGAATTTGTAGCCAATTGAATCGGTTGTGACAACAGAAAACCAATTGAGACATGAGTTACTTGACATTATTTCATAGTATTTCGGTTGCCAGTATTTCGGCTGCCCCAATAAAAATTCGGTAGTCATAACGGAAAAATTCGGTTGCTGCAGCTGATCCATTCGATTGGCAACAAATTCGGTTGTCAGCACCAATCTGTTATCTGGGTGAGAACATTTCAATCTCAGGCAACATTTAAGGACTAGATCCCTGTCCGATTCGGATACTTGCAGGTTTTGCGAATTGGGAACTGAGACAGAGAAAGCAGATTCGTGCTTACAACTGAATATTTTCGAATGGTTCGGTTGTGGTAACCGAAGTTTTTTTTATGACATTCGAATTTTTTGGTTGTGACATCAGAAAACCAAGTGAGACATATGTAATTTGATTATGACAAAAGTATTTTAGTTGGCTTAATAAGAATTTGGTAGTCACACCAAAAAATTTGCCCTATGCTCCTTGCAGGAGTAAAATGGAATATGTACGTATATAACCGAAAAATTCGGCTTGAGCATTTTTGATATAATCATATCTAAAATGTCCTGATATTTTAATATCGTACCTCAGTACATTACAAAATTTCTGCTTTTTTCTTTAAATTGTTCAGAATGAATTATAGCGTATTTCAAACATATATTTTTGTTGAATTATATTAGCTTATAAATCAAATTTTTATTTATGTATTTATTTTTATTTATTAATATTAATATTCAATTTTTTAAGCTAAAGATCTTTTTCTTTTTTTTTTATATAAAATTTCTTATTTTATTTTCGATATTTCGCTAACAATTTGTTAGCATCTTCAGGAAAACAAAATTTTGACAAACAAAAAAATATTTAACATTTAAATATAAAAAATATTTAACATTTAAATATAAATTAAATTTTTAAAAAATTAAATTAACATTTAAAACAAATAGAAGTGGTAATTTTATAAACAACATTTTCCTGCTAAAGCTCGTAAAAAATATTTTCATATTGGTTTAATACTTTAGTTTATGAAATTGAACATAATAAATGTTGTTTATAAAATAAAATAACATTATGAAATTAAATTATTATAGTTATTAAAAACATATCTATACATTTAAGTTTCCTAATTTTTTACTAATTAAATATCTATAATTCTGAGCTAAATTTTCTGTGTCAGCTTTAAAGTTCATTCTCTGTGTCAAAGGTGTATTAATGATTTCTAACATTTTTAACATATAACGTTTTTTATAATTATTTTCTGTTCTTAATATTGAAACATTTTCAAAGTTAGGATGGTGATTTAATATAGAACAATGAGATGACAATGCGGTTTTTTCCGAATTAATATTTCTATGTTTTTGGTCTGATTTATGTCCTGAAATCCATTAAGACCTATTTGTTCCTTTATTAATTCACCCTCTTACGAATTATGTAAATATATTGTAAATATTCTTAAAGAGATAACGAAATTTTCTAGATACAATATTTAGAATTCTTTACAATTTAAAGATAGAATTAGAGGACAACATATAGAAAATGATGAGATTTTAGTTTAGATGTTGTTTCACTATTTCCTAGTATACCAGTTAATTTAGCAATGAGTACTATAGAAGTTGATTTTTAAAACTGTTATAAAAATCAACTAAATTTCTAGGTATTTCACCTTAAAGAATTTTTTTTTGGAAATGAAAAATTATGTTGCAGTTTTTTTTACATAAGAAACATTAAACATAAAAAAATGGAAAAAACTACATTTTCCGAAAATTTTAGATATTCAAATGAAAAGCGGAATGAACAAATAATTTTAGATTTCTGTAAATCTTTATAAAGTTTGACCGGAAATTTAGGTAAAAATCAATACGGATCCACTCTTTTATTTATTTTCACCATCCATTTAATGGTAAACAATACCAATAGAGATAACAAAATAATGTACAAAAATTGTAAAAAAAAACAAAACAAATACGAGCCACTAAATATATTTGGAAATAATACAAAATATTTAACACACAATATATTTATACATATATTGAAGGATATTAAAATGTTTTGTTAACTACAAAAGCAAAAATCGAAATATTTCATAAATAATAAATATAAATAAATACTTTCGACCAACAACCAAAATAAAATCATGTAATATTATTACAGATAATTAACATACACAAATGAATTATAAACCATTGTTTGGATATATTTACAGGATATGTGTTTATGTATGTGTGTGAACAAGTATGTGTGGCTAAAATTTGTGGTCCTATAATTATAACAATCTTGTTCAAGATTTTTAGAAACGAACAAAAAAAACATTTTATCATTGTGAATACACAAACACTCACATAATTATGTATGTATGTAAATTATCACTGTATAATATTATGAATTCTAGTAATCCCTTATCGTGAGTAAGTTTGTGTGTTCAAAAAAAAAGTTTTTCCTACATTAGTTTATATATATAGAATAGGATTTGGTTTCCGTTCGTTGGGGCTGTTGTCGTTGTTTTACTTCAGCGTTTACTATTTGTGTTGTCATTTTCACATTATTTATGTTAAATGTTCAATAAATTAACAAATTATACTATAGTTTTGTACGATAATGCCATAGTTGTTGTCGTTCTCATTGTTCTCGTCTCTGTGTGAGTGTGTTTTCATTATATTTTCTTTTTTTTTTAAATATTGTTAGCATGCAATATACGAACTATGTTTTTAATTATGACACTTTTGTTTTGTTTCACATAATAATTGCATATGTAAACATTAAACAAATTATAGTAAGACATGCTATTCTATAAACGTTAGTATGTTAAACAAGATAGAAATAAAATGACTCCCTATTGGGTCAATAAAGTTTATCATTCTGTTTTTAATAATTAATACATTTACAAATATTACAACCTGGGGGGTCCTTTGGAAATGTCCTCGCAATTTCTAATGCATAGATTTTTGATAATAGATGTCAGCTTCGATGAAATCTAATTACTGCAAATAGAGTTTGTGTTGTAAAGTTGGAAAGAACAATTGAAGCAAAATTAGGAGGTGGAAATTTCAAAAATTTGAAGGATAAACTTTTTTTTTCAATTAAAGTGCAGTATAAACCTACACAACAAGAAAGGCATCCAGACTGCGGTATAATGTATCAATTCAATTTTACTGAACTCACTTTAATAAATATTATGTCCTGAAAATTCCGCTAAATTTACTTCATATAGAAACAATAAAAATACTTTGGCCACATAATCCAACAACTGACAAGATCTCTACGTCAGTCAAGTAACTCCCTTATGCCTGTTAAATTTTTAAATTAAAATTTTTTCTTGTAAATGATCACATTGGGGAAAATCGTTTGTAATTAAATTTAATATTAATTACTTTTGTCAATAGGACAGTTACAAATACTTTTCCTGAGGCAAACAATTTTTTGACGAAAAGTCTTTGAAAATTGCTTTCAAATGACTTAATTTATTATTTTTCACTTATTTACTATTTATTACTATTATTCTTAACCCTTTCGCGGACACTGACGTCTATAGACGTCAAAACAAAGACTTCTGGTGGGACATGACGTGTATAGACGTCAAAAAATGTTTCGGCAACAAAATCTTTGCAAATGAATTTTTCAATGAGAAACTTAGCTTTTATGACGTGTGCAACTATTATGCTTATAACAACATGTTAGACAACAATGTTGCATGTTTATAACAAAACAAAAATAAAGCAACACTAAAAGCCGTTACAAAATCGCAATATTTTTTTTGGGGGTTTCCCGTAGACACATGACGTGAATAGACGTCTTGTTTCTATGAGATTTTCTGCAGTAGTAAAAAGTGTGTGTTTACGAGTAGACGCATGAAAAAGCAAAGGCTCGTAATTGTTTAGCTTGTAAGTATATATTTTTTTGTAACTTTTTTGCTGGCGAAATCTACTGATAAATTATATTTTTTATGTGTAAGGCATTAAAAATGGCATATGAAAATCAAAAGAAAAAATTAGAGAAGTTGTTTGCTGAAGTAGACTCTAGTGAAAGCTTCTCTGAAATAGACTCAGATTCATCTGATCCATTTGCAGATGACGGAGAATATTGTGGGCAAGATCCAAATTATATACCAGAAAGACAAAGCTCAGACACCTCTTCTATTAGTTCAAAAGAAGAGGAATTTGTTGAACCATCTGAAGAAACTGCAGTTAATGGTGGTGAAGTAAATTTAGATAAAAATGAGAAAAGTGTCGAAAATGCAGATGAAGATAATTGGACTTCTGATACTGAAAGTATCCCTGATTTTCAATTTGATACAAGTCAAACAGGTATACAAATTTCATTACCTGAAAATCCATCACCAGTCGAAGTATTTTCCAAACTTTGGACTCCTGATATCGTTTCAACTTTCGTTGAATGTACCAACAAATATGGGCAAGACTTGTTTCAAAACATTGGAAAAATGACAAGAAATTCACGTTATAAATCATTTCAAGAAACAAATGAAACAGAAATTGGAAAATTTTTTGCGCTATGTTTATTGCAAGGGCATCTTAAGTTCCCAACAATACGGAAAATGTTTTCCAAAGATCCCTTGTACCACCACCCAGTATTTTCTTCTGTTATGTCTGGAAGAAGATTTGAACAAATTTTGCGTTGTTTTAATTATGAAAAATATCCAAGTGAAACTGATAAGCTATCCAAAGTTTCCGAATTGATAAATACCGTATTGAATAATTTCTCAAAAGCTTACTATCCTGAAGAATCGCTATCTTTAGATGAGTCGCTATTACTTTTCAAAGGACGACTTTTTTGTCGTCAATACTTGAAAGGAAAGCAAGCAAAATATGGTATTAAATTTTACGAGCTGTGCACACCAGATGGATATACATTGAATTTGGAATTATATAGAGGAAAACATCATGTAGATGATAATACAAACAAGAAAACGCATTCTCTGGTATTGCGTTTAATGGCTCCATACCTAAATAAAGGCCACCATTTATACATGGATAATTTTTACAACAGCTTTGATTTAAGTCAGGATTTACTAAAATATAAGACACACACCACTGGAACATTAAGATCCAATAGGAAACAAAATCCTCCTGCTGTTGTCAAACAAAAGTTAAAAAAAGGTGGTTATATATGGAAGAGGCATAAGAAAATTTATATAAGTAAATGGAAAGATACTAGAGACGTCTTATGCATAACAACAGCTTATAAGCCTGAGTTAAAGAAATGTAAGAATCGATATGGAAAGGAGAAAATAAAGCCTGTTGAAATAGAAGGATATAACAGTAATATGGCGGGTGTGGACAAAAGTGATCAAATGATCAGTTACTATTCATGCCCGCGAAAGACCATACGGTGGTATAAAAAAGTTATTTTCCACCTCTTAGATCTCTGTGCCTATAATTCTTTTTACATTTATAAAAAACACACTAAACGCTCAATATCTTTTTTACAATATAGAGAAGACTTAATTTATTCACTTTTAGGAATCAACATGTCTTTGTTGAGGGCAACTACCCAATTAAGTCCTGCTAATTCAATACCTCGATTAAGTGAATACCAGCATTTCCAAGAAAAGATTCCATGTAATGCAAACAAAAACAAATCTAAATACTTACGATGCAGATGGTGTGCGAAGGAAAATATGCGACGAGAAACCTCATACCGTTGCAAGACCTGTGACGAAAAACCTCCACTTTGTCCAGGTTCGTGCTTCGAAAAATGGCATATTAATTAAAATTAATTTTATTGTTTTTATTGAATTTCTTGTATTTTGGTTTTTATAAGTTTTATATTTTTTTTTCTTTATGAGAGTGAATTTTAAGAATTTGTGTTTGTTTTTTTTAGTAGTTTTATATTTTATGAAAGACTGAATTTAAAAAATTAAATTTATTTTATTTTTTAACTTAAACTTTTGTTTTATTTTCTAAAAGACTATAAGAAAGATAAAACTGCCTTCGACGTTTATGAACGTCATGTGCAGCATCATACCACTTTTTTTTACGTATATCAGCAATGACGTCTATATCCGTCTGACGTCTATTTACGTCATGACGCAGCACATCAATTCCAGAATACAAGCAGAGTCATGACGTTTATGAACGTCAAAAAGTAAACACTGTTTTTATTCTATAGATCGATTTATTTTTCAATTTCCAGTAGTTTGGTGTTTTCAGAATTTTTCTATCATACCATATAAGGAAGATACTGCAAGTGTCCCACGGTAAGTCCTCTTAAAAATAAGGTGTCCGCGAAAGGGTTAAGTAATCTAGGTAAAGAGTTATTATTATTTGTAGTTCAAAAAAATTATAATACCTCAATATTAATTCTACACAGGGTTGTGTTTAGTTCGAGTTAAAGTTCAACAATACGTATACGTAATATTATTGTAATAGATTTTTATGACTCTTATGCCGTTTTATTTTCTAAAAAAATGTTGATTTCTTTTTTTATTGCAAACGATAAAAATTAATAATAAATTGTGTATAAGTTAAAAAATTAATAAATAAATTCATTGCAAAAGTGTCTTCGAAGCCTTTTCAATATAATTAAATCAAACAATTTTTTGAGTCAAAACAAACTAAAAATATAAATATCTTGTTAAAAAAACCTGATTTTTAAAACCGGGAATCTACGACTCAAAATTAAGTTTCCATGTTTCGGAGTTTTAGTGTGTCATTACAAAAGTTGAAATTTTTCTTATGGTGTATTTTTTTGTGAAAAAGAGATAACAATAGGATCAAAAAAGAATAAACATTCACGCAGAGAAAAACATGGTTGGGGGAATTATATTCAAAGAGCATCATATATTTTTGGGATTGTACCAACTCTAAGGACTTCTTTAATAGAAAAATAGATTCTATGGACTTTTTTTCGATAGTCCTCAAAGTCTTAGAATTTTTTTTTTAGAAAAAATCCTTAGGATCTAAGCAAATTTCTAATAGAAAAATTTCTTAGAATATAAAAATTTCTCATGATGCAAAGTCTTTAGAATCTGAGAATTTTTTAGAATTTATTTTTTTTTTTTTGAAGAATATATAAATTTTCATCTAAGAAACAGTTTGCAGAATTTAAGAATCTAAAAATATTTCTATAAGAAAAATTTATAAAAATCTAGTATTTTTTAAAAGAAACTGCTTATTATAAAAAAACCCTGGGTTCTATAGACTTATAAACAATTGTTGTATTGATATTCTGAGTACTGTTTCTATAAGCAAGTCTTTATGTTACAAGAAATGAATACGAAGGCGGATCAATAAGTCCGTGACTTTTCGAACTTCCCTCGTAGTTATAAAAAATGCAACACTGCTCCCATCAAGTACCACCTGTTAATAGACTACTGTCAAATTTTGAGCAAGTTCCGTCATTTACTTTGCGTTTAACAGCTGTTCAAAACATACAACCTTGTGGATTTTTTTTAAATCGGAAAAAAGGGAATTTCGAATGCGAAAAAAACCGTCAATCAAACCAAGGAAAAGCTTGATAAATACTATGGCGACTCTGCACCATCGATTTCAATGGTTGAAAAATATTTTTTTTTTTTGCGAAAAAACCGAGTTTCATTCAAAAAGTCACAGACTTATTGACCCACCCTCGTATGTTTTTTTAATTTATTATTGTTTTATTGAAAAGTGGCTTACTGACATTCGTTGGGGCAGAAATGCCGAACGTTCTGGACGCCCAGTTGCGGTCTCTACACCCAAAACAATTGAAAAAATTCACGATATGGTGTTGGCCGATCGGAGATTGAATATGCGATACATTGTGGAAGACATAGGTATCTCACATGGCTCAGTGGTTTCAATGTTGAACGATCACTTGGGTATGAGAAAGCTTTCCGTAAAATGGCTGCCGCGTTGGCTCACAATCGACCACCAACGGTATCGTGCGACAGCTTAGTTTCCATGGCAAACCTCCATGAAGTAGAATATTTTCTATTTCCAAACCTAAAGTAATGGCTCGGTGGAAAGAGATTCAGCTCCAACGATGAAATTAATTATCACACAAATGCCTATTTTGTGGACCTCGAAAAATCCTATATTTTGGAAGGGATACAAAAATTGGAGAAACGTTGGAATAATATGTATTGAGCTTAAAGGAGATTATGTAGAAAAAAATATTTTTTTTTTCAAAAAAAAAAAACAAGACAAAAAGTCACGGACTTATTGACCCACCCTTGTATGTGTTTTTTAATTTATTATTATTTTATTGAAAAGAATTAAAACTATAAAATCTTTATATAGAAATTTTTAAAATGAATTTTTCGACAATAAATTGATTAGTGTAAATTTTAATGCAAAATCTTTATATAGAATTTTTTAAAATAAATTTTTCGACAATGAATTGATTAGTGTAAATTTTAAGCAAAA
This sequence comes from Eustalomyia histrio, assembly GCA_949748255.1. NCBI lineage: Eukaryota > Metazoa > Arthropoda > Insecta > Diptera > Anthomyiidae > Eustalomyia > Eustalomyia histrio. The sequence goes on along the minus strand of OX456525.1, from coordinate 32,879,446 downwards.
GGTATTTTCTAAAATAAAATCTCCCCGTTGAAAATGATGATATATGTACAGTATTATGACTGTACATAAATGTCAAAATCACGTTTTCTATGACTTATTGATAGTTGTCAACATTTTATTGTTCCCGAATTATCATGTTTTTTCATATTGAGAATTTTTGTTAACCCTCTATGGTTACAGCCAATCATGTTATAATATAAAAGGTGGCATGATGGTAGCGACTATATTGATGGTTAGAACCTAGACAACCATACCCGAATGCAGAAAGTATAACATTGTAGTAGTGATCATGTTGCAACCACGTTTTTTCTTTGCGTATAATTAAAAAACAAACTTTAAATTGTTATTTCTGGTTCTCATGATTTCAAAAATATACATTCACCCTTATTCTAGTTGTCGTCATCGACACAAGACAATGTTGTCTTGGGATTTTTTTTTTAAATTGGAATTCCCGTTGTCGTTATCGAAAAGAATTGATAACTGTCGACAAGTATTTGGTATTCTGTAAAAAAATGTGACAACGATATTGTCTTGAAACGACCCTGATTTTGTCGACACAATTTTTAGTAACGACTTGAGGAAAAGTAATGACTGAAAAAAAAACGGAAAAAATGGGAAGAATGGGAAGAAATATCAAATTTATTAAATGCACTTGGCTCACCGAGAATAATGTGAGATGGATGGCAGAAGGTAAAGAAATCATGATCATATAAAGTGCATTATAAAAATATAACAAAATTTATTTATAGGTTTGGCGAAACTTAAAATTTAAAGTTAAAAAGAAAATGGTAGCCAACAAAGCCGAGTGTAATGCTACAGGTGGCGGAAGATTCAAACAATTTATATTGAGCCCGCTGGAGGAAGCTGTAGCAAATCTTCTACAGTTTCAGAAACAGCTGAACCCTAAGTTAAAGTCGTTTCCAACACTGAGCTGGTACGACCCCTGGGCTAAAAATCTTAATGTAGCTGCCAACTTTATTGTTTTGGAAATAAATGTGGACTTGATTCCGGTTTTCAAATTAGGTGCTATTGTTTCCAGCACATTTTTGAAGGCTGTTTTATTCAGCGGAAAGTAACTTTCAAACCTTTAAAAAAAAAAATAGAAGATTAACATTCTTTGAAGTAACAGACTTTGATTTTGCTACTCACTTGTTATCCGGCAGATTAAAGATATTGGATTTCTGTATGAGAAGTCTTCTTTCCAATACTAGATTTTCTTTATTTTCTTCATCACTGGTATCAGAATTTAAATTACACATAAAAAACATTTTTTTTAATATTTAAAATAAATCTGCCGACTCAATTTTTAGAGATGTGTTTTTGTTTACAGGGTGGCGCAAAAATAACCCTCCGATGTTTTTTGGCTGTAATTTAAAAAAAAAAATGAAAAACTTTGGTTCTTCTTGTGGATTATTTTTATTTGGTCTTTTAATTTTTTTTACATCAAGTCGAGAATATGATGTCATGTAAATGGCCGCCGCCTCAGTTGATTGTCATTTGAGCCCTTTTATGGCATTTTCCATCACTTTGGCCAAAACTTCCGGCGATAGGTCCTCACATTCTTGACGGATATTGTCCTTAAGAGCTGCAAGAGTCTGAGGCTTGTTGACATAAACCCGCGACTTCAAAAAGCCCCACAAAAAGAAGTCTGGAGCGGTCAAATCAGGCGATCTTGCTGGCCAGTGCAAATCGCCAAAACGGGAGATTAGGCGCCCGGGAAATGCATCCTTCAGCATATCGGTTGTGGCACATGCAGTGTGTGGCGTTGCACCGTCCTGTTGGAACCACATGTTTTCCAATCCCAATTCATCAAGTTGCGGCAAAAAGAACTCGTTGATCATTGCTCTGTAGCGCTCACTATTCACAGTAACCGTTTGGCCCGAGACGTCTTCGAAGAAAAAAGGTCCGATGACTCCTCCAGCAAAAACAGCACACCATACAGTGACTTTGAGCGGGTGTAATGGCTCTTCGTGGGTTACACGCGGATTTTCAGTGCCCCAGAAGCGTAAATTTTGCTTATTTACGTACCCGCTAAGATGGAAATGGGCCTCATCAGTCATCATTATTTCTGATGAAAAATCATCTTCATTATTGCTCAAATAAATAGTCACCAATATTCCGCATTCTGGAGCAGTGTAGCGTAACATTGTTTATTAACGTGTATTTCGCATGTGTTTACTACACAAATGTCAAAACAGAACTGACATTAGGGGCCAATCGCAAAATTTATAGCATTTTCTGATAGGAGGATTACTTTTGCACCACCTTGTAAATCGATAAACTGTCAACGTCGTTACAAAACTGTTTTAGAATACCAATTTGGTGTCGAAGTGATGTCGACGTCGAAGCAAAGTGATGTTGACTCAAAAACGACGACGACATTGATAACGACAACTAGAATAAGGGTGATTATGTAGACTAAGGTTCACAAATTTTCAATAAGCCACATTGCCTCTCGTTAAGAGTCAAAGCTTGAAGAGATTTGACTCTGTAGGAAAACAAAATTATATAAAAAAAATTTAACAATAAAAATATTGTGGTCAATTGACACATACGCAATAAAAACAATGGGACGGGACGAAACTGTGGCAGTCTGGTAATTCCTTTGCGTCTGCTAAGTTTTTCAATAGAAATGTTTTCTTCTTGTTCTTCCCGCAAATGAGCAATTTACGAAAAATTAATTGTTTACAAATTAAAAATAAGAGTTTTTAAAAATATGTCTATCCTTACTAGAAATTAATTGCACATGTAGATATAAATAAATATTTTCTGTATACAAACAAAAAAGCTATTTAAAACAACTGACAGCAGAAAATAACCAGCTTCCTCTAGATAATTAAAAATGAAAAACAGCCCGTAAATGTTGTTGTATATTCCTTTTATAGGACATTACAAGTTAATGGTGTAAATGATAACATTTATGGGTCGTTCCTATATGAAACAGCAGCATCAGCAATAAAAACAACACGAATTGCATATTAGTAAATCAAGTTCCTTAAGAAAAAAAAAATAAATAAATAAATAAATTAAACTAGAAATTTATACTGCTACAAGTACAAATACTTAAGGTCAATAAAAATTACTCGAGGAGTTTGTTAATTTACAACCAACCTTTAGCGTTCACTGTCTACTGATGTTGTGTTACTAAATAGTGGTTCTTCTACAAATGGTTTTCCAGTAATGGTTGGTCTTAAAGATTTAATTGCAAAAAGAAACACATACAAAATATAAAAGGAAAACGTGCCAAAAATAAGTAATTTTACTTTTTGGCATAAATGTACTAAATTTCGACTACCTTTCCCCTCCCTCTTCATAGCATTAATATGAGTCAACAATAACAAGAACAACAATAAATGAAACACATTAAAATACTCTTTAAATACATTAGGTGGGTGTAATATAATAATGATTAAACTAATAGACAAGTAGCAGGTGGAGGTGAAAAAAAGTAAAAGAAATAAAACTTTAAGATTTATTACAGACAGATTGAAATTACTCAAATACAAGGTTGTTAATTCTCTAACCCAAAGTCAATTAAAAATTTTGGAAAATGAAAAATTTATAGAATGTTTAATGTTTTAATGAATGTGTACAGTAAACACCCCAAACAAACTTAAGTGTAATGGCAACAAAATCCCATCAAATTTATTATTTACCATCATTGGATAGCTGAAATTTTGAATGCTGTGACCACATGCAGAGAAAAAATATGCTTGTTAAATAATAAATGCTACTATAATATACTTGTCCCATTCGGGTATGGTTGTTAGAATCAAGTCATTGGTTTATAAATAGGTTCTAACCATCAATATGGTCGCTACCACCAATATTATAGTAAATATTTTATTTTATTATATCACGATTCCCACTTCCTATCTGATAACAAGATGGGCTGTAACCATACTGAGGTAAAAAAAATTCTGGCTATGAAAAAAATATTATAATTATCACAATAATCAAGCAATAATTATAAATTAAAGAAAACACGACTCTGACATTCACAGTCTTAATACTGAAATGTTAAAAAAATTGTATCAATTCAGTCACCCATGTAAAATTGATAATTATGATAATTTTCACAAGAAGTGTTTTATGTTCGAAAATGCCTTAAACATACTTATATGTAACATTATTATCTATAGTTATTAATTCATTGTCAACAAGATTTTGTGTATAAAGGGTACTTTTTAATAAAAGATACTTTTTTAATAAAATGTACTTTTTTAATAAAAGGTACTTTTTTAATAAAAGGTACTTTTTTAATAAAAGGTACTTTTTTAATAAAAGGTACTTTTTTAATAAAAGGTACTTTTTTAATAAAAGGTACTTTTTTAATAAAAGGTACTTTTTTAATAAAAGGTACTTTTTTAATAAAAGGTACTTTTTTAATAAAAGGTACTTTTTTAATAAAAGGTACTTTTTTAATAAAAGGTACTTTTTTAATAAAAGGTACTTTTTTAATAAAAGGTACTTTTTTAATAAAAGGTACTTTTTTAATAAAAGGTACTTTTTTAATAAAAGGTATTTTTTTAATAAAAGGTACTTTTTTAATAAAAGGTACTTTTTTAATAAAAGGTACTTTTTTAATAAAAGGTACTTTTTTATTAAAAGGTACTTTTTTAATAAAAGGTACTTTTTTAATAAAAGGTACTTTTTTAATAAAAGGTACTTTTTTAATAAAAGGTACTTTTTTAATAAAAGGTACTTTTTTAATAAAAGGTACTTTTTTAATAAAAGGTACTTTTTTAATAAAAGGTACTTTTTTAATAAAAGGTACTTTTTTAATAAAAGGTACTTTTTTAATAAAAGGTACTTTTTAAATAAAAGGTACTTTTTAAATAAAAGGTACTTTTTTATAAAATGTACTTTTTTGTAAAAGGTACTTTTTTAATAAAAGGTACATTTTTAATAAAAGGTACTTTTTTTTTAATATGTTTTTAATTCATTTTTTGTAAGATAACCATTTTTTTATGGAAAAAAAATCCGAATACTACTTAAATAATTTTTTATATGAAAAAGTCTGTGGAACCCAAACGTTGTTTTGTACGAAAAGGTTTCTTATACAAAATACTAGATTTATAGAAATTTTTCTGATAGTAACATTTTTAGATTTTATAGACTTTTCCTTAAAGTAAAATATTCAGAATCTACAAGCTGTTTCTTAGATAAAAATTCATATATTCATAAAAAAAACTTGGATTCTAAGGCCTTTCTATGAATAAAAAGTTGTTAGATTCTTAAAACTTTTCATCAGGGAAGCAACTTAGGTTCTAAGTACTTTTTCTAGTAGAAATATTCTTAAATACTAAGAAATTTTTCTAGTAGAAATATTCGTATATTCTAAGAACTTTTTCTAAAAAAAATATGAGGCTTTAAGGACAATCTAAAAAAAATCTTAAAAATGTCCTGAAAATTTAATAAATACTGCAAATGATAAACACCGTTGAAATTTTCTATGGTAACTCTTTATATAAACACAAACTTAAAACTATTACAGGATACACAATTAATTCAGCTAATCACCAATGCTGCGTATTTAGCGTTTTATTGTCAATTAAATGTGCGGGGAAAGATAACTAGAATGTGGCAGCATCGGCCGGAAGCTGCATACATGAAACTATGAGAATGTTCTTTTACGTTTGGCAGAAGAACATCAATACAACACTAGCCATGGTCAAGGTTTGCAAATATTTTACATTTTAGGGCTGCCATATGGGAATTTATGTTTCTGCGAGTAAATAGAAATTGATAAATAGAATTTCCCTAACACTATGCTTTTTATTAAAAAAATGTCCTTAAAATTGTTTTTGAAGTATTTTTTATTCAGAAAGTCTATAGAATCAAAGAAGTTTTCTAGAAAAATTTATTATTATCAAATTGTTACTGTATGAAAAAGATTTTTTTTTAGAAATTTTCTTAAATTGTAGGGATCATATTATGATAAAATTATGGTTATTTTGTTATTATAATATTATAACTATATTATAGTACGACTATGGTTGTCCCAATTATTAATATTATTGCCCTAATTATGTTTTTTCTCGGCGTGTAAGGAGACAGAAAATAAAGTGGAAAAAATTTTAATCTTGTATGCCAAATTTTCAACAGCAAAATCATTTCGACTAATTATAAAAACTAAAAATTAGATTGTTATAAACAAAATAAAAAAGTCATCGCGGGATTGGCGACATCAATTAAAGTGAACAAAATAGACAAGCTGCCTCACTTTAAATGTGTCGATCAGTAGAATCTTTTGCAAAAAAATATTTGTTAAATTTGAATTTATTACTGAAAAAATATAACTATAATTTTTACTGAAAATACAACCAATTTTACTTATTTTTCTTCTAACTAATTTTTTGAGTGTACATGCGTATTAACTACAAAAATAAAACCGTATATATCGGATATAGTATTTGTTTTTACAATTTCTTTTTAATGCTACATTATTAATATATTTCTTAGATCCATAAATGCTTAAATATGAAGTTTTATTCCTCTTAGATGGCGTTAACAAATTTTTGAGTATGACTTTAAATTCTAAATATTTTTAGGGCATTTTCAAAATTTTTAAAAATTTTTCTCAACAAAATTAAATAATTTAAATTTTACACATTAGGGTTACTTTAAGCACATCATAAGAATAAAAAATATCAAAAATGTTATGTAACCCTCGTTTAAATTAGCGAGGGCAGCTATTTAATTTCGGCGAATTTATAGTAAAATGTTTCTTTTTGTAAAAAAATTGACCAATATGGTAAAATTCATTCACTTTAATGAAGATCTAATTATTGTTACACCAACTACAAGGACTGTATTCTGAAAATATGGTAAATGAAATTTTGAATATTTCATGAAATTGCAAACGAAAAATCGTGGAATAAATTCATATTTTGATGAATGTTCGCTAAAATATTAATAATTAGTTAAATTAACTATCTGTAATTGGTAATTAATATTTAAAAACATGAAAATCGAAATTAACCCTTTATGCACTTGAGGGCAAAAATGAATCATAAATTGAAGAAGCGATTTCATTTATATATATGTAAAACTACCCAGCAAAATAAAATGGATGTTATTCTTTACGAATGCCTTTTTCAGAACATCCAAAGAAGTTAATAGTGCAAATTTTTCGATTTGTAAGAAGTCATTTTAAACAACTTCCAAAATGTTGATATTAACCCCTACTAGTAAAAAAACAATCATTTAGTTGGTCCATAAATGGTTAATTCCGGCAGGCATTAGCCTTATTAAAAAAATATTTTGCATAACAGTGATGTCCTCTTTGTCCTGGTCGGAAAAATAATTCCTGACGTGTTCAAAATCACATTTGTAACTTAAAATAAAGCCACTCCCTATATTTATTTTGTAGTCCCTATATTTAACAACTTCCATAAACTAATGAAAAAGTCCATCTGCTCATAGATTTTTCATAGCACCGAAACAAACTACTTCCTCCCAATGACACGCCAATGTTAAAATCATTAATGATTCACCGAAATTTTCATAACTTCGTGTTCAGTAGATGTAGAGATTAACTACTTCTTCCTCAGCTCTTATTTTGCTGGGTACCAATATGTACTCCCTCAAATAAGTAATAAAGGAGGAATGGCAAAAAATCTCTCCGGCAGTAGTCGGAATCCTAATGGAATCGACAACCAGAAAATTGTAAAGCAAAATTAAATGAAATAATAAATTTTTAAAAATTATTTTGTTGTTCTGACTGTACAATTTCTTTTGATGCTCTAAATATAAAGTATTTTTGGTAATAATAATTGTTAGATTTTTGTTATTTTTTTAATAAAATGGGGAAAGAGAATTTTTTTAAGCATATAATGTTAAATTAAATGATGAAGACAATTAGTAAAATAAATTTGAAAACATTAAGTTCTAAAGTGTAGAGTTCTTTTGACGCTTACAGTATATTCGAAGTCACGGTAATACTTTTTAACAAAATTTGAAAATAAAACAAAATAAATTTCTCAGTAGTGGTATAAGTAATATATTTTATATTATATTATATTAATATTACTCATACGTCTCGGACAATACATTGTGTGTTAACTTATTGAAAATGTCATACATTTTGTTTAACAAAATTGGCCATAGCCTTACAAGTTATACAGAGTATGCACTGTGCCACATTATAAGAGCAGGCGTCTAAAAGTCACTTGTTTACCATAATGGATTTTAAAAGTGTTTGGCTCATAGGAAAGTATATATTTCAGCCAGTTAATTAGCCACCTAGCTTAAATAATGCTCAACAAAAAGAGTGACTCAAAATACACTTTTACTGATGTCCAAGCACTCCCATTTTGATGTAATTTGGATATGTGATAGAAAAGAAAAACCTAAAATCGACCAGACTCGGCTTTCGGGCCGTCATGAAATATTTTGGCGGCAAAAGAGGGTTAAAAATGCATGCAATTGTTTGTTAAATAAAAATTATATTTTTTTAAACGTTCTTCCATCTAAAAGACGTTTTTAAAACCCAATTTTTTTTCTTTTAAGTTATAAATGTTAATTTCAAAACACAAAATTTTTTAAACAATATTTAAGTACTGATTTTAACTACAATTTACTTTTTATATTTTGTGGCCAACATTTGGCATAAATATAATCATTAAAAGAACACTGACATTACTTTTGTTTTTGGTATTTCCTACACTTTACAAATGTATTTACATATTAAAGTTTTACGTACAGTAATGGGCAAATTACATTAAACCAATTATTGTATGAATGTTAAAAGTTTTAAAAGGAAAATAATCTAAAAAATAACAATACTAAACCCCATAATGGAAATATTAAAACATTGATCAAATTTATAGATTTTAGTACAAAGTATTGTTGACTAAAGTATTAGTATAAAACAATTAAACTCATTAACTGTGTAGTACACAAAAGTTAAGTACGAGAGTAAGTCATTAAGTCTAGTCTCCTATCAGCTCGATACACTTCATCCAGCAAACCCGCAACTTTTTTTAAGTCCTTCGCAAAGTAATATATAAAATAGGATTCTGTTCTGGACGTCTTGAAAGATGTTCATCATTTGTGGCTATACGGAAAAAGGGCTCTATTGAGACACGTGAAAACTGAACGGGATCAAAAAATAAATATCAGGATACAGGTGAGTAGCAGTTCCTAAAGGACCTACCACGTGACCGATTTAAGTCATGACATGTTCTTTTGCGTTGGTTCTTTTATATGCTCCATGGGGTTAGTTGTGTGATATGTCATAGAGGGCAATTGACCCACTTCCAAGAAAAGCGCATGTTAAAGTGACCGATCCTTTTCATATCAATAAACCGGTCCATTGACCGGTTCCTATCACAATGACCCGATCACGCGACATGTCCTGAGATAGTGTCTTTCCCGCAGGGTCATTTACCTAATTACAAAAAGTCTTAAACACTGGTAAAGATGTGCCATCAACTTTGTCTTACTCAACTTTATTTTTTTTCTGTTGGCCTTTCAAGTAGGAGGGCTTGATGACAGCAAGGCAATAATTGTTTTCGATTTTTCAACATAGCTAAAGTTGGGCCAAACAATCGATTGTTAAAAAAAATCTGTATGTAATATTTACCTGAAAACTTGCCAGTCGTCTTTTGCAACTTTATAAAGGATGCTTAAATTTTTAGGGGCGATGTTGATTTTGAATGAAACACAAATTATTTAGGAAATTATTGTCATTTCTTTTTATTATGATAATATGGTATGGTTCAATTATATGTGGAACAAAATATCGGCCAAATGGCCGCCACGACCTCGCCGGAACACCTCCATCCGATGGTCCAAATTATCGATGACGCTGAGTCATAATTGAGGTTCTATGCCTTTAATGTGCCGAATTATCTCATTTTTTATCCTTGAATTGTTGCTGGCTTATCGACGTTCAGCTTTTCTTTTAAATAACCCCAAAGAAAGAAGTCCAACGGTGTCAAATCACATGATCTTGGCGGCCAATTGACATCGCCACCACGTGAGATAACACGGCCATTGAATTTGTCGCGCAAAAGAGCCATTGTTTCGTTAGTTGTGTGGCAAGTAGCACCATTCTGTTGAAACCACATATCGTCCAGGGTCATATCCTCAATTCCAAGCCACAATAAGTTCGCTATCATCTCGCGATAGCGAACACCATTCACAGTAAATGCTTGGCCGACCTCATGACACACTATCGCGAACAACAGCAAAGTTTTTCGCAGAACGAACTGGGCGAGCATGCACAGGTGTTTTTACAGACCCGCTTTGCTGAAATTTGTCCACAATTCTTCCGATTGTGGACACATTTGGTCGATTATGCTGACCAAAAAATCACGAAGTGCACGAAATGCATTTTGATTTGATCGCCCATTTTCATTATAAGCCTGAATAACTTTAATGCGTTGCTCGATTGTGTATCTTTCCATGGTTCAAATTGAGTTAGTCTGGAATTGATAAATGTCAAATGAAATGCAGAAAAAAACTTGACGTTTTGGTGTGGTTCAATTTCAACATCGGCCCTAAAAATTTAACCACCCTTTATTGTACAAAAACCTTCTTTTGTTTTTAATTCTTATGATTTTGTAAAGACTTATTGACTATCCTTTGTATTAAGCAAAAATACTAAAATTTTCTGAGTTCTGAATTTTAGAAATATCCTTAAACAGTAAAATACTTTTTTTCCTAAAATACTCATTTACAGGAATAAGAAGAACACGTTTTTACACACAAGGGAGTTACCAGACTGCCGCAGTTTTGTCCCATCCAAGTACTAGTCAGTGATTAGCTTATGTGTCAATGGACCTAATAATTTTTATTGTTAAATTGCTTCTTTATGAACAACTTTTTGCTACAAAGTGTATGTTGTGCATGGGAATTAAACCAATTGGCAAACCGAAACTCAAGATGTAACTGATTGACTATACATTGGGCACAAGAACGCGAAAGTTTTGACACATAAAATTTCAAAATACGAAAAGTACCGAATAATTCACAACCGCCGTTTTAAATATATATCTCAAAATTTTCTAAGTTGGTATTTACCTAAGGTATCAATTCAGAAGCTGGAAATTTGACGCAACAGACAGCATATAGTACGCAGCTTCTATACGTTCCGTGGGCTACAGAATTACAAGCCCACGTTGTAGAGTGTTGGAAGGACTTAATAACATTTTGCTGAATTTTGTTGCTAACAAAAATATATTATTATATATTAAAATATATTACATCTATCAAATTTAATTGTCCAATTAATTGAAAATCCTTGCCATAATATAATTTTTTCCCGGAATGTTGGGTCACATTGTATTGTGGTTTAGAGCATCATAATTTAGACTTGTTTTATAATCGAAAGTCTAAATATCTCGAACACTGTTCAAAGTATAAAATTTTGTAGCGTAGGAAGTATTTTGCTAATTTATATTGATATATCCAATTTTGTCTGATACTGTACATTACGTTCTCCACTAAAGTAACATTGATGTATGTGAGTACACATGTTTTTATTTATATTATAATTTTTTACACAAACACACACAAATATTAAGGGGTTTTACGCAGTAGTGTAAAAAAAATATATATATTTTTTGTAGTGTACATATTGTTACGATTTTACCTTTTAAAATAGATTACTAATTCTCTGTTAAACAAATCTACTTCTTTTTTATTGCAAATAATAAACAATAGTTTAAATTTTATAGCAACTCGGTATTTACACAATTACACACAAAATTTTAATTTACTACAACTCTTTAATACAGTTACACAAATAATTAAATTAAGTTCCAATTTTAATTTCCCGAGTTGTTTCGGCATTATCGATTTCTCCTAAACAGATATAATAAAGTCGTCTTGTGTACACACGTAGAAAAAGACATAGTTGGGGCAATCATATTCGAAGAGCATCATATATTTTTGGAATTATGATCATAGTTGTATTATAATATAGTAATAATATTATGATAATAAAATAACCACAATTTTACCATAATATAGTCCCCAACGTTATATTTTAATTCGAAACTATGAAAAAGTTCTTTAAATTTAAGAATATTTCTTTAAGTAATGTTTTTTCTAATGAAAAAATTCTTTATTAAAGACTTTTTCGAGAAACTTTCTTTGATTTTAGGATATTTCAAAGAAAAATACATCAAGAAAATTTATGAATTCTAAGGACGTTTTTAATAAAAAAAACACAGATGCTATGGACTTTTTCTAATAGAACAATTCTTAGATTCTAATTATATTTCTAAGAGTTTTTTAGATATGGTCCATAGCGTCACCGAATTTTTCTTTTAGAAAAAGGCCTTAGAATATAACAATATTTCTATTAGAAGAAGTTCTTAGAATGTAGGTATTGTTGATGCTAAAATATCCTCAGAAACTAAGAATTTTTTAGAATCTAAGTTTTTTAAGAATGTATGAATTTTTATCTAAGGAACAGTTTACAGGTTCTAAGAATTTTACTTTACGGAGACTTTTTCTTATAAAAAAATAATTTTATTAATATTCTGAGTACTTTTTCCACAAAAATGTCATTATTTAACTGGAAATTAATTCGTAAACATATTTTTTTTAAAACCAATTTTTTATTGTTTTTATTCAAAAGAATTAAAAAATATAAAAACTTTAAATATATAATATTTTTGACAATGAATTTTTCGACAATTACAATTTTATGTGTATAAGGCATTTTCGAAAATAAAACCCCCCAGGTAAAAATAATTATTTTTACCTGGACGACTGAACTGATACAATTTTATTTTATAAAAACAGGATTTATTATGGCTGTATATGTAAAAGTCATGTTTTATTTATTTTATAATTATTCATTGATTGTTGCCATCATTTTATAGTTCCATAGTAAGAGTATTTTTTTTTTAAGTAAGAATACTTGTTACCACACTATGGTGTTGTCGATTATGAAATAATAAAATATTTACTATAATAATGATCATAGCGACCATATTTATAGTTTGAATCTATTCTTAAACCAATAACTTATTTGTAACAACTATACCCCAGTGCAGCAAGTATAATATAGTAGCAGTGATCAAGTTGCAACCTCTCTGCGTGCAGTGCTAAAAATAACCAGAATATTATATCGCCATCTAAAAGCATCTAGGGTTATGTGGAATGTAATGCTCTTTACTATTGTCAATCTTGCTAGTGTTGCCAGCCTGAATTGATTTACATTTTAGAGCTGCCTTATGAGGATTTCTGTTTTCCCGTATAAATGAGAATTGATGAATCGAGTTCACAATATATATATTCTTATCAATCCCGTGAATATTCTCCAAGATACAGGGGGTGACATTTAAAATTTTAAATTTCAATAGGCTATATATAAAAGTACTGATGATTTTTTTCAAATTTCTGGTTTTATTGGAAAGGTTGAACTTTGTCATTTAAGAATTGAAAACTATATAATTTATATGACAACCACGACTGCCTCGGCAGTACCTCGTCCGATCAACCCAACTTTTCAGTACATTTTTGATTGTTTCGTCTCGAATCTCTTCAATGGCAACTTCGATTTCATGTTTCAACGCTTTATTTGTTACTAGATGGTTTGCGTAACATTTATCCTTTATGTTTCCCCACAAAAAATAATCTAAACTACTCACAGCTCCAAAGCGGCCAATTGACATCACAATTTAAACTGATTATTCCATTTTCAAAAACAGTGCGTAAAATATCGATGGTTGCATTGGCTGTGTAACATGTGATCCCGTCTTGTTGAAACTAAATGTCTTCCATGTCATTCTTTTGAATTTTTCGAAACAAAAATTCGTTGGCACGGTAACGCTTATCGTTGACGGTAACGGCGGCTCCTTGCCAATTTTTGAAGAAAAATGGTCTAGTAGTTATATGATTTATATTGTGTTTCATTCTTAAATGATAAAGTTCAACCTATCCAATAAAACCAGAAATTTAAAAAAAATATCCGTAGGTTTTTTAATAGCCGATTTAAATTTAAAATGTTAAATGACCCACCCTATATATGCACATTTGTAATGATGTGGCAGAGAGTTTATAATTATTTTTTTTTAAACTTTGAACTTTTTTTCTTAAGTACTTAACTTTTTCTGCATTATTAAAGTCGGTGAGCAAATTTCAACACAAGTATATTTGTCAATAGTTAATCGACGGTTTTTCCTCACTAATAGATATTTTCAATTTTAACTATAAACAATTAAAGGAAAATTTATCCCTGCCATCAATTATAAGATACTATACTAAATTTGCGAAATATTTTTATTTTTTGTCTAATTAAGATTATCTAGTTTAAAGATATTGTGCTCTCGATAAGACGCTTTTTAGAGGTGGTGCCAGTTATCACTTATAACGGCTTTAAAAATAAATATTAACAATTTTTAAAATATAGTCATATGTTATCATTTTCATTAATTAAAAAGTATTTTCGAAAAACAATTTAAATATCGATTTTTTAGGCCTCCTGACTGTATATAACCCCTTAAAGAAACCTTAACTAAAATGGTAACTAAAATGAGTAGTTACGAGGAAACCCGCCAACACTTATACGCCGATTTAGATGAAACTCGAATATTTTGTAGAGAAAAAAATGTCTAAGGTGTGTGGGTTTTTAAATGTGTCATCTTCTATGTTTTTAAAATATTTTCAATTTTTTAATTATTTTCTAAAGCTTTTTTTTTTTAAATGATATTATGAAAAGGTATAAACAAAGACAAAGGTTTTTTACAATTCAATGTTGTTACATGGAAAATACTGCCAAACACACAAGTACCAACAATTACATTTTTGATCACCTCATTTCTACTTATTAAACGAAGGAGATGAATTTCAATATGCGGTCAATCTTTAATTTTGATTCTTTGTGACATATCAAAATTTCATTCTAAGCGGGATGTAAGCTTTAGGGGCTTTCCCTTTTAGTAGTTGTTATAAATAATTTTTATGTACATATATTAAAATAAACATATAACGATGTGAACAAGTATTTATTTGAACACACACACACAGCAACACCATTTTCATGAGTAAACAAAATATATATGTGTGCATGCTTGTGTGTCATAAACCATTTTTTATTTTGATGTTATTTACAAAAGAATTATAATAATTCTAAAAGGGCAGTAAATATGGGAAAAGTGAGGGAACTAATATTTATACTTTAAATGGGCTGTTTTAAAAGTCAATTGGTTTAGTATTTAGTATTTTTGCTTGGGTCTAGACAAAAAAGGAAAGCCTATAACTGGAAAGACAATCCGATGAAACTTTTTGGATTTGAGTTTATTAGCCTAAAATAATTCGGAAAAGTATAAGTAGAAGTTTGTTAAAAAATCTTGTTGCGTAGTGTTATTATTAAAATGTATATATAAGACCCAATTTATTGATACTTCTATTGCATGATTTTCTTGCATGCAGGTGGGAGCGAACAAGCATACATCTCTAATTCGTTTACAATGCAATTATTTAATATAATAATTAATAACTTTATATGAATTAGTTTTTCTTATGAAATTGAATTTATATTAATTTTTGATTAACGGAAATAATATACAATGTGATTCAGTCACAAATTTCACCAGCGCATTCCTTGGCTCATTTCATGAAAATATGTCCATTATGACCATCTCCAAAAATGCATGTGTGCGAAATGGCAGCGGTTTGAAAATGTTCGGATTGGTGGTCGGAGGGTAAAATTACTAACTTCTGAACCAGTGGTCTTGGTTGGGCGTGTTGGAAAGGTCTATGGGAGACCTTTCAGAATCAATGAAGAAAAAATTAAAAATTTGAAATCGCCCAGGTACAGAGTTTTTTTTTTTGGAATTGGAAAAAAAGACATAAGAACGTGCACATAACCTTAATTTGCTCAGCTATATGGCAGGTAACTTATGTTTTTTTTTCTTTTAAAAGATAGCCCTACCACTTTCCTTGGAATTTTACTCTTGAATGGGAGCACACATTTAAGGCAAATAAACATTTAATTTTTTTTCCCTCACTCTATTAATTTTAATTTTTTATGGGCGATTAATAAATATATTTTCCTAAAGCGTTGCTAAAAATTCCTCATCTCTACTCTATCCCATTATTGTACACCCAGAGGTTATCTTTCTTACATCAGCATAAAATAGTACGCCATGCATTCAACAAAAAATTTAAAATTTTACCCTTTAACAACACGACATAGATCCGCTAGCCTTTTTGAGCAAAAGTTTTCAGAAATATACAACAAAAATTCAATAATAAAATTTTAGACCTTAGTAAAACTACATTTGTCTGCAAAGAAAACCCTTCTTATTATTATGATTGATTATAAAGTACACTACAAAAAACGACTCATAAATTCTGATAGAAATTAGCTCCTCTTTTTTAAAATGTACGAAAACCCAATATTTATTTATATATTAGTATTAATTAATATACCTAAGGAAATCATGGATAATTTTTAGTATAGATTTAACACGCAGGGAAAAAAGCATGGCTGCAACATGATCACTGCTACAATACTATCCTGATTGTGATTGGGTATGGTTGTCTCAATCAAGTTATTGGTTTATAAATAGTTTCTAACCATCAATATGGTCCCTATCATTACTTTCATAGTAAATATTTAATTATTTTAAGGTTGACACTTTCTATTTTATACCATGATATGCTGTAACCATACTGGGATAAGAAAAATTCTGACTATGAATAAAATATGATAATTATGGAACTATAAAATGCTGACAACAATCAATGAATAATTATAAATCAAATAAAACATGACTTTGACATTAACAGTCATAAAACTGTCTTTTTTTTATAAAAAAAATATATCAGTGCAGTCATCCACGTAAAAATAATAATATATGTTCATATCCACCTGGGGGATTATAGTATTTGCGAAAATGCCTTATACATATAGTATTATAAATTACAGTAATCAAGTCGAAAAAATTCATTGTTAAAAAGACCTTATATGGAGATTTAAAATTTATAATTATTTTCTAAACAATAATATTATTTTTTTTTTTTAAATATGTTTAATTCACTTCTTGTAAAATGACGACTATTTTGTGGAAAAAGTACTCAGAATATTAATAAAATAATTTTATATTAGAAAAAGTATACAGAACCCAAGAGTTGGTTTCTTATACAAAATACTTGATTTTTAAAAATTTTTATGATAGAAACAGCTTTAAATTCTCTGATTATGTAAACTGTTTCTTAGATAGAAATTCATATATACTTAAAAAACTTAGATTTTCAAAAAATCTTAGATTCTGAAAATTATTTATCATGAAAATAATAAGATTCTAAGAACGTTCTCTAGAAGAAATATTCTTAAATTTTAAGGACTGTTTGTGAAATAAATATTCTGAGACTGAGAAATATCTAAAAAAAACTTAAGAATGCCCTTAGAATCTAAGAATGTTTTTTTTAGAAAAAGTCTATAGAATCTGTGTTTTTTATTACAAACAGTGCTTAAAATTTTATTATTTCTTTTTAGAATTTTTCTTAAAAAAAAGCCTATAGAATCAAAGAAGTTTTCTTAACCATGTCCTTAATAACAAATTTTTTCATCTGGAAAAACATTTCTTAACCCTTCTGCACCCCTTGGGTCATTCTGACCCAATTTTGGTTTTCAATCGCAAAATTTTTCCCTTTAATTATAAGGTATGAACGTAAACTTTAATTTATCCATTACAGGGACGAAAATTATGCTTTTAAGAGAAAATAATGAAATCTAAATTTTTCTTTTCCCCTCCACATTTAAAAACACGATTTACAAACATTTAATATCTTTTTGGTCAATATGACCCAACAAGCGATATTGCAAGCCTAATTCCACTTGACCATTTTTTTTTCCTATTGAGTATAATTAAATTGAGTTCATCTTCATTTAGAATCATCGATCAATAATTTTTTCAGTTAAATAATCAATAAAATCATATTCATTGAATATTTTTTTATTCAAAATTTAATAATTCTCAAACTGTGGGTGGGATTTGTAGAATCCCGCAAAGGTATCTCTTGAATTTTGTATTATGATGATATGGTGACGCAATGAAACTTAATATTAAAGTGCCTACGGTTTGACAGCTCTGAAGATAGAGAAGAAAGAAGACTTCGTGACAAACTAGCATCGATAAGAAACGTTTGGGACAAGTGGAGTAATCAGCTCAAAGTTTTTTTACAGTCCACATAAAAATGTTACTGTTGATGAACAATGAGTTCCATTTCGAGGTCGGTGCAGTTTTAGGCAATATATTCCATTAAAGCCCGCCAGATATGGCATAAAAATTTGGAAACTTTGGGATTCCACAACTAAATATGCGTGGAATATGGAAGTGTACACAGGCAGATCAAGAAATACACAGCCAGAAGAGAATCAAGGTGAGACTTTTGTACTTCGTATTACATTTGTTATATTTCCATATTTTCAATTTATGTGAGAGTGGTGCTAACATTATCAGACCCTCTTCCAAAGGGATGCACAATTACATGTGAAAATTTTTTACCACATATAATCTTGCCATTCGGAATATTTCATTAGTTGGCACTTTCAAATGATATAACTATAGTATCCTATGTTCCAAAAAAAAATAAATACCTTCTCCTCTTAAGTTCTCTTAATCATTCAGCCGATGTTAGAGACGATGAAAAAACAATGAAAAGAAAGCTAGAGTTGATGCGCATGACCAACTAGTTGCTAATTACGCATGTAAGCGCATGACTAAGCGATGACCTGTTGTACTATTTTCAAATATGATAGATGTTTCAACTGATAGGAATCCTGCCTGAAATTTCAATAAAATCTTGAGACGCAGGCTTTATCTAGTAGAACTTGCAGATCAGCTAATAAATGAGCATATTTTGAAAAAAAAAAACAGTTTTGCCACATGGACCATCAGCAAGAAATCTTGTTGAAAATATTTAAAAACAAAATGATCTCACAGGTTCCTCGCAAATCTTCTAAACAAAGTAGTACAAATACACCATTGCCCAGTAATTTACCAAATAAACGACAGCGGTGTTTCATTTGTCAACATGGAAGGAATTCAAATAACTATTCCACTAAATGTGATTCTTGTAAAAGATTTATTTGCAAAGAGCACATGGTCACATTGTGTATAAATTGTCACACAAATTTTAAAATTTTTAAACATTAGTATTAAAAATATAATTATTATTTTATTATTTTTCAAAAAAAGGCCTTATTTCAAATTTAATTTTATTTTATATATATATATTTCTTTTAATAATTGCTCACAAAGGGCTTATTTATTTTAGTTTTCATTATTTTTTATTGTACTAAATAAAAAAACAACAAAACAAATAAATTTCCTATATTAAATATGAACTTTTGTTGACATTTTAATGTTGGGTCATATTGACCCAAAGGATCATATGAAGGGCACATATCCAAAGGATGCAGAAGGGTTAAATTTAAAGAACTTTTGCATTGTTTCGAATCATAATACATGTTGGTTGAAAAGTTCCTGCGCTCGAAATGAAAGAATACTGGTTTTGTTACGAAATGTAATTTTTTTATTCAATATAATCTCTTAGAAGCCCAATACACTTGTTCCAATGATCTTCCAATAATTTTATCCCAACCTTATAATGGTTTTCCGGAAGCTCTGCAAAATAACCGTCTACGGTTGCTATGGCCTCTTCATTTGACGAAAAATGCTTTCCACGAAAGAATTGTTTGAGATTTCTGAAGAGATAGTAGCCAAATCTGGTGAATACAATGGATGTTCAAGCAATTCGTACTTTAATTCTTTAAATTTAGCCATCGTTAAAACAGTTTTGTGAGCAGGTGCATTGTCTTGATAAGAAATGATTTTTTTCTTCTTTAAACCAGGTCTTTTCTCACGATTTTTTTCATCCAGCTGACCCAAAAGGCTGGAATAATATTCAGAGTTGATTGTTTTACCTTTCTGAAGATAATCAATCAACAAAATTCCTTTTTCATCCCAAAAAAAACTGATGCCATAACCTTCTTTGCTGATCGTTGTGACTTCACCTGCTTTGGAGCTGAACAACCAGCTTCAGTCCACTGTAAACGTTCTTGTTTCAATTTTGGATCATGGTGGTAGATCCAAGTCTCATCCATAGTTATAAAACGACGCAAGAAGTCGGTTTCATTCGGCTTAAAACGCTCCAAATTACGCTGAGAAATTTGTTTTCGATCCCGTTTTTGTTGAATTGTTAATGTGTGCGGCACTAACTTTCCAAACAGTTTTTTCATACATAATTCTTCATGTAAAATATGGAGTACTCGCTCGTCTGAGATGCCTATGGCATTAGCAATTTCACGCTTAGTCAAACTTGGATCTTCACTAACCATATTATGTACCTGCTCAATGATTTCTGCTGTGGTTGCAGTTTTTGGTCGTAATTTCCTTTGCTTTTAAACCCTTCAAAACAAAGAATCTAATGACTGCACGATATTCAATTTTTTCCATATTAAAAAAAATCAATGACACGTCAATTTCAAATGGCTTGTAAACAAAGAAAGAATTGGCAGAATGACTTGCAACTTTGCATGTGTTCTCAGGACAGTTATACCAACTTGAGAAAGAAAAAGTTTGAAGCTAGCAGTGCCATCTCTTGGTGAGCGCAGGAACTTTTCAACCAACCTGTATAACTGTAGCGACTATATTATGCTAAAATTATGGTTATTTTATTATCATAATGGGATAACTATGTGATAGTACGACTTTGGTTGACACAATCATGATCGAATATGATTGCCCCAACTATGTCTTTTTTTCTGTGTATCGGATAAAAGGGCAGAGTTCTTCCCATTAGAATGTAACTAAATATACCATTCTTATTAATTTCGGATTTTTTTTTGCAAAAATTCTATAAAAAAAAATTTAATTTTCCTACAAGAACAGTTTTAGAAATAATCCTTAAATTCAACTCATTCATTTGAGGCGCTCACTAAAGCAAAAACGGATAAAATACGAAGAAAAGCAAGACAATACAAAGAAAACAGATTCATGCTGACAATCGAATTTGTAGCCAATCGAATTGTTCGGATGTGGTAACTGAATTTTTCGGTTGTGACGACAGAAAACCAATTGAGACATGAGTAATTTGATTGTGACAAATGTATTTCGGTTACCTCAATAACAATTCGGTAGTCACAATGGAAATATTCGGTTACCACACCCGAACCACCCGATTAGCTCCAAATTCGGTTGTTAGAATGAATCTGTTTTCTGAGCCACATGTTGCAAGACCGGTCAAGGATAACTTGGAAATGCTAAAATGGGAAATCCTATCCCATCTGCCATATTCTCAAGATATAGCTCCTATATATTTGATTTGATTTGATTTATAAAATGAAAAATGTTCAAGTGGAATCATAGATGAATCTATATCCCTATTCCCTTAATGCGTACAATTTTGTTTTACTTAATAATAAAAGAAATATTTCTTTTTATTATATTTTAGGTTCACATATTTTTTTCCTTTGAGTTTGAAGCATTTTGTGCGACATCTGCGAATAACATAATAATAAATGTAGTGTCCCCAGAAGGACAGCTTTGATACCCTGTAATACTATGTTTGTTAAACCATGCTGCCTCTAATAATATAATAATATAAATTCCCAATCTCTTCTCTATAAGCACCCTTTAAACATAGGACAATAGGCTCTATTGTTAAAGAGCTAATCTCCAATAAGTCGTTATACTTCATTACAAGCCGAAATACAATTACAAAACTAAATACTTTTAAAACATCCCATAAAAAAATATTTTGAAGCTACAAATCTCTACACAAGTTAAGTTACAATTAAAGTAAAATATTTGAAAAATCCAGCTGTTGTTTAAATTGTTTATAATAATGGAATCCGTAGTAACAAAAGGTATAGTTGTGTGTAGTGTTATCACACCCAAGAATTCATTAAACGGCCTTTCAATTGTGGGTTGGTGTTTATATATTAAAGTGTCAGTATGTCGGTCTAATGAGTTGTTGATTAGTTTTTTTTTTTAAGTAGGAAATTGTGTTTTTCAATTTTAATTTTATTTTTTTTTATTCTTAGGAAACACCAATATGGTTCTTTAATTAATTATAATTATCATGGGTGTGGGTTAATTTATATTCACATATGGTTTGAGTAATTGCAAAAAGAGTTATCAATAGCATAAATAATATATTTTCACACTGAATTTTAAATACAACAAAATAGAAAGAAATGCTAATATGGTTGAATTTAAATATCAATGTAAAATATCAATTAAGTAATTGCATTTAAATGTCAAAAAGAAAAAATGTATATAAAATGTTGTTAGCTAAAGAACATATACATTTATGTTTTAAAATGTTCCACTATATTTGAGATATATAAATTTATAGTTCCTTTTTATCATAAATTGAAATTTTTAAACAGTTTTTAATAAAAACACACGGGATTTGATAAAACCCAGTTATGTGATAGAGTATCTAAATTAGAGTATTCAAAAACCGAAACCGAAAACCGGTCAACCGGTTTCTGTTTTTTTTTTAAACCGATCGGTTTCGAATATTTTGTAAATTTGAAGAAAACCGAAAACCGGTCTTTTTTGATCGGTTACCCGGTTTTTTTAATTACATCACCAACTGGGTTACTTGGTCTCTCTTATTTTTTCCGAACACTTTTATAATCGTTTGGTTATAAAGATTTAGATCTAAGTCTGATAGATTCCGATGAAGACTTAATTTTGGATATTTCAAATAGTTTAAGTTTTGATCTAAATAACACAATAAACAGTATTTAAAATCATTCAGCATTATATGATGATTTCATATGTCTTGATAAATGCGACAAAAGAACTGAAAAGTTGGAAAATTTATATAATTGTCTCTTGACTATTTGTCCAACATCTACTATTAGTGAAAGAGTATTTTCCACTTCGCTTTATCAATAGCAAACAAAACAAAAATCGTCTTAAAACGAAACATTTAAATTGCATATTATTTCTAAAATATTATTTTAGAAGTGAAAAATAGATTTTCTTTTAACATATTTGAAATGTAATATTAAAAAAACTTATTTAATGCCAAATGTTTTAAACGTTCAAATTTCTACTTATTTTACCGAATTTACAAACTTTGATATGATCATAGTTTTATAATATTAATTTTTAAGATATTATATTAAAAATAGTAAAACCAATAAATAAAATGTTGAAATGAAATACAATAAAAAAATATTATAAAATATTTTTTTTCAAAGAATGTATTTTTTTATTTTTATTGCTTTATATATTTAATTTCTTTTTTTTTTGTTTGTTATTAAAACAATTAACAAATTATATAAGCTTTTTATTTAAATTAAAAAAAAAACCGAAAAAAACCGATTGACCGGTTTTTTCGGCAAAAACTGAAACCGGTTTTTTTAAAATTCGATTTTTCGAAGAAAACCGAATCCGGTTTTTCCAAAAGGCCGGTTTTTTGAATACTCTAATCCAAATCTAAGAATTACATGATATTTTTTTAGTGCTATTTTTGATGTTGACACGCAAAAAAAAAGATGGTTGTAACATGAACACTACTACTATATTATGCTTGCCGCATTCTGACAATGAAAAATATGATAATTGTGGAACAACAAAAATACCTACAACAAAAAATGAATAATAATAAATCAAATAAAACAGAACTTTTAGGTTAACAGTCAAATACTAAAATTTCGAAACAAAATGTAACGGGGAATAAGTGGAATTGAAACACTAAGTGAGTGGAACGAAATAAAATGAAACGGTTAACGAGTGAAAATGTAATACAAGATAAAGGGAGCAAAATGAAATATTTCATCACTTAATAAAGATAAAATTGATTTTTAAGCATACCGACTGAAATTGATACACTTGATAAAAGGAACAAAATGAAATGGAGCAGGGATTGAGTATAATTGAAAACTAGACATAGATAACTATATGGCCTGAAACCATATTTAATTTTGGTGCTTCTTTTCAATTTTTTTTTTATTAAACTTAGCGATTTTTCTCCTAATTTTACGTTTCCCGAAAACTTTATCTGTCAATGGTTATTTTTTTTTAGTTGATCACTGGCACCAACAAAGTACATAGAGTGCACTATTAGGGCGAGTTTTTGGGATGTGAGTTTAATTTGGTTTAGTTAAACCGTAAATGAATTTTGTCTGCCATTTCCATAATTATTAACATACAATAGACCAAACAACTTTTTGTTACATAAAATTTTGGTCTTCATTGAAATAAAATAAATTAAATCAAATTTCAAAATCAGTATTCAAGTTACAAACTGCGATAAACTGAGTTTAAAGATAATCTAAATCCTAAAAACTTGCCCTTAATGGCAATGAAATTTTAAACTATTGTCATGTAGTCTATGAAACCAAATCATTAAGTTAATGATATACATTAATTAAAAAAAAAATTAAATGATCTGATTAATCCAGTCACCTCGTTAGCCCCATGCAGGGATTTTCAGAGCTTCGATTTTTGGAAATTTTGAATAGTGATTTCAAAAAAGGAAAATACTGCCTTAACCTTTTACCTAAAGCCTTTGGGCTACAGATTAGAAATTAAAAATATGTCTTTTCTGATGCATGGGCTAATTCACTGACAAAGTATGTTTTGAAAATTTTGGCAATTATGTGATAAAATGGGGTTGATATTTTTATTTTGGTTATTATATATTTTTTATTTTTAACTTATTTTTTTAGTCTCGAAGAGGAACATTTTATTTTTGTAACCATTATGATCACCAGGATAAATAGTAGAGGAGCTAATGTGGTTACTACAGATATTTTTGGATATCTTATTTTAACACCGCTTAATTGGTGTTCTTAAACTCATATATTTAATATTATTTTTGCTTTGTATGTTATTCAAAAGAAATACCAATGCCGCTTATGAGTGATATGACTTATATATTTATATTACTCATACGCATTGTTTATCTTAGTAGAAATAATAATGGTTTACATTCAGCAATTTTTTAAACCTAAAAAAATTGGCTTCTGCACAACTTTGAAACATAAAATTATGCATTACCAATAATGATTTATTTTTGTATCATTTTTTCATATATACGAGTGGAGTAATGCCGGGATTTTAGTGCGATTAATTTTTTTGTAAATTTATTGTAACAGCATTTGGATCAACTAAAAATCTGTAAATCAAATACTTCACAGACTGTACCTCGTACAAAAATTTAAATAACATTCTTTAATTTTAACATATAAGTCAATTAATATAATATGAAGGATGAAGGTAATATACACTCACAATATTATTTCAATAAAAACAATTTATATTACATGTTTAATTAATCTCAAATACAATCTAAAATAGGACTACTGATTTTTATAATATTAACCCTATTTTGTTGTTTATTTTCAATTATTGTTTAATAATCTACAAAAGTAGAAAAAACAATGGAAAGTCGTTTAAAATAATCATTTATTTTTGACCGACAAAACGTTAGAAAAAAAAAGATTTTTGTAGTTTGTTTTTCAAATTGAAAGTTTCTTTATAATTACAAAACACAACTCACATATACGTTCGTATTTTTCTTGCCTATGTTTGTATGTATATGTTATAAATTTCTTATAATTTGTATTATAATAATTTTGTAGTTAAAAAAACTATTTTGATAAAAAAATAAAGGTATTATTTGAATTTCTATTTAGAGAAAAGAAAACATTAAATTTTACATTTAACTGAAAAAATCAACTTCTACTGAAAGCCTGTATATTTTTTATAGTTTGTTTTTGAATGACTGATTCAAATAGTTAAAAAAATATATTTATTTGCCTTTCAATTGATTCTTCAATATAAAGCAAACTCTACGTATTACTTTTTAAATAAACTACAGTCGATAACGGAAAATATATTGTGATTGTATGTATATAGCTGCATGAAAGATATGTGATTTTCGATATAAACAAAAAATTAATGGTAAATGTTAAAGATGTTTCTTATTATCTTATTTACCAAAAAGACAATCTGCTAGCTCTTGTTCATAGATGGAACTAATGTATTGATTGGACAAAAAAGTTAATGATTTCATTACCATTGCATTGATAACAATGGTAATTTATTTCATTACCATTGTTTGAATTAATAGTAATGATTTACGAATCTGATTTAATTGATCAATCACAATGTTTTTGAATTTCATTACTATTACTAATATTTGAATTAAAAGAAACTATTATTAACCGTCACTTTATGTATAAATATTTATGTTAATATTTATTTATGCGGGTTAACATTTGTATATTTAATATTTTGCTTTATTATTTTCTCTATAAAAAGCTACTTTGATAATTTCCAAATCATATAAACTTTTTTGTAAACAAATGATTTTTTTTATCAATTATAATTAGTTTTTTATGCACTTAATGAAAATATTTCATTAATATTTAGTGGTAATGATTTTTTTTTCATTTGCATTAGTGTCAACTAATGGTAATGAAATTTCAATGGTAATGAAAAATTCCCAAGTATGTTGTTGTTAGTGTTTGCAAATGCATTAATATTCAACTAATAGTTCTAGTATAGTTTTCCCAAAGTTTTTCTCTATCTGTTGTAAAAATTAATTGTCAGTTGTATTTTGAATCTCTCCTGAGACTAAACTGTTATGACCTTAGACTGAACTAAAATAATACTCATTATAATTATTCTTGTATTGTTGATCTGATTTTCCTCGCAATTAATATCATCTGGATCCAATAATCTGGAAATAATTTTTAATTAGTTTGAAAAAAGGGAAAGAGAGTATTAACTAAGTTCCATATAAAATTGACCTCACAACCTATAACTAGAAAATCAGGAAAGCCAAAAAAACTGACCTGGAAAATTTTCTGTGAGGAACTGAAGGAAATGCTGGAAACGGCAAGAATTCAAAAAAACCTTGTCTTCAAGTAAGTGTCAGACAATTGAAATTCTCAGATCAGACAAAAATAACCATACCACAACCCATGGAGAAACATTGGATCTCTAATGAATGAATCACTTCACAAGATGCAGTGTGATGCCAGAGGAACTAGTAATAGACCATGGTTCATTAAGGGCGTCATATTTGACAAATAGTCTGATAAGAAAAATTGTTACATATGAGAAAATTAAGTTGGGCTTAAATCCTTTTTAATAGCTTAAGTCACCGGGACGGGATAAAATATTTGCTGCTCTTCTACAGAAGTGTCCTGACTTGTGAAAAGGGAGCTTGGTTCATATTTTCCGAACCAACCTTGCACTTAGCTTATTTTTTTATCTGAAGGAGGAAAAAAACCTCATCCTAAATCATACAGACAAATTGGTCTACCAAACTATGGAAAAAGCTTTGCGTCGATTGAATTCTGACCCACTGGTAATAGAGTGGGTCAAACAGATGCTTTAGAACAGACAAATAATAGCCAAGTTAGGCGATTCAAACTAGAGATTTGTCAGCATTAAAGGCTGCCCTCAGGATAGTTGTTCTATCCTCCCTACTGTGGTCAATTCTGGTTGATGACCTTTCGGTTAAGCTAAATTGAAGCGGCTTCACTACAGTGGGGTACGCAGATGACATTACAGTAGTCGAAAGTGACAAGTATGATGTAACATGCTTGCCACATACATTGTGAAAATGACGGTCTTTCAATAAATCCTAACAAGACAACTGTTATACC
Source organism: Eustalomyia histrio (assembly GCA_949748255.1). Classification (NCBI taxonomy): domain Eukaryota; kingdom Metazoa; phylum Arthropoda; class Insecta; order Diptera; family Anthomyiidae; genus Eustalomyia; species Eustalomyia histrio. The sequence goes on along the minus strand of OX456525.1, from coordinate 32,851,827 downwards.
TTTTACAAGGAGTCGAATCTTGAATGTCAAAGATACCCATGTACAACTAAAGAATTAAGTAAAATATCTAGGTATCACCCTGGACAAAAGACTCACATAGATTCGATAATAAAGGAAGCTAGTAAGCAACTCCTGGGTAAATTTTGGAGCCTAAAATAAAACAACACAGGTCAATGTAAAGCTTCTATTCCTAGATACTTTTCTACTCTAATTTAATGTCTCAAAGATTTAAACTTCAATTCACACTTAAAATTTTCAATTTGTTTTTAAAAATAAAATTTTTCAATTTTTGTATTCCAAACTAAAAACATATAAAATTAAATAAATAAATAAATACCTCTTAATAGGATCCCACAGGATCCTTTAGTAACGATCCAGCTAAAGTAATTCACACATAGAAAAAAAATTCAGTAGAAAAATTTGTACTGTTTGTTACTGTTTACGTACTGATTTTTAGTAAAAAAAATATTATTTAGTAAATTGTTTTGCCACGAGTATTTACATTTTACAAATTACAGAACTTTTACTGAATATTTATAAATTTTTTTTTGCTAACCTCAAAAATCATTTTACACATTTTCGAAACACGAATTGCTAAAATTAACAAAAAAAAAATTACGAATTTTAAAAAATTGATTTGAAGGAAATGTTATTTCTAATAATTAAAACTCATACATACTAACTTAAATTGCCTTAAAATGTTACATAGGTTAAAAAAAGGGATCGGGAGTGAAGCTAGTTTGCACAACCCACTCATGTCCAAAAATAGGGCATCCACTTAATATAGCACTAAAAACTTTTTTAGTTCTATGAATCAGTCCTTAAAAATTTGACCTTAAAAATCAAAAAAAGAAAAATTACTAAAAATATTTTTTTTTAAACAAAAATTATCAAATTAAAACAAAATGATAAATTCGTTTATGTTTAAAATATTTTTCAAGCCTTCGATTTTTTTTTTTTTAATTTTGTCTAAAATATTATTTGAAAAAAATAAATAAATAAAAAAATGTTTCATAAAAAAAATAAAATTCGTAAGGAAATTTTAAATAAATTTGCAGCTTTAAAGTGTATACAAATTATTGAGTTAATTTGTGCATTTTAATCATTTTCTTTTATAAATTAAATATTTGCTGTATTTTAAAATTCATTGAGTTTACAGCAATTAACTAAAATTTAGCAGAGCTTAGTAATTTTTTATACCAATTTGTTTGTACTAATATTAATAATATTTAGTACATTTTTTTGCTGATTTTAGCAAACCGATTTTAAATTCCCCTTTATAAAAAATTTACTAAAATTTAGTAGCGGCTACCAATTTTTTCTACTAATTTCATTGCACTCACGTCAGCATAATTGTGTTGCTTGGATTAGCAAAAAATACCGCTGGACTCAAATTACAAAAATTTCCCGTAATAACAGCAAAATTTTCAGTTGACATTACAGACTTTTTATGGGGAGTGCAAACGCCAGAGGCTTGCCTTAGTATAACCGGAGCAATAAGGACAACTCCAACGATTGGAATGGAGGTTATTATTCACCTTGAACCATTGCATCTAGCAATTCAAGGAGAAGCCATGAAACAGGCTATCGATCTACATAAAATCTTTTAAATCTTTTAAAGAAGGCTAAGAGGAACTTAAGAATCCTAGACAAAGCTATCTCTGTTATGTGCAGAATATGTCATTGTCGTTAGCAAAAAGCATTTTTCGCATATTTTACGTTCATAATTTTATACATGGATAACCGTAATACTGAAATAAATTTTGATTCATTAAAACCACTCATAAGTTTTCCAAGTTTTTCCACCTTATTGAATACCTGCATAATTAATGTAATTGATTTAAAATAAAAATTTACCTTAACATCCACTTAAATTGATTCCAAAAATAAAAACAATCTACAGCATGCTTACATTAACAAACATACTTACATATGTTGTTTTAAGGTAATAAATATTTATAGTTTCCCAATATGTACACAAATGATAACTCGTATAATAAAATTCTGTGTGTAATAAATCTTTATTTTCCAAAAAAAAAGTAAAAAATATAGTCCCTGAAGGCAGACCATGAGATACTCTACACCACAGTATGGTTTGAATCATATTACGGAAAACTTACTTGACTCCTGGAAAAGACTTAATCCTTAGCATATGGATGGAAAAAGTGAATGTGAATGTGTTAAAAAATTTAAATTGCTGAAAATGATTTTTGTTTGGCAAATAACATAAAAATGAGCTTATATGGGGAATATGTCCGCAAATAGTTCAATTTGCTTTCAAAGAAATAATTAACGGTTCTATATAACCTTTCGAACCCAAATAGTAACCAGATAACCTTTCTTTGGGAGGTAGGTCTGACTATGGGCTGATTTAGAAGGTAACACTGAGTCGTTTGGTATTCTATTTAGTAGTTTTAGGTCGGATATTTTTAACAGTTACAAACATCAGCACACATTTATTATACTCTCCCCATGTAGTAGCGTAGAGTAAAAGGCGAGTAATAAAGTTAAAGCCGGACATGTATGCTATAGCCTCTACACCAGTCTTGTTGAAAGTCTGGATCCGTTAATTTTGTAAATGGGCTTGTATCAATATTCGTCATTAAATAAGTAAATAAAAAAAATTTGTTAGAAATTTTTACATTATTATTTATAAGATTTATAAGAATAAGGGGAATATGATTGATTTGCTATAAGGCAGATAATTATAAATTTGCCATCTATATTCGAATCAAAATCCATATTGGGGGCAAGGCCTCCGCATGTTAAGTGCAGGAGAAACGTGACAGACAATTTTTGCAGGATCCCTGGCATGGATTGGTTATGTTGTCCCAGGGCTTATATATAACTTAATATTTGTAACCTCAAGCTTGAGAACAAGAATACAAACAGAAAAAAATTGGTTGGAATTCTTTTCGACCTACCAAAATTGAAACGCTATTCAAATTTTGTAATTGTAACCTCTTAAAGTTCTTCATCAGAATAGTTAAATTTAAATAATTTTTAGGGCCAATGTTGAATGTGAACCACACCTGCATTTCATTTGGCATTTCTCAATTTCAAACTAACTCAATTTGAACCATGGAAAGATACACAGTCGAGCAACGCGTTAAAGTTATTCAGGATTATTATGAAAATGGGCGTTCAAATCAAAATGCATTTCGTGCACTTCGTCATTTTATTTGGTCAGCATAATCGACCAAATGTGTTCACAATCGGGAGAATTGTGGGCAAATTTCAGCAAACAGTGTCATGAGGTCGACCAAGCATTTGCCGTTAATGGTGTTCGCTATCGCGGGATGATAACGTTGAAACGTTGGACTTCTTTCTTTGGGGTTATTTGAAAAAAAAGGTGTACGTCGATAAACCAGCAACAATTCAACAGCTAAAGGATGAGATAATTCGGCAACGTCATCGAAAATTTGGACCATCGGATGGAGGTGTGCCGCCGAGGTCGCGGCGTCCATTTGGCCAATATTTTGTTCTATACATAACTGAATCATACTATCTAAATTATCATAATAAAATAGTTTGTGTTTTATTCAAATTCAACATCGGCCCTTAAAATTTAACCACCTTTATAAGTAGAATGTATATATGTAAATTTTTGAATATTATTTGATCTATCTGTTTTAATTATATATTTTTAATTTTATCAGGCTCAAGATCATAATTTATTTAATGATACTAACGAATAGTAAACACTAATTTTGTTTTATTAAATGGAAAAAATTGTAAGGATCAGCGCTAGAGGGAGTGCACACTTTCGACCCGAGCGACCAGGTCATCTTCAGCCTCCTTCTGAACCACCCAACACAAATAACTCATGGTTATGAACAGGCATTCATATAACACACTCTAAAGAAAATGACTATGTGAAATTACATTTTTCAGTTAGTGAATGATTACCCGCACAAATGAGCTTTTTCCATCTATTTATAGAATTACCCTTTGGCAACCATCTTCGATTTTCGAAACACAAATTGACAGGTTTGCCATTGCAAATGTTAATGTTTCCATTTCTGGGAACCAATTGGGAATCTGGCATACTAATATTTTTTCCTTCAGAACATATTTGAGTGTTGTTTATTATATTAGTTTATATATTACATCGTGCCCTATGTTTTTGTATGTAATTTTTTGAATATTATTTGATCTATCTGTTGTAATTATATATTTTTAATTTTATCAGGCTAAAGATCATAACTTTTTTAATGATACTAACGAATATTAAACACTAATTTTGTTTTATTAAATGGAAAAAATTGTAATGTATATATATCAAATAAACCAAAACAATGACATATCATCCAAAATATTGGTTTTTCTTATCAATATTGTAAAAATTTTGTCTTCTACATTACATTCAATACCCACAACCCGATATTTATCGAAGATTTTTATTTCATTAAAACTATTGCTCTTATCTAAAATATAAGGCTTTTCAAACCATTTTAGTATAACATCAATTTCATTAATTTCCACAATTTAGGTAATTATAATAATATATTAAGATTAAAAATCAAAATTGTTATTATCATAAAAGAATAATATTATATTCAGAATTAAATAACAAGTTAGTGTAAGTGTCTGCGGTGCAGTGGTTAAAGGCACAGCCTGTTGGTCTTAGGGTTCTCAGATTAAACGCTTGATAATTTTTAATTTTTTTTTTAATATATTTTTTATTGATTAAAATTAAAAGACACATAGCCTGTTCCTCTATTTCGAAAGAACACGTTCGTTCGCTTTCTAGTCGAAAGAAAACTGATTTGGGTTTCACTAACTCTATTTCTATGCGAACGATGACTCGAATGACAAGTCGAATGAAAACCTAACTGTTTTCATACAAAATTTGGTTTCTCTATTTCGAACAGCTCGAACGCAAATGTCAAAATCAGTCACTTGCTATTTTTTTGTCGAGTAAATATATATTTGATATTTTTAAAAGCAAAATGAAGTAAAAAAAGCAATGGATAACAAAAAGTAAGTACAAAATAATACAAATATATATAGTTTATTAGGAATTTTAAATTTTAGTTAAAAAAAAATCAACAATGGACCGTCCGAAGACGCTTGTATTTTATATGGAAGAAAGGCCTGATTTTGCCAGAAGGACTCTAGTGTTCGGAGTAAACAAATTTTCCGCAGAGGAGGAAAATTTGACCAGAAAACTAAACTCCGTTTCACCCCCTATTACGCTGTTGCTGAGTGGTAAAAGGTATGTGTGTGTTGTTTGTGGCTTACGTTTGCCCAAGAAGCTCATATTTACATTTTTTATTTTACAACTTTATTTTACAAGGACTTTAGCAGTGACCGCACCGAACAGGCAACAGAAAAGCTCTCCAAACAACAATTTCACCCACAACCAATCGATAACAAAATTTTTCACAAATAAACACACTTTCCAAATAAAAATTGATTTGTTTATTGTTATTTTTTTATTTCATTTGTCATATACAGCTGATCACTGTTAAACAGGGTTGTTTTTGTCTTTAAGCAGTTTAGTAGTATTTTTGCTACTTTTAAAGAAAATTGTAACAAATGCTCAAAATATATGATCTGGCATCTCTGTGATTTGTAAATGCGTAAGAAACAAAAATTGACACACGTAAGTCAAGTAGATCGAAGGCTTTCGAAATAGAGAAACCCAAATTGATTTGAATTCGAGTGACTTGCTATCGTTCGACTAGTTTTTCGTTCGAGATCGAGGAACAGGCTAATAATTTATTTTTTGTTGCGGCTGCTGTTATTTTGAAACAAAATATTCAAATTTCAAACCTGATAAATATTCAAGTTTAAAATTTGACCAGAGAAAATTTAATACATGTTAGCCTAGAGGAAAAGTAGTGGCATGACAGGAAGGAATTTGGTGTAACGCGTTTCTAGTAGTAGAATATCTATTTATAGAAAATAATCTAAAAATAGAAAACCAATCAACAACCGAATTTGTAAATACAATTCGGTTATTAGAACAATATTAAAAATTTATAAAAGTGATGGTAGATGGAACTACAAAAATTCGGTAGGCAAAAAATTCGGTTGCAGCTACAAATCTATGTTCTGTGTGTACATGTACAGACAGATATACATCACTGATTTGGCTCAAAAAGTGATTTTGGGCAGATTGCGGTAATATAAAAATTAGTAAATTATACCGCGACCATGTAGTGACGTAGGGTGTAACAAAAAAACTGGCAATGTATTTTTTTATTAAACATAAAATACACACGCTGAATCGATTAATTGATCAATATATATTAAAAGGATAAAGCCAACTGTAGCAATGATGATGTTGATTAATATAAGTTTAAATATAAACTTTGCAAACATAATGTGACCACATGTTTTGCTCTGTATTTGCTTGTATAATAATCCGTATATAAAAACGATAACAATTCAATTACTGACTGTGAAATTGGTTAGCGACAATATTTATTTAATATATATTTACCGTTCTTGACTTTATTAGTATTGCAATAATTTGTTCCATTTGTCAAAAGTCTCTGACTGCTTATACATACAAACTTAAATATTCAAATAGTCTTGATTCCAATTTTTGATTTCACCACCAATTTATATTACTTTAGTATGCCGTAATATGAATTTTATTTCAATGATCACAACTAAAAATCAAATAAAAATATTTTAAAAGATGTCAACTTATGGACATGGATATGTTGGTCATAAAAGTAAAAACTTTCCTATTAATTTTTTTACCCGGTTGTCATATAACATATTTATGTTCTTATACCCTACACCACAATGTTGACATGGTATAATGAGTTTGCTGTGATGTTTGTAACAACAAAAAATAGAAGAAATAGATCCAATATTTAGAATACCGGTCAACAGAGCATCACTTTTTCGTCGATTTAGCTATGTTTATTTGTGCGTCTTTCTGCAAATGTATTGTTGTTTGTATTCTACTAATATTAAGATACTAATATTAAGATACTAATATTAAGATACTTTGCTTAAATTTAGTGAACTGGTTCATATTGACCCATGGATCGGCCTATTGATTCTGGTTAAAATCGAAGAATACATTTTTGGGAGAACCTTATATGGACTCTAAAACTAATCGTGATAGTCTTAGAGCCCATATAAGGCTTCGCCAAAAATTTGTTCTTTGCACGTTACAGGTCGCAAATATACACTTAGAATATTATGTAGGTAACTGTTTGTAATAAAAAAGTTTTGTTTAATAAAAAAGTTTTCCGTTTCATTTAAAAATAAAGGAACATATATTTATTTTTCAAAGAAATATTTATATTAACTTTTTTATACATTTATTCGAAATAATTTACTATCATTTACCGATTTTTTTCAGTTTCATTTAATTTTTCATTTGTTTGAAATTTAATAAAAATTTACCCACAAAACGGAAACTTGTGGTTTATTTGTGTCCGTAACAGTTATTACAAATTTAAATTTTGTTTGTTGTCTGTTTCAAAAAAAAATATTCAAAAAATTTCAATTTGTTTTTTTATTTAAATTGCTTGTATATATACAAAATGTTTGAATACAAATTACAAGAACTTCATAAACACACATACATACACAAACACTTTCACACAAACAGTGCATACGAGTATATTAAAAAAAAACAAAAAATACAAAAACGGAAACAATTTCTTTATTTATTTTAACTAATTATATCATTTGTTTCTTACGGATGTGTCAGTTAATTTATCAATATTTAAAAATAAATAACAATTGCCATTTAATTTAAATGAAAATTAAGTAGACCGGTTTTTAAATGAAGTATCATATCTTTTAAATTATATTTTCAGTTATTTTAACTTACAAACTTTTTGAAGTGTATAGATCATTTAATGCGATTTGTTGAACTGATTCGTATTGGCCTAAGGGCAAGGCCAATTGATATGCCTTTTCCTATGCTCCAGGTGACATATATAAAATATTATAATTACATTTTTTACACCAACTTTTATTGGCCAAGGGCAAAATGTGTAGATTTTGTTTACAATTGTCCAATGTATAAACCTTGCCGCGATGTGGATGCTATGAGAAATCTGTATCGCTAACATCTTACAAATTATTACTGTGTTGCATTCTTCTGAAATAGAAAAGAGGGGAGATGAAAGGTGGTGAGAAATAAAAGTCTGCATATATTGCAAAACTGAAATTGTGCGAGATAATAAGTCTAAGAAGAGATGTTGGCCACCACCTAATATAGAGTTGGTGAAATTGTTCAAACTTTTTAGTTCGTGGCCATGTTATGTAATTTTATTTTAGTGAGGTTAAGTGCTATGAGAACAATGAAGGAGAAAGCTGTTATATGGGCTATTCCATGTCAAACCGCACAGAAAACATAATACAATATGTATACAAAACATTGTACACACACACTCATAGAATTTAAAAGATTTTGCGTATGAAACTATCACCTTAAAATTTTGTAGAGAGTATTTAAATTTTAACATATATTTTATCCAGAATTTTAAAAAAATTAGATTTTGAGATATGGGTCTTTGAAGATTTAACTTAAAAAAATTAACTTTAACCTTTTAATACAAAAAATTTTAGGATGCCATTTTGAAGGTAATGTTTTTACCTTTAAAATGGTACAAATATAAAAATTTTTGGTTGTATAGTTTAGAAGTTGTGGAAGATTTTATATGGACACTTTTTCAATATTTTAATGTTTTTGCCAATTTTCATGATGTCATGAAAATTTTGGTATCGAAAGGTTAATAATTTCATAAACACTACCCATTTAAAAAATTTGAGGCGAATTTCATTAAAATCGGTGATGACAAATCCGAATTCTGTGCGGTTTAACATGGAATGACCCATATGTATAAAAAAGAGAAGACAAAAAATCTATTTTCCAAATCATATCGAACCCGTCTAGACCAGCGCGCTAATCTTTACACCACAACGCCCACTTTGTTGAAGGCAACTAGGTACATCAGGGTTCTTCGAAACATAGTACCTCTAGCTGGTAAGGCGCTGATTGGTACTTCACCAAACAAACCTCCTGCTTTAAGTGCTATTAAAGACAAGCTCGATAACCCATCCTGGGCTGTAGTTTCCCATGTTCCTTTTGTACAAAATGAACACAATAAGATTAACCCCGGATCGTCAAGTGTACTTCCCCCAGCTCAACTGGACAAAAAAGCGGCAAAAGGAAACTTTTTACACATTCGTTGGTTGTTTGGACATCCAGCCGATTGAGAAACTTTCGAAACAGGTGAAAACCTCGCTATAATGGAAGACAACAAAAGCTCTCAGCCAAACAAATTGCAAAAGCAGCCGTTTAGGGCAAAGACCTGAGCAGACACACTGTGGAACGAAACTTTCTAAGCATAAGCCTAAACGTTTAAAAACCATATAATAGTGACTTAATGACGGGACTATCTCTTGGACAAAGTGGGAGAAAGTCAAATTACTGAAGGTGAACTCGTAAATCTATGAATAATAAGGCGCATTATCAGTCACTTTATATACTTAGGTTATTAATTGAACTGGGTATGAGTACATGTTTAGAGCTACTAGTCCACATACAAGTGTTAGCCAAAATTTATTTTGATGCGACTAAAGCTGACAAATATATTACAAATTGTCTCATCCATATGAACGATTTCCTAATTTTCTTATCAATACGTAAAACTGCCATAAAGCAAAATTTCTATCGGACCTTTTTAATTATTTACTATATTAAATATTTATAAAAGTGGTTTAAGCCCATTTAAATTTCAGACTCAAACAATAGATGACTTGAATCAGACTTCTATGGAGTATTCCATTTCCAGCTTAAACATTCTTTACTCATTTTACTTTTCTAAAAAATCCATTTGAATTTCAATATTAGCAAATAATTTGCCATTGGTGGTTTATATAAACAGTAAAGGTTTGTATAAAATAAATATGTAGTAAATACCTCTCAATTTAGTACTTTATTAATTACAAATTCAATTAGAAATTATATCTTAATACCCTAACCGAGCACTAGCAACAAAGGCTTTTGGCTCGTTGTAGCGAAAACAGACCAGAGCCTCTGTTGGGAATCGAACCCACGACCCCCGCACTGATAAGCTAGCACGCTACCAACTAGCCTACCGGGGCTTACTCATTGAGCTGCCAGTGGTTTTATTACACTGGTAATTATAAAATAGGTAAAACTATTTTGTGATCGTCAAGTATCTTTGCAATTTTATTATTGTAGGCCCCTAAAATTCGGCAAAAAAAAGTATACTTTCCAAAATTTAAGGTACGTTGAATAAAATTACCCTACTTTGTAGTTGTCATGTCATATGTAATATTTTTGGTGGTTTGGCGTTAAAATTATTATTAAGTAAAAAATGCAAATAAGAATTAAATTAAATATTATTTATTTAACATACATATGAGTGATATGTAAATATATTTATTTACTACGTATCGCTCCTCTGCATAAGAGCAGTTATGCAGACAGTGCGTGTTCATTCAATTTCCTGTATATGCAATTTTATGCTGTGAAAATTTATTGCAAAATTATGATAATTATTTTTATTTGGTTAAGTAAATAATTTAAATTGGTCCGCTGATGTTACATAATATTTTTAAACTCGTTTGTAATACGCAAACCAAATTACAAATTGATGTCTTTATTTAAAAGTCATTAATTTGTATTTAATATATTTTCCCGCATATGCATATTTTGATTAAAAATAAATCTTCTGACCGAAATCCGTATAGACTTTTTTTTAGCAATGCAATTGCTTATCAAAATGTATAAAGCAATGGTTTTTTTCTCAAACCGTTGCTTAGCCGTTTGCTGTTAATAACAGGATCTGAATATTCTTTAACTTTAATCACCGAGACTGAACCACTGAAGAAGGATGATAAGTTATTGAATTTTTAATTTCTGATGAAAATATGAGCTATTTTGATAGAAGACACAATCTTTATCTCTTTTGCAAAACACTGGAGATAGCAACATAAAATTTGACACGAACGACTAAAGGGAAATTTGGAAATATTGTACTGAAAGGGGTAAGAATGGAAAATTTCATTTTTTTAAAGAAGTTACTGTTTGGAAATAGACAGAAAAAGTCATATATAACATCCTGCAAAAATTCTTCTGATCCTTCCTTTATCTATCCTCACGGCTTGAAAAGTATAAGGAAGGGTACGTGCATCTCTGGATTTTTGTACCATTTCCGCATATATTAACGTACAGACTTGTTGCGCAGACCTTAAGAACTTTTATCGGTATTTCAACTGGAAACTCTATTTTTTTGATGATTATTTTGAGGTCAACGCGAATCGTAATCGTTTTTTCAGATTTGAATTACAGAACCAGACAGAAAGCTTGAGAATAAAAATATGAAAACTGAATTTACAGGCAAACAGACGAGAAGGGATTTCGCTAAAGTGCTAACGAGAAAGTACCCCAGCAATATAATTTTAATGTTCATCAAAAAAGATAGTTTGATATAAATAATGCCTGTTTTTAGTACAGGGTTTTCAAGTTGTTCCTAAAAGTTAGGAAAAAACGGCTTTCGCAAAAAATTTCTTAAAATCTAAAATAGTACGAGTATTAAAAAAATATGTAACCGCTAAAATTTGACAATAAATAAATTAAGTGAATTTAGAAGTATTTGTAAAATACCTAAAATTTTCGGAATTTACAAGGGAGGTTAATGACCTTTCCTTGTAAATTTCGTCCGTGACTTTTTGAATTTTACGACTCTTCACTGAAAAGACAATATTTTTGCTGTCAACAGGCATCTGTTGGTTGGCTCCTGTAAAAATTTGAACAAGCTGCGTCAGGTAGTTTGAGTTTGAAAGTCATTGAAAGCAGACTATTGAGTGCTTTAATTTGAGGAGAAAATATAAAATCGCAGTTTCCATGGCAAAAATCTATGAATTAGGCTATGAATTGCTTCATCATCCGCCTTATTCTCCGGATTTAGCCCCAAGTAACTTTTTCTAATTTCCAAACCTAAAGAATTGGTACGGCGGAAAGAGATTAGACTTCACCGATGAAATAATCTGACAAACAAACTTGTTTTTATAAACTCGAAAAATTTTATTTTTTGGAAACGATAAAATTGGAAAAATTTTAGACAAAGTGTATTGAGCTCAAAGGAGACTATGCTGAAAAATAAAATGATTTCTTATACATAAATCTGTATTTCACTCAAAAAGTCAGGGACTTACCATCGTATATTGCAAAAAGAAAAGCAAAAAGTACAAAAAACCGTACCAGTAAAAATCCCAGAATATGGTTACTTTAGTAAACGAGATAGAATCAATTTTAGACAACTTTTTGGACCTTTAAATTCCGAGGTGGCACACAAGGCGGGACATGTCGATGGTAGATTTTTTTTTGTGTCACCTATCCAGATTTTATCAAATTCGGAGCGTTTAAATTTGGGGTGCTTTCCTTATAAGTAGTGAAAAATTTCTGTTGAACAACGTCTTCGTGTTAAAGTTCTTTCTGCTCCTCGGTAAAGCAAAAACTTTTGGTCTATCATAAAAGGATTAGGTGATAGAATGGTAGTTTTTTATTCCAACTAGTATTATAAGGGACAACAAAATTCAATAATCCGCTTGATAATGTTACCTTGTCTATTAGCTGACGTTTTTAGCACATCGTATCATGTGGATATATTTCCTTTGTGCTGGAAGAAAGGTAGCTGCACCCAATTACAACCTGCTTTGCTCTCGCGAAGTTGATTCAAGGCATGGCTAAATGAAGGCAGTAGAAATTAACAGTCAATAGTAGGGGTATCTTCAAAACGCTTTATATATTCTCTTGTTTTTTGTTTCTAATTCTCTTAACATAGTTCCCGTATTTTAATTAACATACAGAATTCTATGGTACTTATGTTCTCTTTGTGTACTAGCGAATGAACAACGTAATTTAGCAATTTGGTATGGGTCGTAAGTAAGGGATAGAGACAAATAAGAGTAAAGAATATCAACGGAAACCTTTGCACTAAAATAAATATGACAGTTTTTGCAGTGACCGTCGTTGTTTTGTGCTCGTTTTCTGTCACATCAACAATCGTTGTACGCCGCATTCTTATTCTGGGCCGACAATGACTACAATTTAGTTAATTATCTATAGACCAACTTACTTATTAGTGATCATTCTATGAGAGACCTGTTGGAGTTTCTTTCGTATTGTTGGAGTTGGTCCTCTCACAGGATTGGTAAGATCAAAGATTTTGTTTTAGATATTTCTAAGGCGCTTGATCGTGTGTGGTAAGGCGTACTTGTATCTCAGCTAAATGTTTTTGGAGTCCGTAATTACTTTATTTAATATATCTCGAGTTTTCATAGAGGTCGTAATATACGTGTTCTTATAGATGGAGTATCATCACATGAGTTTCAGGATAATTCAGGATACCGCAACGTTCCGTACCTTCTCCTCCTCTCTTATTTAACTCTCTTAATGACTTTCTCTTTTGTCAGTCTATCAATCCTACATACTGTTGTCAAGATGGCAGCAACATTTTCCAATAATTTTCCTTACGAATGATACACTCAATCTCGACAATCTCTGAGCGGTGTCGATTTCAATGCACTCAAGATTTAATATTTTATGTTGACCGATATACTCGTATAAGGGTGCTATGGCTATTAAAGATTCGGATACTCCTAATTTTATGGGCATGAGCATTCAAAATTTTGTCTGTTGGACAGATAACATTACACAAGTATCGAAATAAGTATTCAAGTATCTTGGGTTCCTTAACCAGTGGAAGAAATAATTCACTCCATCCAATATACTCATTTATATATCACCTACATCCGACCCAAATTGGAATACAAAATCCATATATAAGCAAGTGCTTTAAAGTATAATTTCTGTGGGATATCCAACTACATTGCCTCGTTTGAGTATCGTCTGAATGTGGGTTGTGTAATTCTGTTTTATAGATATTCCCATGTGAAGTGTTCTGTTGAGATAAGAAAATTCATCCTGAGGCATCGAGTTACTGTTTGTTTTACTTACTCATAAATAAAATCTCATCCGTGAATCCACAATGCATTACAGTGATAATTGGTTTTTCAAAGGGTGGTCCAAGCACAGTTATCTTTTTAAAAATTAAATGAAATAAACCAAACAAAATTTCTTTTGGTATATTATGGCTTTTTTATAAATAACAAATATTCCCATTATTTATGAAATACAATTTCATTCATGCGGCTGCCATGACTGGCTTCGCATTTGCTCATCCTTTTGGTTCAATTTTCCAAGACACTGTTAACGGTTTCTGGTTCTGTCTTGCGAATGGCTTGGTGTGGATCGTTTCTGGATTATTTGAATATCATCGGTCTTTAACGCCCCCATCCAAAAAAGCAAAAGTCTTAAGGGAACAGGTTACAACTCCGCGGCAGTCAATTGACATCGTTAAGAAGGCGATCTTCACAAACACTACTCCCTTTTTGCACCTTCCCAAAAGATATAAATACAAATCAATACTTTAGCAGAAGGTATCCCTGAATGTTAGTTTAAGATAACTAAAGGGTATTTTTGGGAATTTTTACTGCACTCAGAATATTATGCAGTGTACTTACTGTGTGTAGTTTAATACAAAAGTTTTCCGTTCCATTTATTTTATTTAATTTTTATTTTTTAAAGAAATATCTATTCTGACTTTTTTATACACTTGTTCGAAATAATTTTCTATCATTTACCGATTTTTTTCATTTGCTTGAAATTTACTTGTGTCTGTTATAGTTGTTTCAAATTCTAACTTTGTTTGTTTACATACAAAATAATTTCAATTCATATTACAAGAACTTCATAAACACACATACATACCTACACAAACGCATTCACACAAAATTTGTCTATAGACATAATAACATACATTTTTTAGATTAAAACAAAACAAAAATTCAAAAACGGAAACAATTTCAAATAAATTATTAAATCATTTATTTTTTTAAGAAATTTGCAGGTAATATTTTAACATTTATTTTTACTGATTAATCATTTGTTTCTTACAAATGTGTCAGTTGTTTAAACAACATTTAAAAATAAATAACAAACGACATTTAATTTAAATGAAAATTAAGTAGACCGGTTTTTAAATGAAATATCATTTCTTGTAAATGATATTTTCTGTTATTTTAACTTACAAACTATTTTAAGTGTGGAAACGTTTAAAGTTGACCGTTTAGAGAGAATAAAGTGCCCCTTAGAATGATCTGCACATACCTTTAAAAGCGAGAGATGTAATATCTGGATTACATGTTTCTTGCGAAAGGGACTTACATATTACAACCAGTTGTGTTGAATAACTCTAAACCATTCCCAGGTTTAGAAAAAAAAATTTAAATTTTTATTAAAGGATTTTCAAAACTGAACACTATGTAATAATTATCTTTTTTTTCATAATTTTAATTAAATCTTTAACCACTTACCTTGTCATCTGATAAATATTTTAGTTTTTTTTTTCTTACGACAAAAATATTTTCACATTAACGCCCTTAAAAAGAAATTGTTCTTTACTTTAGCTCAAGGCAATTTATGTTATTTCCGTGAAGTGTTTTTTTTGCTCTTGTACGAAGAAGAAAAAAATAATATACAATACAATTTCCATAATTGTTACAATATACATAAAAGAAAAACAGTTGCAGAGGAAATAAATGAGGCCACAACCTTTTAGCAATGATTTTATTGTTGTCGCATTGGAGTCGGATAATCATCATCACCACCGTCATTATCATCTTCATCATCGTTATCACCACCATTATAATCATAATCATCGTCACCAATGTAAAGTATCGTCATCTTCGTTTAAGCATCGTTTACTTATTAATTTAAACAACCTTGTTGGAAGCAGTTCAACATACACTCACAAACACTAACTAACCAACTAGCATTAATATGGCCATCAGTAAGTTTACCACCGCCGCCATGGAAACTACCACTGGTAAAGCTGTTACCAATGAAAATAACAATAATTTATTAAAGTTTACAACAAATTTAATGTAGCACAATTGTGTTTCTTGTATTTCTTTCAGAGTTAAATCCGGTAACACAATATTGTATTATTTTCCTTTTTTCATTATTTGGCCGCGTTTTTTCTTTCTACTTCTTTTCGTTTGCTTTGGCATTTTCCATTATTGTTGTAACAATTTTTAATTCGTGTTTTTAGCCATAAAACGTTTAAGCATATTTGTTGGTGATAAATTAATGAAAGCGCCACTTAAAGCTTTTTTTAATGACCAACTGAAAAGACGTTGTTGTAGTCGTTTCAAACAATTTTTTTTTTTTTTTGGTCGACAGTTAAGTTGCCTCATAAAATTTAATAAATGTGGCCTTGTATATATTGCTTGATATTGCTGCCACTGTTTGCTGGTGTTGTTATTTTACAATTATGGTTCTTAAGCCAAAATATAAATGTTTAGTCAATAACGACAGCATTATACCCTTGAATTATATTTCATAAGATTCGGTTATGGAACAACTTATTTATTTTTCCTTATAACCTATTCTACTGTCGGTTTTGAGAACAATAATTTTTAACTGAGCAACCGCTTATATAGCTCTAAAGAACATTTGTTTTCCTTTAAACGAGTTCTGAAACTATTTCAAGGGACGGGAACGGTTCTCTCACCGGCTGTTTTATATAAAGCCGACCAGTCGCTTTAACATGTCATAAGAGTAGGCGAATTGCGCTTTGAGACATGTCACACCGCTGACGCAGGATTGACACAATAGAACGTTTTTAAATATAATGTGGTCACGATGGGAATCCAACCTGACCAGTCTGGTTGCCAGCCGAGTATATGTATAATGTAAATTAATTATTGTACTTTGTGTTTTTTGTCATGATGTCGAAAAATATATACCTTACTATCTTGCTTACAAAAAAGCATGAAGTAATGATCAATGATCAGTAAAGTTTTTTTTTTTTCAGAATCAATAAAAATAAATAAAGCCATAAAAATATATATTTTTTAAATATTTTAATCAGTCATTCAAAAAAGAAACTATCAAAATTTACAGACATTCAGTAGGATTTGATATTTTCTGTTGAATGTAAAATTTTATGTTTTCTGTTTCTTAAAAAAAATTCATATAATTCCTTTTTGTTTTTTTTAGCAAAATATTTTGTTTATATACAATATTATTTCAATAAAAATTGCAAGAAATTATTCAAATCTACATGAATACAAATCCAATAAAAATATATACATCTGTGTGCGTTGTGTTTTGTTATTAAATACAAATAAAAAAAAAACTTTCAACTTAAAAACAAACTAAAAGAGTAGTTTTTTCTAATTTTTTGTCAGTAAAAAATTGATGGCTATTTTAAACGACTTTCTATTGTTTTTACTACTTTTGTCGATTATTAAACAATGCTTGAAAATAAACAAATAACAACACAATATAATGAAAAATCGACTGTATTTTCGATTAATTTAATATGTATTTTAAGTTGTTTTTAACGAAATAATATTGTGAGTGTAAGATAATTAAATACATTATCAAAGTATTGCTGGGAAACTGCTGAAATTAGCAGAACTTGCATCTACTGCATACTTATTATTCTCATACGACAAGGTTTTTTTTGTAAGTAGTTGTACTTATTCACTGCACAAAAGAACACACAAATTACCCGCTAGATTACCATAATATAAAAAATAAGTAGTTGCGAAAATAAGTAGTTATTCGTGTACTTACAAGCTTTTGTTTGATTTAAAAATCGGTCTACTACTTTTCATTTAAATCAAATGGTTGTTGTTATTTATTTTTAAATGTTGTTTAAACCATTGACACATCAGTAAAAAATAAATGATTTAAAATAAATGTTAAAATCAGAAAAAGAAGTTAGTAGAAAAATTTGTAAACGGCTTTCAATCCCACTTTACTATTTTTGTACTGATTTTTACTAAAAAAATTATTATTTAGCAATTCTTTTTGCTATTTATATTTTACAAATTACAAAATTTTTAGAGAACATTTACAAATTTTTGTTGCTAAAATTAGCAAAAAAAATGTACTAATTTAAAAAAGTGGATATTGAAAGGTATGTTATTTCCAATTAAAACTTACACCTACAAACTTAAATTGCCTTAAAATGGTACATAGATTAAAAAAAAGGATCCGAAGTGAACATACAGACTCATGTCTAAAAATGGGACATCCACTTAAAATAGCACTAAAAAGCTTTTAAAAATCAAAAATCACTCACCAAAAAAGTCTGTAATGGCAACTGAAAATTTTGCTTTTATTATGGAAAATTTTGCTTATTTGAGCCCAGCGGTATATTATGCTAATCTTAGCAACACATGTCTGCTGACGCGTAGTAAATTTTAGTAAATTTTTGTAAAGTTCAACTTAAAATCTGTTTGCTAAAATCACCAAAAAAATTTACTAAATATTATTAATATTAGTACAAAATTTCAATTTTTTTTTTATCGAGCATCAAAATTTTTTAATTTATTTACTTTTTTTCAAATTAGTAAATTTTTGTAAAGTTTAACTTAAAATCTGTTTGCTAAAATCACCAAAAAAATTTACTAAATATTATTAATATTAGTACAAAATTTCAAATTTTTTTTTTTATCGAGCATCAAAATTTTTTAATTTATTTACTTTTTTTCAAATGAAAAATTTGTTTGTTTAAAATTTTTAAGCCTTTGATTTTTTTTTTAATTTTGTCTTAAATATTTTTTCAAAAAAAATAAATAAAATAAAAAATTTTTAAATTTGAAATTTTGTAATAATATTAATATTTTTTGTAAATTTTTTGCTGATTTTATCAAACAGATTTTAAATTCCACTTTACAAAAAGTTTACTAAAGTTTAGTAGCGGTAGCTAATTTTTTCTTCGAATTTCATTGTACTACACGTCAGTAGACATGTGTTGCTAAGATTAGCAAAAAATATCGCTGGGCTCAAATTGGCACATTTCCCGTAATAACAGCAAATTTTTCAATTGGCATTACAGACTTTTTTTGATGAGTGTACCATTTCCGTAAAAATAACTGATTACTCATTTATTTAAAATTGTTTCCGTTTTTTATATTTTTGTTTGTCCTTTAATTTACAAAATGTATACTCACACAGTCTATAAACACATTTTGTGTGAATGATCATTTGTATGTATGTGTGTGTGTTTGAATTGAAAGAATTTTTTAAAATTTGAAATACACAGCAAAAATAAATAAATTTTTAAAAACTGTCAAGAAAACAAATAATCCATAAATTTCCAATTTGTGGGTAAATTTTTATTACATTTCAAACAAATGAAAAAAATAAATGAAACTGTAAAAAAAATCGGTAAATGACAGTAAATCATTTTGAACAAATGTATAAAAAAGTTAAAATAAATATATCTTTGAAAAATAAATATATGTTCCTGTTTTTTAAATAAACAGAAAATTTTTTCTATTACCATAATATATTTTAATATAATATAACCCCTTATTGCGTAATGAAAGATTTTACAGGGTAAAATATCTATTAAAAATACAAAATTTGTACTGTTGATTAGATTTTAGTTCATTCAAAATGACAATTTACCGTGCCAAATCAGGAAAAAGAATGTTGTAAATATTGTACACTAAAAAAAAAAACCAAAATATATATATATTTTTAATATCCTTTATTCTCTAAAATATTATTTTAATCAAATAAAAAATTTACCCTTGAGAAATCAGCAATCTTATATCATTTAGCAAATATTATTGTTGGTTTAATATGTAAAGAAACTTACAGTAAATACTTTTATTTCCATTCAATTAAATTTTGTACAGATAATATATTTTTTTGCTGTTTTATCTACTAATATTAAGAAAAATTTTTAGTGACTCTAGCACGGTATGTTGTTTATTTTAATTAAATTAAATTAACTTCAAACATAACTAAAATTTTTGTATATTTATTAGTTTTTGAAATGTTATTTTTCTACAAGTATTTAGCAAAAAGGATCTGCTAATTTCTGCAAGTTTTTACACAGGGCTCTTTTCAATAAATTTTTAACAGTTTTTTTTTTTTGCTATTTCTAAAGATTAATTTCTATAAATGTAGTTATTTTAAATATCAAAATATTTTCATTCGTTTAGTTTAATGTTCTTGATTTTTTCTTCTTGTTACAAAAACAAATATTTAAACCAATTTGTTAGCTTTCTATTAACAAAAACGGAAATTGATATTGGTTTGTTATTTTAACAAAACAAATAAGAAACACAGGGGGTGAATTTAAATATATTAATAACAAATAATTTTAAATTATATTAAATATGCAAATCTTTTAATTTTAATCAAACTTAAGACAATTTAAGTTGACTTCCGGCAGGCAACATAACAAAAAAAAAGTCCAGTTACAATATTAGACAATTTGGGTATCCAAATTTTACTCCTGTTGGTTCCTGGAAAAGAACTAAAAATTTACTACATTCCAAATTTTATCAAAATCTTATTGTGATGAGGCAGACTGTTGTAAAATTCCCGTAATCTTGCAAATAATCAAATTTTTTGTATGTAAATGTTGCAGGGAGCAATGCGTTACAAACGTTATAACAAACTTAAATATCCCATCAGCCCATTTCTTATTATGGAAAAGAGTATAAAAACACGTAGTGATTGTTAGGCTGATAATATGAATGCTTGACAATACTTAACCTGTGGCCGCTGTTGTGAGAACAATGTATTTATATGATTTTACGCACAGTGATTAGATTTGGAGCTTAGTTTATATTTATTTGCTAAATTATCTGGCGCCTGTTATCGTAAAAATTAAAGACTATAATATTAGTGCCCAGACCCAAACATATAACATTTTGAGCTTAATGAAAGAACCAAAATTGTTATATAAGCTTAAGCATTGATAACACTTTAAAAATTAGTTACTTTTTAGCAATTTGTATAAAAAGACAAAGTAAAATATTTACATTAGCATAATACGTATAAGTAACATTTTATTTCATATTCAAATTGATAACACTCATACGTCACCCGCATAAATTCACATTAGTTAACTGAATTTTATATAAAATTAATACAATTGAAATTAAACCGTTTTCAAAGTCTAAATTTTTTTTGTTATTTAAATCATAATATTTAATTAAAGTTAAGATAAAAATACTTTTTGCACCACTGTTAATTAGTGTGAGTATTATGGTCTGAAAGTCGCATAAAGTTGTTTCCGTTTTTTGGCAAAACAGCTTTGAATCTAAGTTTGTGCAATCTTAATTTATTTACGCTAATTATAACAGACCTCTATGGACGCGTATTCATTGTATATTTTATTAAGCTTTTTAGTGGCAGTAAAAAAGGCTTTCTCTTTGGCTGCTATGTGTATATTTTATTATAAGTATCTGTGAGTCCTTCCAAAAAAAAAAATGGAAGTAGCATTAAATAATTTGTGATTGTAACTATAAAATATATTGTATACGAGTATTAAGGGTTAAGACCTACACACAGAGTAGAGATTCATTGTCACAACCGAATTTGTTGCCAACCGAATTTGGTTAGTTGCATGTACAATCATATAATTCGATTCTAGCTGCAAATATTTGTAGTTGTGCCTACAATATTTTCGAATATAAAAAAGTTGGCCCAACCGAATTTATTTAGAATTCCGTAATTTCACATGCCAAATCCAAAGATTTTAAAAACATTATGCTATAAAAAACCCTTAGATCTTAAAAACTTGTTTCTATAAAAACTTTATTTCTGAGGACTTTTATCAACAGAATAATCTTCGTTATAGATTATAAGGAAATTTTTTTAAAGGGCCTAAAATTTTCTGAGGCCATTTTTCTGCTTAAGAAAAGTTCTCAGATTTTTAAGTTTTTTTTTTTTTTTCTTAAAGGAAAACCCTTTGATGTTGAGAACTGTTGAAAAGCCTTGAGATTCTGTTAACTCTTTGCCTAGGAATTTAAGAACTTTTTTTAAGAGTTTTTTATAGAAAAAGTACTCAGATTCCGAGGATTTTTCTATAGCAAATATTCTTTGGAATCTTAGAGTTATTATTATCCAATAGAAGGAAAACCTCTTAGAATCTGAAGGTATTTCCATACGAAAAGCCTTTAGATATAAAGATTTTCCATAGCAAAGGTCCTGAAAAACTTATGTTTGTTTTTTGTATAGGAAAAACTTCTTAGAATTAAAAGGGGTTTTCTATTCGAAAAAGTCCATAAAAGGAAGTCTTCAGAATCTGGGGATTTTTATTGCAGAAAGTCTAAAGATTCTGAGGGGTTCTTTTTTAAAAAAAGTTTCCATAATCTTAGGATTTTCCTGTGAGAAAGCATCCTTAAAATAAAAGGGTTTTTTTATAAAACATTTCTCCTAATTTAGGAGTCTTCCTATAAAAAGTCCTCGAAATCTGCAGGTTTTTTATTCGTAAAAAAACTCAGAATCTGGAGAATAGCTCCAGATACTAAGGTGTTTACTAAAGGAAAACTGTTATAAATTATATGGTAGTCAATGAGACAAGGAAAAAAAAAATAAAATGTAGAGGAATAAATAATACTGCAAAATGTAAGGATATACGTCAAGGAAAATTGTCTCAGAATCTGAGCGCGTTTTTTTTTTTTGCAAAATAGCGTTATAAGTTTCCTTATTTTCTGCCAAAATTATATTTTTATGTACCTTTACAGATTGTGTTTTCTAAAACATCATTATCGGAGGGCTTTCCTATTGAAAATGGAAATTTCCTGCTGGCATTTAAAATTATATTTAAGTTTCTACCTGAACATTTGAAAACCGTGGTTACAATTTGGCTGCGAATCAAATTTTCGTGAAAAATAAACACAAAAAATAACTTAATACCTTCGGAATGGTAGTAAACAAATATTATATTTATATATTTACCTTATATAAAGTTCACTAAAACAACTTTCAAAAATCTATTATTGGTTGATATTTATTATTTAAAATATTATTCCCAAAATATTGTACATTTTTAGGTTTTAAATAACGGTTTTTAAGAACAAAATATATTTGCTTGTTTAATTTAATTTAATTTTTATTTTATTTGTGTTTTTTGTCAATTTGCTTAACATCTTGAATTTTTTGTTTTAAATTTTTGTTATATCCAAATGACTTACAATAATTTTTAGAAAATAAAAACTTGGAAAATTTTAATAATTTATTAGTTGTGAAAAAAAAAAAATTAATTTTCTTCCATCAAATTTTATATTTTTTGAAGAAAAAACCTATGATATTTTTTGTAATGAAACTGGGAAGAGTTCCCCACTTCAGAGAAATCGACATCAATTTGATGTTTGTCTGTAATTGATTTGACAAAATTTTGCTCGCAATTTATAAAGTGGGTGTCCCGATAAGTCCATTTCTTTTAAATAGCTTCAATTTGTAGCTCTGAAGCGATGCACATTCATGAGCTGAATAAGGGACATATAAGAAAACTTTTTGGAGGCAACATTTAATTCTCAACCAGCGATTATAGAGGCCGCCTATTTCCACTAAGTAACAAAAATAATTACGATTGATAGATATTTTTTTTTGAAAAAAACGTAGAAATAGAGAAAAATCGCTAAAAATAAAAAAAAAATTTCTAATCTACAAATATCTCTAAAATTCAGGATCGATCCATTCCATTTGAGTTTTGTGTTTCAATTTCATTCGTTCCGCCTTTCATTCCACTTCGTTCCCCTTGTCTACAGCTTTGATTCCAATCCTTCCCCGCTCCATTTCGTTTTCTTTATTAGTGTTTCAATACCACTCGTTTTCCGTTCCATTTCATTTCACTCGCTACCTGGAAGGGGTTTCCATTTCATATCGTTCCTCAACTTGTAGTCCTGGAAGGGGTTTCCATTTCATATCGTTTCTCTACTCGTACCTCGTTCTATTATATTTCATTCCCCTTGTATAAAGTTGCCATTTTACTCGATCCCTCTTTCATTGCTTCTGGGTCCCCTTATTTAGAGTTTCATTTCCACTGGATCCCCGTTTGTTCCATTTCGTTTCGCAAATTTTAGTGTTTAAAAGCAGCATATTTTCCCTTTTGAAGCCCTATTTTAACATGCTGCTGGAGAATATTCCAAAATGTAACTTATTAGCCCATATCCCATTGAACATGTATTTTATATGTCTCGTTTGTAGTCAAGACTTAAAAGAATAAATAATGAGGTAAAGTACGTAGAAATTTCTCAATAAATAAAAAACGTTTAGACACACACTCAGAATATCAAGTAGTTTACTGTTTGTAGTTTAATCAAAAAAGTTTGACTTCACTTAAAAATAATGTAACATAGATTTATTTTTCAAAGAAATATTTATTTAAAAACGATTTCCTAACATATACCAATTTTTTTTCAGTTTCCTTTCCTTTTTTCATTTGTTAGAAATTTAATAAAAATTTACCCACATAGCAGAAAATTGTGGTTTAATTGTTTCCGTTACAGTTATTCCAAAACTTAAATTTTGTTTGCTGTCTGTTAAAAAAAAAAAAATATTCCTATTTTTAGTTTAATTTAAATTGTTTGTTTTTATACAATATTATTTTAATTCAAAGTACAAGAACTTCATAAACACACACAAATATGGCGATTCACACAAAATGTGTATTTAGACTGTGTGAGTATACATTTTATAGATTGAAAAAACTAAAAAAAAACACGAAAAAAGGGAAAAATTTAAAAACAATGAATAATCAGTTATCTTTGACGGAATTGGTAGATAAAATTTTAACATATTTTTTTTAAACTGATAAATCATTTATTTTTTACTTACGTGTTAGTTGCTTAAACAACCTTATAAAATAAATAACAAAACCATTTGATTTATATGAAAAGTAAGTAGACCGGTTTTGAAATATGAAATAACATTTCTTTTAAATGGTAATTTCTGTTATTTTAACTTACAAACTATTTTAAGTGCAGGAAAATGCATAAGATTTTATCGATAAGTCAAAAACTTTTAACAATGTAATTGTTTTTATGCGAACTTTTTTTTCTCGAAAAATACATTTTACCCGTTAAAGTTTCTTCATTTCGTCAAAAATTAATATTTCCAAAAATGTAAACACAATAAAAGGATTTTTTTTATATTTCGTCCAAATGAAATTTTTGTTAAATAACAAAAATATAATGAATTAAATTTTTAATTGATTCAATAAGACTATTGTTAATATTTAAATTTTCTCACGTAATAGACATTATATACATTACTTAGTTAAATTACGAGGGCCCCGGTAGTCTAGTGGCTAGCTTATCAGTGCGGGGGTCGTGTGTTCAATTCCCACCAGAGGCTCTGGTTTGTTTATGCTACAACGAGCCGATGGCCTTTGTTGCTAGTGCTCGGTTAGGGTATTATGATATAATTTGTTATTATATAATTAATATAAATAAAAAATTAAAATTTTTTTTTTTACATGAATTAATTTCCAACTTATTAATTTTTACAACTTTTTTGTTTAGTAAAATTTTTAATTTAAAAAATTGAAGGGAATAATTTAAGTTTTTTCAGTTAACATTAATAGCCTGTTCCTCGATCTCGAACGAAAAACTAGTCGAACGATAGCAAGTCACTCGAATTCGAATCAATTTGGGTTTCTCTATTTCGAAAGCCTTCGATCTACTTGACTTACGTGTGTCAATTTTTGTTTCTTACGCATTTACAAATCACAGAGATGCCAGATCATATATTTTGAGCATTTGTTACAATTTTCTTTAAAAGTAGCAAAAATACTACTAAACTGCTTAAAGACAAAAACAACACTGTTTAACAGTGATCAGCTGTATATGACAAATGAAATAAAAAAATAATAATAAACAAATCAATTTTTATTTGGAAAGTGTGTTTATTTGTGAAAATTTTTGTTATCGATCGGTTGTGGGTGAAATTGTTGTTTGGAGAGCTTTGCTGTTGCATGTTGTAAAATAAAAAATGTAAATATGAGCTTCTTGGGCAAACGTAAGCCACAAACAACACACACATACCTTTTACCACTCAGCAACAGCGGAATAGGGGGTGAAACGGAGTTTAGTTTTCTGGTCAAATTTTCTTCCTCTGCGGAAAATTTGTTTGCTCCGAACACTAGAGTCCTTCTGGCAAAATCAGCCCTTTCTTCCATATAAAATACAAGCATCTTCGGATGGTCCATTGTTAATTTTTTTAACCTAAATTTAAAATTCTTAATAAACTATAAATATTTGTATTATTTTGTACTTACTTTTTGTTATCCATTGCTTTTTTTACTTCATTTTGCTTTTAAAAATATCAAATATAAATTTACTCGACAAAAAAATAGCAAGTGACTGATTTTGACATTTGCGTTCGAGCTGTTCGAAATAGAGAAACCAAATTTTGTATGAAAAGAGTTACGTTTTCATTCGACTTGTCGTTCGAGTCATCGTTCGCAGAGTTAGTGAAACCCAAATCTGTTTTCTTTCGACTAGAAAGCGAACGAACGTGTTTTTTCGAAATAGAGGAACAGGCTATAAATGAAAAGAAATTTGTTTGTATTTTTTATTTGTGATTTTTTTCGTTTGTTTTTAAAGCAAATTATAAAATTCATATTCTCATTGTTTATTGTTTTAGTAGTTTTATTAAAAAAATTGTTCAAAGTTACCTCCACTTACAAATAATTTTTTCTTTATAACTTCACTATTGCAACATATGCATTTTTGTTATTTTTTTGTTTGCTGTATTTTATTCACTCATGATATTTTATAAAATATTTTGAAATTTAAGGGTTGCTTAAAAAAAACAAAAAATTACATCTGAGTTAGAGAATATTTTTTCTAAATTCCCTGTTTGTACAATAATGATGGATAAATATTTTTGGTTTGGTCTCAATAAAAGAAAATAAACACCAAAAATAAAATCAGAATTTTAGCCGTTTATATAGGTGTCATCCCTTAAAAGTGCTCGTGTTTAGCATATACCTTGGAAATTTACGTTCACTATTTATGACATCAGTTAACCAAGCTGTCCATGTCTTTGTTGTCCATATAAAACCCCAAATGTTAATTTGCAACAATTCTTTTTTTTTTTGGCAACTCCTTTACCTTACTAAGGGCCAGTTTTATATTCAGCTCTTAGTAGGAATTGTTACTAAAATTTTATTTAACTATGAAATGTTCACATAAAATTTCTTACTTAAGTAGAATTTAAGTTAACAATTTTACTAAATGATGTCTACAATACTTATTCCTACATTGTTTATTTATTTTTCTTTTACCATACTTCTTAGCCATTGTCAGCCTAATTGGTTTTTTTTTATTATTCTCATTTTATTGGTATGATCAAATAAATAAGGATTTTCTACTTGTAGCTTGGTTAGTGGCATTACCTTGTCTAGTGACTAGCAGGTGTTTATTTTACTAAATCGTCATTAAATTTTAACATCTTTCTTGTGTTTGTAATTAAGTGACCTTTTTGGTAGGCCAGCTTTTTGGGCAGTACATACATATTTAATACAAATAATGTGTTTATTTCTTTGTTGTTCTTATTATATTTTTTGTTTGTTTTTTTTTTTTTGTGTTGAGAGCAAGAAAGGTTTTGATTACTAATTTTTATTGTCGAAAATGTTTTTAAATTGTTTAAGGTTTGTGGTTATTTTTATTACTTTTCTCTTTTCTTTTAAATGATTTTAATCATGTTGTGAAAGAGCTAAAAAATACCCACAACACAGATGTAGTAGAAAAAAAAACAACATTTCATTTCGTTATATTAAAATTACCCAAAAATTTTAAGGTAATGGCTTTATATATTCACAGAATATATCACATGTACGGTACGGTGCATATGTGATTGTTGTATTATACATAATCCAAACAATCAATATTACCAACATAAGATTGTTGGAGTAGATCCAGAAAAGGTTAAAATAAACAGATATTTAATCAATTCGCTTAGATGTTTCAACCTGCATTTACCGCAAAAGAAATCAGAATAAAAAAAGACATTAAATTCGGCTTTACCAAATTATTTACGCTTTACAGTTTGTTAGAAATGAAAAAAAAAACTAAACTGGAAAATATAATCGAGGTAAAGAGTTTTCTGGAGGTTAAAAAATATTTGTGGTTAAAAATATTGAGGTGAAATAAGATTCTAGCCGTCTGGTGGAAAAATATTACAAAGTGTTGTGTACTAAAATGCACAATTTGTGTGGAAAATTTTAGATAACTTAACATTTTCATTCACAACTTTTTTGTCGCAGAACGGATTGTGCCCATTTTCAATTAATTACAACTCAGTGTTTTCATAATTAAATACCACAGAAAAACTTCTTAAAATCTCTTTTTAATACAGTGCGTTTAGAACAAGTTTTTTGTTGTCGATGCCAAGAATATGAAAAAAATTATACCAAACTCTTAACTACACTCAGAATATTATGTAGTTTACTATTTGTAGTTTAATAAAAAAGTTTTCCGTTCCATTTAAAATAAAGGAACATGCATTAATTTTTCAAAGAAATATCCATATTAACTTTTTTATACATTTATTCGAAATGATTTACTATCATTTACCAATTTTTTTCATTGTCATTTATTTTTTCATTTGTTTGAAATATAATTAATTTTTACCCACAAAACGGAAATTTGTGCTTTATTTGCGTCCGTTATACTTGTTTCAAATTTAAATTTTGTTTGCTGTCTGTTTCAAAAAAAAAAAAATATTTAAAAAAATCCAATTTGTTTTTTCTATAAATTGGTTGGTTGGTCAGTCATTTCCAGGTCGTGTTATTTCGCGTTTTGGAGATCAGAATTGGCCGCCTAGATCGTGCGATTTAACACCATTAGATTTTTTTCTTTGGGGTTTTTTGAAGTCGATGGTTTACGCGAATAAGCCGACGACGACTCAAGCCTTAAAAGAGGAAATTGGACGCTGTATTAATACAATACCGCAGCATTCATGCAAAACGGTCTTTCAAAATTTCATTAAAAGATCGCGTGCATGCCAGCAAAGCCGCGGCGGCCATCTGCAAGGTATATTGTTCCATACATAACCTCATTCTGTCTACTTTACGATATAATAAAGTTTCACGATTTTTTTTAAATATCTGTGTTTTATTGAAAATTTAAAAATTGCGTTCTTCTTGGGACACCCTTTATAAGGTACAAAATTATTTCAATTTAAATTACAATAATTTCATAAACACACAAATATAGACAAAAACATTTACACAAAATGTGTGTACAGACATACACACATTTTGTATAGACATACACACATTTTGTAGATTAAAAAACAAACAAAAACTCAAAAACATAAACAATTTCAAAAAAATAATAAAATCATTTTTTTTTTAGGGAATTGGTAAGTAAAATTTTAACATTTATTTTTACTGATTAATCATTTGTTTCTTATGGATAAGTCAGTTGTTTAAACAATATTTAAAAATAAATGAAAATTAAGAAGACCGGTTTTTAATTAAATATCATTTCTTGTAAATGGCATTTTCTGTTATTTTAACTTACAAACTATTTTTATGTGTAACAATAATGGAATTTGTAGAACCAAAAATTCTTTGTTATTTTTTGTAACTTAAATTTTCATTTTCAAAGAATTTTTATAAAACAATTTACAAAAATTTCAAAGAAAAAATTGTTAGAATTGGATTTGAAATTTAACAAATATTTTTAATTAATTAAAATTTTGTAATCCTTTTTTTCTAGCTCTTGTAGTTTGTGTTGGGTGATTAAGGTGACAATTTTTCCCCTAGAAAAACTTGTTCAAATTGGTAAATATTAGTAAAATTCAGGCTGGTTATATATTATTTCGTATCCTATGTTTTAATTCCACTCGCATCGCATCCGATTTTGTTCCCCTGGTCTAGTGTATTAATTTCACTATTTTCTCTTCCACTCGATTTCGTTCCCCTTATCTAATGTTTAAATTCCCCTCTTTCGCCATTCCATTATAATTCTTTCTCTTTGTCTAATGTTTCAATTCCGCTTGTTACCTGTTCAATTCTATTTCGTTTTCCATTTTAAGTGTTTAAATTTCATTTGTTTTTTAAATTTCTTGTTTCTAGCCAAAATAGTTTGAGCAGGCCATTTATAGCAGCACATTTTTCCTCTTACCAAGTTCCTGGCGAAAATAATAATAATTTAATTTGAATTGATATCAATGAAATGCTAATTAAATCATCAATTTTTTAGACCCATGCATGGCTTATTTTACAAAACTTTTAGTTTCTTAAAATTAAATATCAACAAATCGAAGAATATATCCAATATAGAACATTTTTTTACTGTCAAATTTCCGAGATGGCCGAAAATCAGTACAAAGTTATAATATATGTGGGATTTTCACAAGACGTTTGTGAAAAGTGATCTTAAAACAGCATGTTAACAAAATATAAATAATAAAAGCATAAAGATAGGCTTTAAAATTGTTGATCACACAGGCTTGCCAGACTTAAACTATTTGAAATATTCCCCACATTATGGAGAAGAGAATTTCCTTAAATTTCTTAGTTATGGGGTTATATAGTGGATTTGGTCCCAAATTGGGAATTTTAACTGCTACTTTGGTTAGTTTTTCGTATGCAGATATATGCGGATTTCACAAAATATTGGCGGTTAAGGTATTTTTGTGAAATTATCAATAAAATGTTATCGATTTGTCAATGCATATTTTGCTATAAATTCATATTTTTTGGTATTTTTTGTCAATATCTAGTGTTTGCAATTATTCGACCCTACCGATTAATCGGCTAAATAATTATTCGAAAAACAAAGATTATTGGCGATTAATAGATTAATCGTTTAATGCAAATAAATGTCTTTTATCAATAAGAACACAAAGAGCTACTTTTTGCTGAAATATCAAGTTAAGTCTATTGCGTTGGTTCCTAAAGTATGTGTTTGAGACAATTCAAGGCAACCTGAAATTTGTTAAAGCATCATGCCGCGATAACACTGCTCAGAATAAAAAAATGCCTAAATAAACAAGAATGCCTTTAAAAAAAATAAAATTATTAACAAATTTATAAAAATATGGTATGAATAGTTTTTGCAAAATTCACAAATAAATTTTGACAGAACTGCCACTATTCCCTCGTTTAAGCTTTTGAGTTAAAAAGGAATATATATAAAAATCACGCATATTCCTGACAAGTCCTCTCAGATTTTTCTGTGTTTGTGCAATTAAAAATTCAAAAAGCAAATTCTTAAATATTTTTGACTAAATAAATAACTTAATTCTACTGAAGTTCCTACTTCATCAAAATTTGTTGATAAATCAATTAGAAACAGAATTCTATGTAATTTTTTAGTTTTTATAAATTTTTTCATAGAATTTTAAATGAAACTGTTTTTAAAAAAATAAAATTTTCGAATTTAAAGCAGTTTTATATTATTATTTTATAACATAAATAACGTCATAGTGCTTGTTAGGAATATACCTAGTCACGTGTTTCAAGCTCTGCTTAGAGGCTCTGGTTTTTCTAAAACTTCGCGTTCTGATGAGATTTTTTGTCAACTCGAAATACATGTATACGGAGGTTGAAAGCTCTATTTCAATTTTTTGGACACGAAAATATAATTTTATATTATTTAAAATTTATTTTTTAAAGTAATTGAACCAAAAATAACAAGTAAAAAAGGGCTAAATTCGGCCGTGCCGAATCTTTGAATACCCTCCACCATAGGGGCTGAAGATGATATACGTATATACTAAATTTTGCATGAACTGTAATATGAATATGTTTTGTCAATTTATGTAACGAACTTTTGTTATTTAGTTTAAGTAATGTTATTTATTTAGTTTTAGCAATGTTATTTACAGAGGTCTGCTCTGTTAGCGACTTTAACATTGTTGATTTTTACGTTAACTTAGTTATTAGAGTAACACACATATAGCTCTAAGAATGTTATTATTCTCATAGTATGTAAGACAATGAATGTGATCGAACAAGAAGAACTTAATAACATTTTTACTTACTTAGCAGAAAACAAAAATAGATACAGAAAAATTGTACAAATTTGTATGGAAAATTTAGAGGTACCTTCACATTTTCACTCATAACTTTTGAACCGCTGAACCGATTTTGCTCATTTTAAATACCAAACTACTCGGGAGGATGTTAAATAATCTGGGTAAAAATAGGCACGCCCGCTTGCGTCTTCGCGTCGTGATCGCCATTTCAACAGACAGACAGACAGACGGACATCGCTAAATCGACTTAAAATTGCATAAGGATCACGAATCTATATACTTTATGGGGTCTTAAACCTATATTTCGACATGTTACAAACGGAATGACAAACTGATATATACCCAGCAAAAAAAAATGGTAGTCATTCTGTGACTATAACTTCTCTCATTGCTTCCTAAACTTCAGTTGACATTCTTTTATGAT
The DNA here is from genome assembly GCA_949748255.1 of Eustalomyia histrio. Taxonomy (NCBI): domain Eukaryota; kingdom Metazoa; phylum Arthropoda; class Insecta; order Diptera; family Anthomyiidae; genus Eustalomyia; species Eustalomyia histrio. The sequence continues at coordinate 32,819,563 of OX456525.1, read as the reverse complement.
TTGTTGGTGTTATTCTGAGGCACTTCTAAAAGAGTTCATGTATTCATATTTCAAATGCAGTGATCTGGATATAAACCCGATGCATACCTTAAAAAATCACTCTTCATTACTTCTGAAGCATAAGTTATTGTATATCGTATATTTTTTGAATCTAAAGCCTAAATGCAAATTGAAAAAATAGTTGTGATAAAATTTTTAATTTTTTTATTAATTAATTTTTTATATTTTAGTTTAAAATTTCATGAGGGTTAGAATTTCTGCAGTTTTGAAATTTTTATAAAAGTTTTGAAATATCAAGAAAAACAGATTTTTTTAACTTTAATTGAAACTAGCTGGCCTGTCATTTGCATTTTTTCAGCTTTAAATATTTTTTTGACGACACAATCTGTGCATTTTTGCATTATGTTTATTAATTAACACTACACGATTTCCAGTTTTAATTCAGAATTTATCAAAATAATTTAATATTGTGTAAAAATTATTTCAAATTGCCCAAAAATGTTTTAAAATTGTGCCAAAAATAATTTAAAATTGTTCAAAAATATTTTAAAATTGTCTAAAAATGTTTCCAAATTGTACAACCAGTTTTAAAATTATCCAAAAATATTTTAAAATTGATCTAAAAATTCACTAAAATTTTTGAAAAATGTTTTAAAAATGCTTTTTCTCTAATGCAGAATTATTTATTTGTTTTAATAAAGAGTATTTGTATATCAATGCATAAATTTCGATTCTTTAAACTTATTTTTTCTGCATTCTAATGAAAAAAATTTCATCAAAGCTTAAATACTACAGAGTATATGAACATTTTCCACTCATGCATCAGAACACCTAATCACTGTGTTATCATTGATTTCTTAATGTAAAGTATGAGTAATGCTAGTAGCTTTATTTGAATACTTCCATCCTATGACACGCTAATGTTAAATTCATCGATGAAACCATTAGAAAAGAAGTGATGCCTTTGCCATAGTAGTAATGCTTTTATTGCTCCTTTGGCAGCTTCATTTTTGCTGGGTACCCTCACCATATATGGTGGAGGGTATAAAAATTGTCTATCATATTTCCTAAAGATTTGAAAATAATTTGATTGCATTTTAGTTGATGTTTTTTTCTACGAAAAAACTGATATTAAAAAGTTAACCGGTTAATCGAACTATTTTAATCGATTATTCAGGGCGAATAATTATTTGAATTTTAAATAATTTGTTTCAACATTTACCGAAATAAAGGCGATTAATCGAGGAATCGGTTAATTGATTGACCGAATCGGAAACACTATCAAGATCGCATAAAAGACGTGTTTAAAGACATATTTATAATATTTCACTAAAATAGAGTTTATACATAATTTATATTTTAATTTTTTTTCTTTAAATTCATAACTTTATTTTTTTTTTTTTTTGTCGCGAAAACGAAATTTCATAAAATACGATTTCTAATTTGGATGTACAAATAATATGACAATGATTTTGGAGCTTAAAAGACATTTTCTACTAAAAAGTTATATAACAATTAATTATCATTTACAAGTATTTCTTAATATGTAGACAAATAGAGTAAATATTTTCAAAGCCCTCTATGAACCCATGTTTTTTTAATTTTTGTAAACTTAAATATGATATTAAATGTTGTGATATTGTTTCACTGAATTTCATAATTTTTTCTCGAATTGTCAAGTGCAATATTTAATATTTTAAATATATAGTTGTTTGTATGAATAATATATTGGACAAATGAGTCATAGGAGTACCATAGTACCGTGCCGTTTTCTTTTCTGACAAAAATTGTTAAATTTTTCTGCTTGTTAGGTATCAAATTTAAATTTGTTTAAAACATTTCTAAGCATGCACTTCTTCTTTAATAAAACATCAAAATATGAAATTTTGTTAAATTTCACGAAATTTATTACTATGCAAAAAAAGACATTTTGTAAAAAAGGACAGAAAAAAGACAATATTTTTTTTTAGAAAAGAAAATAGCATAAGATAGGAATAGTACCACAGATAGAACTAGTCAGTAATCGGCAAATGCATACAATCTGAATTTTATGCTTGTATGGTTGAGCTTCAATATTCGTCTCTCAATGTACTAAAAAAAATTTTAATGTAATTTGTTTATTCCTATTTTACTGATTTCTATTTGATACACTTGTTAATTTGGATTTGAGCGAATCTTAATCGATTTCCTTTTTTGGCACTTTTGTACAAAAGCATAAGCATTGTATATATATGTGACCTTCTCCGAGAAAAGGGACCTAGTGTGTCAAAAAATGGGTTTGGACTTCTTTTTATCGTGATTCGGTGCTTCGATTTTTTTTTTCTTGCTGGCAGGTTCAGATTTTTTTTTTCGATTTTTTTTTTCGCTTTGGGTTCACTCGGTTTAGGAGCTACAAAATCCCATTTCTGTGAATCAGTACATAAGACCCTGACATTCTCATACAAATACCATTTTCGATCTAACGGTAAACCGCTTGGTGCAATGAGCGGAGGTAATTTGGTTGGTAGCTCAGCCGTTAGTCGCAGATTAAATCTTTCTTCTTCCGTATCCACAAGTTCTTTACATACAATTTCGATTTTTTAAGTCAAAGTGGTGGTTCTTGGTAATACCTAAAATGCAAATGTTTACAAAATTAATTGAAATGAATTTGACAAATTAAAATCACAAAATCGCGACAGTTTACTTGGTAATCTTTTGTAAAATCCTTCGAAATGAGTATCCCATGTTCGCCACCCTACTTCACTTCCATTCACAGTGTTGTTAAATTTATTACTGCTAGATCAATTGACCAATTGGTAATAATCTACATTTAGCGACTATATTCTAGTTTCATTAATCCGAAAGAGCGATCGGGAGGAAATTTAATGATATCGATTCGTTTAAGCTGGAATCCACTCGCCAGGCCAAATAATGCATCATTGCATTATTTTTATTCTGTGCTACGCAGTTATCACAAAATAAAACTAAATTTTTAACGGCAGGCCAAATAATGCATCATTGCAGGCCAAATAATGCATCATTGCATTATTTTTATTCTGTGCTACGCAGTAATCACAAGATAAGACTAAATTATTAACGGCATTCTTCGTGAAGTATTCGTGAATTTGGCTAATGACAGCATTAGGTTCTTTTCCTATTTCGAACTCTTCGTCTAATAAATAGTTCGACTGAACGTTAGTGAATTCATTATGAAATACGTCACCTCAATGGCATGACGTCACCAAAGTCGACACCATACCAAATCGCAATTCACACACTAGGTCCCTTTTCTCGGAGAAATTCACATATATAAAACTAACTTTTTTGAATAACACATTATTACTTTATAGTTTTTAATTTTTTTATCTATTTTATTTCCTTTATACTAGAGGTGGGCAAAAAGTTGGGACAGCTTGGCCTTATAATTAGTTTTTCTATCACGTATTTAAATTTCATACTAAGAAGTAACTAAGAAATATATCACTTACAGATGAATTATTTTAAGTGAATGATATCAAACATTTGCTGGGCTCTTACATTAACTTTAAAATATATTTCCTGTTACTTTTCGCTGATATTTGCAAAATTGACATGTTTTTAATTACTATCAGGAGTGGTAGAATGAAATTAAAAATAAAATTTTATAATTGACAATGAAAAAAATTTATCTATATCAATCTTCAAGGCTTCTTGCTACTTATGTGTATATAACCCATTTTAAAAATATATTTTAATATTTTCCTAAATCTTAAGGAATGCGACTTTTTTTTGGAGAATGAGGGAATTTACATAATAATTTTATACGTAATATATAGTCCAGGACAAAAAGAAAACTATTTTTATATTATAATTATTATTAACAATATTATTATAGTTTTTTCGAAGTCAATTGCGTTAAAGTATTAAGTCATGTGATTTTCAGTAAACCAATTAATTTTATATAAATTATAAATTGGTTCACTCGGGTCATACAGTCGTACTCTTTATTTCGTATGGGCTTTTCAGGAATAGTTCTCAAGTATATCAAGAGAACCGTTAGAAGCAAAGTTGTTCTCTAAAATTCGTACTCTGTGGTGTTAATCTTATAAGAGAATGATTTGTTAAAAAATTTCTAAAATAAAAAATCTAATGCAATTTTATACGACTGCTAAAAAAAAACCTTACACTCAGTTTTTGGACAGATCTTAATACTCAATTCTATGTAAACTAATCTTTAGTGAATCTAGCACCATTATGTTCGACTCAAAAAGGTTTAATTTACCATATTCCACAACCAGTTACTTATTTTAATTACTTTCATCAGAAATTTAAATGAAATATAAATTTAACTTGTGTACAATATGTTGCATACTTTGCAGCTAAATAAAAAAAAAACATCGTTTGTATGTGTGTGTCATTGGGTGCACGAATTCAGTGTTGCCACCTATTAAAAAGTACAGTCATATCTGGAAAGTAATCCAAAATTTTAAATTTTCTTCAAAAAAATAAAAAGCGAAATTTGGCAAAACCCCGGTTCTACAAAAATCTGGGACAATTATTAATAAATCTACGATTTACCATGAAAATATGAATAGAAACAAGATTGAAGTTTAATAGGCATTTACTACAAATAATTGATTCTTAAATTTATAATATAAATTTTAAAGTAGCAACACTGATAAGTGTAGTTTGAATATTTGTGTAATGGAACTGAAATAACGATTTGTCTGCAATCGTCAATTTTTCTAATAAGTCTGCTGTTGTTTTGTAATATTGGGTTGCGTAGCAGATTGTTTGATAGTCAATAGAATTTTTCTTTTATATTTATTTCTTTTATAGGGAATTTCATTACAAATTTTATATTGTTTAGACGAGTTAGAGGAAGATATAATTTATATATAAAAAATATTTTATATAATATATATTTATATATAAAATATATTTAAAAATATTGTTATGTGAATTTTTGACAATCGTTCTAATATCCCCTTAATAATGTTATTCCTACAGTATTAACCTCTCTTAATTTATATCTTTATTGAAAATAATGTTATAGTTTTATATTATTATGAGGTATCTTTTAAAAAAATTTCCAGTAAAAAAATAATAAACTTAGAAAGCTCGAAGGAATTGCCCAAAATTTATTTCTTTTCAAGTGTATGAAAAAAGAAACAATGGAATTAAAAAAAATTTAATTAAAGAGAAAAAACAGTAAAAATGAAATAAACAAGGAAGTTATTAAAATTTTCTCTTTATAAAAAGATTACTTTACATAAAACCCAAATATTTCAGATGTTGCCATCCTGTATTATGGCGAATACATTTTAAACATAGTGTTCATACTTACACATCCTCAACTCTTTTCTATACAACTACAAAAAAAATTAAAAAAAAAATTTTAATAACAAGATCTGCTTCGAAGAATTTTCTTTGTATTTGGTTTGTTGGATGGTGAATTGGTTGGTTGAATGGCATATAGTGCGAATTTGTCAATTTTGCCAAATAAAAGAGTACAAATGAATGAAAAGTAATGAAAAAAAAAAAAACGCGAGAATAAATGTAAAGTAAAAATGACGACAGAATGTAATTTGCAGCAACAATTGGTCAAAGTGGTATTTTGATTAATCGTCGATTTACATGAAAATTGTTGGTAAAATAAAAACGTGTTGTTGGCAAAAATTGGAAATTCCTTTTGTTGCATTTTATTTATATTGTATACATTTTTTTTATTTTTTTTTTTTTGCAGAAATCGTTTATTTATTTTCAATACAATTTTGTTGTAATTTTTAACCGTTAACAAATAGTTTCCGTTTGTAATATTTTTCATTTCTGGAGTTTCCTGCTTATTCAGGAATACAATTTTTTTTACAATAATAAATAATCTGTTATACAAAAAATAAAATAATAAAATACATACAACATTTTGTTTATTGATTGACTGACTGACCTCAAACGTAAATATGTATAGTCACACAATGTCCATACACATACACTGCCAACCCTGGAGTGGTGGTTAAGTGGTTGTAAAATTGAACATTTTTCTGAAAAATAAATTGGATGCATATTTATAGCCAAAGCTACTACTGTCATGCTGGCAACAATCATAAAAAACATGTTAATATAATAAATTGAAAAAATTGTTGAAGGATATTTGTTGAGGGAAATCAAAGAAAATATTTACAATTTCTTTTTAACAATACTCACGAAAGTAGTGCTATAAAACATACCTGGGACTAATTATATGAGTATACTAAGTAATTAATATTTACGTCAGAAAAAAATAACTTCAAATCAATAAATATCACAACAATCAGGGCTCACTCTATTTATTTTTTCTCTGTGTTTAGTTTTCGAATTTCACTTGTGCATTTTTCCACTTCGTTCTACATATTAATTACTCCAATTTCACTCGTTATTGTTTCATTCCATATCGTTCCGAGTTCATTCAATGTTCTATTCCATGACATCTATAAAAAAATTATGTAAAGGGTGGTTAAATTTTAAGGGCCGATGTTGATTTTGAATAAAACACATTTTATTTATTTTTTTATTATGATAATATGATATTTTTCAATTATGAATGGGGCAGAATATCGGCCAAGTAGCCTCCTCGAACCCGGAGGCACACCTCCATCCGATGGTCCAAATTTTCCATGACGCTGAGTCATAATTGAGGTTCTATGCCATTAATGTGCCGAATAATCTCATCCTTTAGCTCTTGAATTGTTGCTGGCTTATCGACGTACACCTTTTCTTTCAAATAACCCCAAAGAAAGAAGTCCAACGGTGTCAAATCACATGATCTTGGCGGCCAATTGACACCGCCACCATGTGAGATAAAACGGCCATTGAATTTGTCGCGCAAAAGAGCCATTGTTTCGTTAGCTGTGTGGCAAGTGGCACCGTCCTGTTGAAACCACATATCGTGCACATTCATATCCTCAATTTCTGGCTTCAAGAATTCCGTTATGATCTCGCGATAGCGAACACCGACGGCTAGTCGAGGTTGACGGCTATTCTGCAACACTATCGCGAACAACAGCAATGATTTCTGCAGAACGAACTTGGCGAGCATGTACAGGTGTTTTCTTATTTCCTACAGACCCGATGTGCACAATTATCCTGATTGTGGACACATTTGGTCGATTATGCTGACCAAAAAAATCACAAGGTGCATTTTGATTTGAACGCCCATTTTCATAATAAGCCTGAATAACTTTAACGCGATGCTCGATTGTGTATCTTTCCATGGTTCGAAATGAAATGCAGAAAAAAACTTCACGTTTAGGTGTGGTTCACATTCAACATCGACCCTTAAAACTTAGCCACCCTTTAATTTAATTTCCCTGGCCAAAAACGATTTTGATTTTTTTTATTGGAATTTTTTGTAAAGCCTTTACCACAAATGTTTTTTCAAGTGATTTCACCACGGGTTTTCTAAATGAAATTTTCTTCCGCTTTGTTTTTTAAAACATTTTATAGCAAAAAACCTGGTTAAGCTGCTTGATAAAATCAGATGCCATATAGTCTGAAACAAATGATTTTTTTAATCAATTGTAATTTTTTTTGTGCAGTTTTGCGATTTTGTTGTCATAAGTGATGTTATTTCAAATGCAAGATATTTGATTACTATTGAACGGTAATGCATTATCTTCAATTTGCATTAGTTTTAACAAATGGTAATAAGGAATTCTAATATAACTCGATACATTTTAATTAAGTAGTCGACTTTTCTCGATACTACTCACTAATGTTTTCCTTTATAAAAATAATTTATTTCCTTTCGTTTGTAAAAATAGTTTTTTTTTCATTTTTGTAGTGTAATTTCTCAAATATAAAGATGAAATTGAATGAATAAGGACAAGCCTTAATAAATTTTTTTAGAACCGGTCCGCATTCAAATCTACTTTCCATAGAAAGGTCCTATCTGAATAAGGCTAAAATGGCTTTTAGACATAAATACCCGTATCCTTCCAAATTTATAGAAAATTACAGCATAAATGGACCTAGTGCCCATATAAAATACCTTCCCCATATTTGCTTATAAGATCATAAAATATTAGTTAGTCCTATTCTCAGAATTCAAAATGCTTTCCGGAATATAATCGAATATTTTCGTAAAGAGGAGTAACACTTAGGAATTTCTCTATATTAACATTTTGCTTTCCTTGGAATGGGGTAAGAGTGGTGATACAAAGATGTTGTGAAATATGAAGGGCTTCAAATATGGCAACACTGTAATTGCGTATGATGTTTTATCTTTAAACACTTGTTCTCGCCAATTGATGAAGAGTTGGCGAATTAGTGGAAAGTGTTTAGTTCATAGCCCTGTTATGTTATTTTACTTCGGTGGAACTAAATGCTATGGAAAAATCGAAGGAGGGCGCTTCAATATGTCAGAGGGATAGAAAAAACTCTAACATATTATTTTTCAAAATTTATGTTACCGTCACTGCAGATCGAACCCGTAAACTTATGTATGTGCTACAAACTGACGTTATAACAATGACATCACAACGCACACAATTGAATATGAAGTAATATGAAATCATCGATAATTTTTGCGTTTCTTTTTCCTTTTAATAACATTACACCCACAAACAAATAAATATTTATACACCCATTCCTTATATATCATGGCTTTGTTTAAAAATTTACACTCCTATCTTTGTACACTCACCAAAATAAGTCTGTAATGGCAACTGAAAATTTTGCTGTTATTACGGGAAATTCTGCTAATTTGAGCCCAGCGGTATTTTTTGCTAATCTTAGCAACACAAGTCTGCTGACGTGTAGTACAATGAAATTAGTAGAAAAATTAGTAGCCGCTACTAAATTTTAGTAGACTTTTTGTAAATTGGATTTTAAAATCTGTTTGCTAAAATCAGCAAAAAAATTAGTAAAAATATTAGTACAAAGTTTTAGATTTATTTTTTTTATCGAGCATCAAAAATTTTGATATTTTTTAAAAAATGTTTCATACAAAATGAAAAAAAAATCAAAGGCTTAAAAATGTTAAAAGTTGTTAAAACATAAACGAATTTATCATTTTTTTTAATTTGGTAATTTCTGTTTTGAAAATATTTTAGTCAATTTTTTTTTACCTTGAAGGTTAAATTTAATTGTTTTTAGGACTGATTTTTAGAACTATAAAACCTTTTTAGTGCTATTTAAAGTGGATGTCATCTTTTTAGACATGAGTCGGTATCTTCACTTCCGATCCCTTCTTTAATCCTATGTAACATTTTAGGGCAATTTAAGTTTGTATGTATAAGTTTAAATTATTAGAAATAACATTTCCTTCAATATCGACTTTTTTAAAATTAGTAACTTTTTTGCTAATTTTAGCAAATCGGTTTTCAATAATTTGTAAAATGATTTCTAAAATTAGCAACAAAAGTTTGTAGATATTCTGTAAAAATTCTGTAATTTGTAAAATGTAAATAGCAAAAACATTTGCTAAATAATAATTTCTTTACTAAAAATCAGTACAAAAATAGTAAAGTGGGATTGAAAACCGTTTACAAATTTTTCTACTAACTTTTTTTTCTGAGTGTATCAACAAAAAAAGGCAACATTACAATAAATGTCCACAATTCCACTAATAGCACTCTTTTTGTCCATATGTTAAAGTCAATTTACAGTTCATATCAACTAAAAAGAATAAATTGTACCATCCCTACTATCATACAAGTGCCCCCACAATAGAAATCCCTGGCACCCTTTGTATGGAAATGTGTACACAGTCGTATGTGTGTGTGAGTGACCAGGATTTTACTTAAACCTCGCATGCCAGTTGTATAAATTCTTTATGTTGATTGGTATTAAAGTCAGGAAAGAAATTTAATTTAAACTTTTATATCCTCGTTTTTAATTGAATTAAGTTTATTCTTTATTTTTGAGTAATTGAAATGGAATATGTAGGAAACAATTGAGATAAAAATAAGTTGTTTTAACATTTAAGGTTTTAAAATTTTGTAAATACTAATTGAAATATAAATTATTATTATCTTTTTTTTAAATGTGCCTTTTTGTTGTTGTACTGGAAAAATCGTGTATATAGGATTAAATAATTTTGGTTATAAAACATATCAATCATCTTAATTAGATAATTCTAATATTTTTATATACATGGTGGTACAAAAACATGTATTTTTTTAAATCATGTGTTATTTTGACAATGATATATTTTTTCTGTCAGTATGTATCCTACCTATGCGAGCCATAATCAGTCGCTCTACGCTTGTAGAACATTACGAAACTTACTTTCAAAGCGATTACTGTGATGCCTATGATTCTATGCACATTTTTTAAAAGAAAAATACTACACTTTTAGATAGTCCTAAGAGCCTCGGATTTTTTTTTTTTACAAAGAGTCCTTAGAATCTAATTATATTTCTACTAGAAAAAGTTTTAGAATCTAAGTATTTTTCATGATGAAAAGTCCTTAAAATCTACGAATTTTTTAAGTATATATGAATTTTTATTTAAGAAACGGTTTGTAGAATCTGAGAATTTTACTTTAAGTTTTTAAGTCCATAGAATCTAAAAATGTTTCTATCAGAAAAATTTTTAAAAATGTGGTATTTTGTATAAAAATCATTTTTGTACAAAACAACTTTTGGGTTCTTTTTCAACAAAAAATTTTTATTTTTCAAGAAATTACATTCAGAATATTATGTAGTTTACTGTTTGTAGTTTAATAAAAAAGTTTGAAAATTAAGTAGACCGTGTTTTAAATGAAATACCATTTCTTGTAAATTTTTTTTTAACTTACAAACTATTTAAAGTGTTGTTTTTATAAAAAATTGTTATTGTTTTTATTGAAAAGAATTAATTATTTTTCGATAATGAATTAGTTAGTGTAAGTTATAATGTTATATTTATAAGGCATTTTCGAAAATAAGAACCCCCAGGTGAAAATTATCACGTATAATATAATTTTTACATCGGTGACTGAACTGATACGATACAATTTTTTTCTGAAAAGAAGACAGTATTATGACTGTAAATATAAAAGTCATATTTTATTTGTATTTTATAGTTCCATAATTATCATATTTTTTCATAGTCAGAATTTTTGTTACCAATGTATCGGTTCAGCCAATCATGTCATAAAATATATCGTGTCAAACAAAAAGCCGGCATGTCACGGTCCAGAAGCCAATGCATGCACAGAGATTGACAGTTGGTATTTCTAATGTACCAAACGAAATACAGTTAGGTTTATTTAATTTCATTTTTAAAAAAGATACTTGTATTTTATTTATGAAAATGTATTTTACTCGTATATTTATGTAAATGTCGCCGTTTAGTTTTTGATATTCCCTCTCAAAGCTAAAATATTATTTGCAAATGTGTCATTGTCCTATATATAAATGCTTCGCTTTATACACCCAGAAAACAGTATCAGTTGTGGCCACCGAAATTGTCGCCAATCGAATTGTGACGGTTACGACAACTGCACTTAAAATAGTTTATTGAATAAAATAACAGAAATTGCCATTTACCAGAAATGATATTTTATTTAAAAACCGGTCTACTTAATTTTCATTTAAATTAAATGCATTTTGTTATTTATTTTTAAATGTTGATTAATCAACTGACACATCCGTTTTACCTACCAATGCCTTAAAAAATAAATAATTTTATCATTTATTTGAAATTGTCTCCGTTTTTGTATGTTTTGTTTTTTGTTTAATATACAAAATATATGTATGCATGGCTATAGACACTTTTTGTGTAAATGTGTTTGTGTACGAGGGCGGATCAATAAGTCCGTGACTTTGTGAATGAAACAGAAAATAGTCACGGGGGCTAAATCCGGAGAATATGGCTTAATTCATGGAATTTTGCCATTGAGACTACAACCGTGTGCCCCAGTGTATTATGGTCAATTGAGAGCAAACGCGGCACCCATCTTGCAGACAGCTTTCTTAAATCCAACTGATCATTTAAAATCGAAACGACACTGCCATAAAAAATGCCTATGGCATCAACAATCTCACGAACTCTTACTCTTCGATCAGCCAACACCATGTCGTGGATTTTTTTGACATTTTAGGGTGTACTGACCTTAATTGGCCAGAACGTTCAGCGTCATTTGTACTTGTGCGACCACAACGAAAGTCAGTAAACCACTTTTTTCCCATTGAAATCAATGGTGCAGAATTCCCATAAGAAGTTAGCAGTTTATTACCATTCATATTATTTTATTTAAAGCAAAATTTTATTTTTATAGTTTTTTGGTTTCGAACATGAGTGGTCAGATTCATAATTTATACTTAGCTTACTGCACTACAACTAATTTTAATTTTCTTTGAAATAGAGGGTGGTTAAATTTTAAGGGCCGATGTTGAATGTTGCAAGTTTTTTTCTGCATTTCATTTGACATTTCTCAATTTCAGACTACCTCAATTTGAACCATGGAAAGATACACAATCGAGCAAATCAAAATGCATTTCGTGCACTTCGTAATTTTTTTTTGGTCAGAATAATCTCGACTGAATGTGTCCACAATCGGGAGAATCATGAACTAATTTTAGCAAAACGGTTCTGTGAAAACACCTGTGCATGCTCGCCCAGTTCGTTCTGCGGAAAACATTGCTGTTGTTCGCGATAGTGTGTCATGAGGTCGGCCAAGCATTTACCATGAATGGTGTCCGGAATCGCGAGTGGATAACGAACTTATTGTGGCCAGGAATTGAGGATATGACCCAGGACGATATGTGGTTTCAACAGAACGGTGCCACTTGCCACACAGCTAACGAAACAATGGTTCTTTTGTGCGACAAATTCAATGGCCGTGTTCTCACGTAGTGGCGATGTCAATTGGCCGCCAAGATCATGTGATGTGACCGTTGGACTTCTTTCTTTGGGATTATTTGAAAGAAAAAATTTACGTCGAAAAGCCTGCAACAATTCAAGAGCTAGATGAGATAATTCGGCACTTTAACGGTATAGAATCTCAATTATACCTCAGCGTCATCGAAAATTTGGACCATCGGAGTGAGGTGTGCCGCCGAGTTTAGGGCGGCTATTTAGCCGATATTTTACTCCATACATAATTGAACCATACCATATGATCAATAATTTCCTAAATAATTTATGTGTTATTCAAAATCAACATCGGCCTTAAAATTTAACCACCCTTTATTTGCTTTAAAAACGTTTTAGTAGTTTATTATATATAAATTTTTTTTATATTTTTCAAATTTTTCCTTTTTCGGGATTTCACCAGCTACCTCTGTACTTACTACACCACAAACGGGGGGGGGGGGGGAGCCCCGTCCCCCCTGAGAACGACATTGGCTGATGATAAATATTCTCATATTTATTATAATTAAGCATAAAATTTATTGATTTTATTTTTCTTAAAAATAAACCGTTTCCTATCAAAAATTGTTAACAGAAGCTAATAGAATTATAAAGCCATTGGTGAAATGTTGAAAGGAAAAACTTTGGAAGATATCAATCTAATTGTACCTATTATTCGTGAGATTATAGGATGACCTACATAATATTCAGGTCATCCCAAAATCTGACTAGAATTCTGATGGGCAATCTTGAATTTGTATGGTTGTTCGTGTTTGTGTTAAGTTTGGGCTTTGGTGTGTTCTGACATATGCAGTAAAATGTTTTGGCCAACATTTTTGTGGAACTTATAATTCCCACCCTCTTCGTTTTTATAGGGTTTTTTTTTACGATTTGTTGGAATAGAGCCAAACATTACCTGATGCAGGTGAGGTAAAGGGTTAATATGTTTCACAAAAATATTTGTGTTAATATTTTCTTCAAAGTTGTTTAACATACGCTACACCTCAGATATAAGCAACACATTATTTTATATACAAATATGCTGCACGAACAGGCCAAAGGGGGGGAAACTTAAACCCTCCCTAAAATAGAATTCCGATGTGATCTTTCAAAACGCCGACACACATATATTTTTTGTGTTGTCTCTTTCACCAGAATCCATTGTTAGAACCCCGTAATTTTGCATTATGATTAAAATTGTTCTACAGTGTAATTGAACCATAGATTTGTTTTACAATTTCTGTTTCCTCTTTTTTAATTAATTAATGGATTATTAATAGATTATAGGTAACTTCAAATAAAATAACGTCCTTTCAAATAAATTTAATGATTTTGATCTAGTAATTGTAACTAATTTTTTTTCTCTGGGTGTAAGTACAAAAACAAAAACTGAACAGTTTGTTAAAATGAGTTTACATTATGACCTAACCCATTAAAATATTTAATATTGTTTTATTTATTTTTGCCTACCAGAGGTTAAAATAGAATAATAAAAACTTTTAAATCAAACAACAAACTTTTGAAAATAATAAAACTCTTAAAACAGTCATGCTGAATTTAAACTTATTATTAAAAAGTCACAAAATTGTGTACAATATACAAAACAACAACAACAACAACAATATTAAAATGAATTTATTGCAAAACTTTAGTAATCAAATTTAAAGAGATATTGAGAAGAAAGAAAAAAAAATAAACAGAAAATGCAAAATAAATAAAATATAACAAATAAATTATTGAATAAAATAATATTTAAATGAGTTTTATATGAATCTTTTAATGTGCTTGTTTTATGCAAATTGAATATGTAGTATAAATAAATATTTATTATGTCAATATTTCTACTTAAATATACTTATTTGCATATCATACTCTATATATGTTACCTACTACTTTATCGCACACCCTGCTATCATTTCTTTTCCTAATCCGTTCCTACATTTTTAAGCTGACTAAAAGTGAAAATCTTATGTAACAAATATTTCGATTATGAAATTGATTTTTTTTTAATTTCTTTTTCATTCAACAATAACTTGTACTTCAATGAAAGAAAAATGATAACAACACAATGGATACTGTATCAAGTAGCCACTGGCCAGCCAACTAGCCATTCAGTGAACAACAATGAAAGTAGTTTTTAGCGTTGTTTTGTTAACAATTTTAAAATATTCAAAACAATCTTTTCTTTAATTTTGCTCTTTCTTCTACATCAGCTACCTTAAAGAATTTACAACAACAAACATTTGTATAAGTGATGTTTTTTTATTCGATTTACAAAACAAAGCAAAAATACCTGTTTCTGTTTTTGGGATGTCTTTATTATTTATTGATAAATTCAGATAGTTTTTAATTTTATTTCTTACAACTTTTGTAACTGCATTTAATGCTAAGCGATCTTTTTTATATTAATCATAATTAATACAATAAATTGTGCCGAATTTATTTTTTTATAATAGAAAATAAAATTAATCGCTATTAAATATTTTTGGTTATTATTATTATTATTTCAGCAATATTTACATCGCTTATGTAATACGTTATCATAAAAATATATCTTTTGTTTGCTTATATCATACAAAACTTTCTTGTTATTTTCAAAAGATGACACATTTTATAGTGTACTCGTGCTATTTTCAAAAATTGTGACTTACCCAGCAAAACTTGTTAATGGGAAATGAAATAAGCAAAAATTTTACGCACTTACAGTTTAGACAAATAATGCATTATTTTAACGTGGGGGTGTAATTCGAGGTAAATAGTTACCTAAAGCTTAAATAAATTAATAAAATTTAAATTATAAAGGGAGACTTTTTTACTATTTGGTTTTTCAGTGTAAACTTTTTTAGTGTTTAAAAAAATATTCGTGACATGTGGCAATGCTCAGTAAGATTTGCCATTTTACCATGTATAGATTAGCAACCGAACAACGCTTACGAAATTCGTGCTGTGTGTGTTTCTATAGAAAAATTGTCTTCAGCGACGAAGCTCATTTTTGGCTCAATGGGTACGTCAAGAGCAGAATTGTCGAATTCGGTGTGAAGAGCAGCCAGAGGCAGTTTAATAGCTGCCAATGCACCCTGTAAGACACATTGTTTGGTGCAGTTTGTGGTCCGACGGCATCATTGGACCGTACTTCTTCCAGAACGATGAAAATCGCAATATTACAGTCAATGGAGCAAGGTACCGTGCGATGATTACCGATTTTTATTTTGTTCAAAATGGAAGAATCGGACTAGGTTGACATGTAGTTTTAACAAGATGGTACCACACGGCACGCGATCGATTTATCTCACGTTTTGGAGCAGTCCATTGGCCGCCAAGATTATGCGATTTTACCCCACTTGACTACTTTTTGTGGGGTTACGTGAAGTACAGGGACTGTCCAGCCTTGAAAGACATCATTACAACTGCCATTGGTGAGATACCAGAAGAAATACTGGAAAAAGTATGCCAAAATGTCTTTATTTAAATTTATCGAAATGTTTTCACATTTCTTACTCCCGATCTCGAAATCCAATACGATCAGTTTATAAGTTGGGAAATTATATTTTTGAAGAAATCTGACACAATTACTAATTTAGGTGTTGGTTTTGATTCCACCTTGTCTTTTATTCCACATATTAATTACATAATTCTGAAAGCTTATGCAATGCTTGTGTTTATTAGGAAAAGTTGTTCAGATTTTTCTGATCCCAATACGTTAAGATTAGTATACACGTCATATGTTAGATCGAAATGGGGATATATATTTGTAGTATGGAGTCCATATTGTGGAATTCATATTTTTAGGTTTAGAAACGTTAGAAAATCGAGGTAGATTTCAATCTGCATTACTTATAAAGGGTGTCCCAAGAATAACGCAATTTTTAAATTTTAAATAAAACACAGATATTTAAAAAAAAATCGTGAAACTTTATTATATCGTAAAGTAGACAGAATGAGGTTATGTATGGAACAATATATCGTGCAGATGGCCGCCGCGGCTTTGCTGGCATGCACGCGATCTTTTAACGAAATTTTCAATGACCGTTTTGCATGAATGCTGCGGTATTTCATTAATGCAGCGTCCAATTTCCTCTTTTAAGGCTTCAGTCGTCGTCGGCTTATTCGCGTAAACCATCGACTTCAAAAAACCCCAAAGAAAAAAATCTAATGGTGTTAAATCGCACGATCTAGGCGGCCAATTCTGATCTCCAAAACGCGAAATAACACGACCGGGAAATGACTGATGCAGCAATTGAATTGTTTCTCTGGCTGTATTACATGTGGCGCCGTCACATGCCCTCCACATTCATTTCTTCAATTCTAGGCAAGAAAAAACTGGTTATCATTTCACGATACCGAACACCATTGACTGTTTGCGCTTGACCTGCCTCATTTTCATAAAAAAAAGGTCCAATGATTCCTCCAGCCCAAAAACCACACCACACAGTGACACGTTGAGGATGCATTTGCTTCTCGTGAATCACTCGAGGATTTTCCTCACCCTATTGTCTCTCCAATACCCAATTAACGAACTCCCTTCGCTGTCCATGGTCAGCTGGCTTCAGTTCCTGAGTCAATTGAACTTTGTATGCATGAAGATGCAAATCTTTCGTCAAAATTCGCTGCAAAGTGGATTTGGAGACACCAATTTGCTGAGCTCGGTGTCGAATTGAGGTGGATGGAGTTTGAGCGACATCATCACGTACAGTTGCGACATTTTCGGTCGATCGACCTGGTCGATGGCGCGTTGTTGTCTTTACATCACTAACAGACCCAGTTTCGGCAAATTTATCCATTAATCTCTTTACAGTTGACTCTTTTGGAGCATTATTGTGACCCCAAATTGATCGCAATTTGCGAACTGTAGCCGCAAAACATTCACCATTTTGGTAAAACAATTTCACAATGAGAATGCGTTGTTCATTCGTGTAGCGCTCCATTTTTACTAACCTCGTACCTTCTACTAGCAAACAATAACAATTGTTCAAATGTCAAACAATGACACTTCGAATGTTGGCAGATTTAAAAATTGCGTTCTTCTTGAGACACCCTTTATGATATACAGTCATGAGCGAAAAAATAGGGACACTTGCATGCAATAAATTTAAAGTCAAAAACATACTCACATTTTGGGAAGAAACTAACATATTATTTTTAGATTATAGTACAAAAACCCCAAAAACAAAATTTTACTTTCGATGCTCTTTAAAATTTGTAAATAATTTCCGATTTTTGATAAGCAATCAGCTTTCTAAGGACTTAATAGTGATCAGGTCTTCTTTTGTTTGGCTTAGAATTGATAAACAATACCAACGAAGAAGTCTGGCACAAAGAAAATTTTAAAATTCCATGCATATGACAATCTGTTCCGATTTTCTTTAGCCCATACCTATTTTACCCTTGGCTCCATACTGGGCCACTTATTTACATAAATATGATACAGAAATGGGTACTTTAATTAGATACATCGATCACTATTGCATTTCCATAAAAAAAAGTATAAAATACTAATAATATTTCAAACCATTTTCTTACTGTCCCTATTATCATTCACATTCGACTATAAGAAATTATAATACTTTTTAATGTTTTTTTTTTTTTTCAATTGCAACAACAAAGTGTGCGTTGTTGCTTAAAATGAAGAGTTGTTATTGTACTAAAAATAATATTGTTAGTTTTTTTAGCAAAATGTATGTGTGTTTTTTTAACTTTAAATTTATTGCATGCAAGTGTCCCTATTTTTTCGCACATGACTGTAGTTACTGGAAGAATTGACTTTCCTGAGCTGTTATCGCATATATCGTTTTATGTGCCACGTAGAATACTTCGCTATAAGCATTATATTTTTAAAATTCCTTGTTATCGCACTAACTATTCCCAAAATAGTATTTTAAATCGCGTGTGTGAAATTGCTTTCAAAAAAAAAAAAAAATACGAACCATGTTATTGAATTTTGCACTTCGAAAGAAACTTTTAAATTTTTAGTTTTTGAATTTTTTAATTTGTAATTTTTTTTAACTATAATATATGTTGTATCTAGTCTGTAAGGAAATTTTATATATTCCATTGACTTAAAAAATGAAATGATATTGAAGCTCACGGATGAACCACCAACGGCGTAGCAGCGGGTAACATTTACATAAAATATTCTTTAAAAAGTATTAAAAAGTTTTTATTTTAATTTTTTAATCACGGTTAAAAATCACCTTTTAAAAACTGTGCAATAAAATTAAACTATAAATTGGTATAAAATTGTACTTCATCATTATAAATAGTTCGCGTTATAAATACAAAAAGGTAACAACTCAAAATTTTCCACAGTTGACGTTTTTCCATAAATTAATTTAGGGCACACATCTCTAACTACTTCAAAAATTTCTTTCTCATCACTATATATTTTTTTTTTCACTGGAAAAAATTCCATTTTGTCTGATTTTATTATGTTAATTGCTCAACAACAAAAACTGTCAATTTGTGCTTCGAAAATCGGAGGTGGTTGACAAGGGTATTTCGAAATAGATGGAAAAAACTCAGTTTGTACTAACTATGAAAAAGGAATTTCGCATAGTCATATGCTTTAGGGTGTGTGATAGATAAGCATGTTCAAAACCATGAGTTGTTTGTGGGTTGGGTGGTTCTTAAGCAGGCTGACGATGATCTTGTCGCTCAGGTCGAAAGTGTGCACTCCCTCTAGCACTGATCCTCACAATTTTTTTCATTTAATAATGGATCTCAGGCCTGATAAGAATTAAAAATATCTGATTATTTTTGTTACACATGAGCAATCTTATTTTGAGGTTTGCCGCTTGTACTTTAAAAAGTGATACTTCTTTAATTGAAAAAAGTGAGCTCATTTCACTGTATTATTTTGTTAAGTGATTGTTTCCGCCACATGCAACTTTTTATAGATATGTTCATTTCTTTGGAAATAGGAAATAGCCACTGGGGGCTAAATCCGGAGAATAAGCCGAATGAGGGGGCAATTCGTTGTCTACTTCGTGGATTTTTGCCATGGAAACTAAGCTGCCACACGATTCCGTTGATGGTCGATTATTAGCAAACGCGGCAGACATCTTGCGGAAAGCTTTCTCATACCCAAGTCATCGTTCAAAATTGAAATCACTGAGCCATGTGAGATGCCTATGTCTTCGACAACCTATCGTACATTCAATCTCCAAACGACCAATACCATATCGAGAATTTTTTCAATTGTTTTGGGTGTAGAGACCTCTACTGAGCGTCCAGAACGTTCGGCATCTTCTGTGATTGTAAGGCCACAACAAAATTCAATAAACCATTATTTACTATTCAAATCGATGATGCATAATAACCATAGTAATTATCAAGCTTTTCCTTGGTTTGATTGACGATTTTTTCTTTTGCAAAAAATTATGTTTAATGATCACTCGAAATTCACTTTATTCCATTTTAAAAAAATCGACGATGTTGTATGTTTTGACCATCTGTTAAACGCAAAGTAAATGACGGAACTTACTTAAAATTCTGCAGAATTCTATTAACAGGTGGTATTTACTGGGAGCAGTGTTGCATTTCATATAACTACGAGGGAAGTTCTTAAAGTCACGGACTAATTGATCCGCCGGCATTTTTGAAAATTAAGTGAAAATGATCATATATTATTATTTTTACATGGGCGACTGAACTGATACATTTTTTTTTTACAAAAACAATACAGTGTTATGACTTTAAATGTCAAAGTCATGTTTTATTTAATTTATAATTATTCATTGATTTTCGTCGGCATTTTATAGTTCCATAATTATCATGTTTGTCATAGTCAGTATGGTTACAGGTAATCATGTTATAAAATAAAAAGTGGTAAATATGAAATAATAAAATATTTACTATAATAATTATGGTAGCAACCATATTGATGGATAGAACCTATTTATAAACCAATATTTTTATTGCGACAACAATACCCTACAAAATTGATATCGTGCTGTTTAAGTTTTTAAATTATGCGTAATTTCGCAAACTTTATTCCTTGCATAGGGATTATTAATCACTTTTTAAATTACGATTAAATTACGAATTATTACTTACTTTTCGTGTGGGCGTTTCTATTTTATTTTTCAATTTCAGAAAACAGAGCTCTTGTCAAATCAAATACCAATTAGTTACAATTTGCTATTATTTTTTCAGGCCATAAATAACAATTATATGTTAAGAGTACTTATATTTAAATCTTTGTTGTATTTTATGGCTTTCTCCAATATATATATAAAATCAACAAATTTAAAGAAATTGTTGAAAAAAAGTAACCAATAAACAAATAAATATTTAACATATCCGTGAACATAATTTGACAGCTCATTTGTAAATAAATCGTGAGATAAAAATGTCAAATGTTTTCAGTATGATTAATTTTTATTGTAGTTTCAATATTAGCTAAGAGTTATCAACTTATGACCGTAATTTTCGATGGAATGTGTAGTGTGTATGAAATGGCAAAATATTTTGTATATTGTTTCATGAAATTGAAAGTTTTTATTTTTTTAAGTAATTTACTTGTTTCTTTCTATTTGATTTGATTATGATATTTTTTTAGCTTTAGGTTTTAAGAAGTGTTTGTCATTAAAAGCTTATGAGTGTGTTATATAATATTTTTATTTAATATTCGCATAAACTTTAAGGTGTATATTTGTAAGCAACAAGCTACAAACATTATGGTCCAAATGATTGCTTTAAACAATGTCTACCTTTCGCTACATAACTGTTTAGTATTAAAAGCTGTTAATGAAAATTTATGTTAATTTTTCAATTTGATTAGGATTTATTGAAGAAAAATCTAAATGTACAAAATATTCAGTAAAAAAAATTGTAATTAAGCAATCAAAAATGTTAAACAAACTTTGTTATAAATTATGAACGGTATTTATATTTTGTAAAGAATGGGTTAAGAAAACTAATCTTTTATTACTGTGTACCAAAAATATATAAGTTCAGTTTTAGTTTAAACGGGACCTGAAATGTAATACTGCTCCCATCAAGTACCACTTGTTAATAGACTAATGCCAAATTTTGAGCAAGTTCCGTCATTTACCTAGCGTTTAACAGCATACAACATACAACCTCGTGGATTTTTTTTTAAAATGAAAAAAAGCGAATTTGGAGTGCTCATTAAGCATTAATTTTTTGCGAAAAAATGTCAATCAAACCAAGAAAAAGCTTGATAAATACTATGGGGACTCTGCACCATCGATTTCAATGGTAAAAAAGTGGTTTACCGACTTTCGTTGTGGCCTTACAAGCACGGAAGATGCTGAACGTTCTAGATGCCCAGTTGAGGTCTCTACACCCAAAACAATTGAAAAAATTCACGATATGGTGTTGGCCAACGGGAGATTAAATGTGCGATAGATTGTGAAAGACATAGGCATCTCACATGGCTCAGTGTATTCAATTTTGAATGATCACTTGGGTATGAGAAAGCTTTCCGCAAGATGGCTGCCGCGATTGCTCACAATCGACCACCAACGGAATCGTGTGACAGCTTAGTTTCCATAGCAAAAATCCATGAAGTAGAATACGAATTGCACCCTCATTCGCCTTTTTATCCAGATTTAGCCCCAGTGAGTATTTCTTATTTCCAAAAATAAAGAAATGGCTCGGTAGAAAGAGATTTATCTCCAACGATGAAGTTATTGAACAAAACAAAATGGCTATTTAATGGACCTCGAAAAATCCTGCTGTTAAATGCAAAGTAAATGAGGAACTTGCTCAAAATTTGACAGTAGTCTACTAGCAGGTGGTACTTGATGGAAGCAGTGTTGCATTTCATATAACTATGAGGGAAGTTTGAAAAGTCACTTATTGATCCGCCCTCGTATCAAATTTCAACTTCCTATCTCCAGCGGTGTGGGCCCATTTTACCACGTCCCTGGAAAAATTTATAAAATGTACCTCATCAGTAAGTTAGACAATACTTTAGGGAAAACTTTTTTTAAATTTGAAGTTTCTGGCTAAAGAGCAATGGACAGACCGTCAAGGAGGAAAGTTTTTCATTATCCCGTCTGAGCGAAAATCTATGTCGAAGGTGGAACTTCATACAAAATTTCAGTTAAGGGGGAGTCTTTTCACCTTGAAAATATCCTTATATAACACGTCTCTGGCAAAATTTCGAATTGTACTTTATCAGTGAGTTTGCCAATACTCCAGAGAACATGTGTTCCCTGTTCACGTTTCCAGCCAAAGTAGGGAGACTTCCCTTATTTTTTCCCCACCTGTAGAAATTTTAAACAAATTTCATATAGGTAAATATTTACGTCAAAGGAGGAAGCTCTATACTAAATTTAAACTTACAAACTCTAGCAGGAGAAGAATACTCCCCTTTTATGACCCTCTATTTAGTATTTTCCAAACATATCGGTTTTAGCTAATGTCTACGGCAGAGAAAGATTCCATACCAAATTTCGACTTCTTTGCTTCACTCACCTGTTCGGGTAGGCCGTTAAGGGAGAGACTTGTTCCCCTTTGTTCCCTTATTTTTATTACGTTCCTGCAAAAAATTCCAAAATTTAACTAATCACTGAGTTAGCCTATACACCACTGAAGAGATATTTTAAATTCAAGAATTCTAGCTTTGAGCAGGACGTCAAGGAGAGTTTTCCCTTTTTTGCCCTTCCCTTGTGAATTTCGTAAAAATACCATCTTAGGGGAAATCTACGCCGGAGAAGTAAACCACATACAAAATTTCAAGTTCCTAGCTGCAACGGTTTGGTCTTCGAGTTTAACAAGTTCGGGGTGGCGTATGAGTATTATTATGTTATTAAATAAATAGTGTAGCTTCTAAATAAGTAAAAAGCCACATTTACTATACTGCCACGCCCACAAATATTTATAATTTTTTAAATAGCCTCTACTTAACAAAACCTGGGTTTCTTATAACCATTGAATGGCACACAAAGAAAATAGATTCATTGCCGAGTGGTTTGGTTAAATCCACCGATATATTTGTTTATTGCAACCGATATTCGGTTAATGCAACATAATTTCGGTTGACACCAAATATTTTAAATGTATCAGGAAAACGTGTGGTTGGGACAAATAAACAATTCGGTTGCTGTAACCAAAATATTCAGTTAGCAACAAATTCAATTGAAACTATAAATCAGTTTTCCTTATACATTAAAATAAAATTGAGCTTAAAATTCGTTAATTTTAGACACGTTCCCTAGCAAAATATGCGGTCATACTAAATTCCAATTTTTTCCCTCTGTCAGATTGTCCTTGTTGGTTTATTTGTTGATAATTTACTAACTTCATTAAGTTTAAAATCTCTCTGCTTATTTAGGTACTATATTTGACGAAACTAAATGTACTTATAATAAATAAATATCAAAAGTTTTATATAACAAACACTTTCTAGCCGGTGGATTTTTTTATTCAATGTGTATGTTAAAGGTGTTTTATAACTATAGGTAAAACTTCAAATATACGCCCACTATAGTAGTAAAACATTTTACAATTTAGTTTTTAAAATGTCTGTAAAAAGTCGTTGTAAAAAACTAGATGACAACTATTAACACTTGACAACTGTAACAAATACATGCATAAATTAGCATAAATTGTAATGAAAAGATAAAAAAATATACAACGTTTACATACGAAATATGAAAAAATGTAGTAAAAACGTAAAAGCCCTGAAACACTTACCTGTTTGTAGAAAAACCTAAAAATTTAAAATAGAGTTACATCTATGTTCACTTAAGATTCGAAGACAAATCGAAAATCAAATCTATTATGTATCTTTGTTGTAAGAGTAAGACAGAAAAAATGTTGTTTGGAAGTGTAAAAACATTTACAAAAAAAAACATATACCAAAATCGATCATGGCCGACTTAATTATATGTTACATCTCATTAAAAGGTGAATAAAGTTAATTATATAATACATCCAAGTTTCAATTCTTTTTTAGGGTCCGCCCCAGGAACCTTCCTTATCAATCTTATATCCGCTTTGGCCGCAGTGCCCCTGATATATACATATGTCAACCGGCGGGATGCGGAGCACAACCTCTAAACCAGTTTGGGGTGCCGAACAGGTAGCCCCGTGACCCCAATCAAGCCAGTCGCTTCACCTCAAGGAGATACATGACCACTCCTCCACCACACCAATGCTCTATAGGTCAGTATCGATATAATAATCACCGTATATTTCCAGTATTTGGGTGTAGACCTTTAAAAACTCTTCTTGCAGGAATTAAAGGTACATTCTATCTTTTTAATCTTCTCCACGGTATTCCTCTTCCAATAAAAATTGTAGTTCAGAATGATAGACAGGTTTTTTGCCATCTTTAGCTTCATAGATTTTAGAGATATCAAACTCCTAGAGTATACTTAATGTAAAAAAAAACATATTCGGTTTCTGCGAGATTGACTTCCAGACTACTCTCTGATTCCATGAGCCTTCTTACCAATTGCACAACCTTCATCCCTTATCTCTACACAGAAGAGGAGAATTGTCCTACACTTGTGGAGTGCCTCCTATTATTCTCTCTCTCTCTTACATTCAGATCCAGTACTACTCAAGGTATCAATGATATAATATTCACGTTGTTGAACGCTCCTTCGCGAAGAGCATCCTAAATTGTACCGGCGAACTCACTTCAAGTGTTATCCACCGACCTCTCTTTGAGGTATGAGTGCTTGACTCTGCTGAGATTATCCACCAAAAGGGCTGATATCCATTAGTATTATCAGCGTTTTCTATGAAAAAACGACAGGAAAATATCATCCCACCCCACTGAATTAAAAGGATTGAAATATTGTAACGCCTAAACGAATTTGCGTTCGTCCCCAATTAATCTAATGTGTACGCTTAGCTAAATTGCAGTTAATCATAGTGCATCCAACTGGATACGGTATCTAACCCTGCGGGAAAAAGACCAATCCCAGGACAGATCACGTGACCAGTTCATTGTGATAGCGATAGGTCACGAGACCGGTCACTTTAACATGGGCTTGTCCTAGGGGGGGGGGGGGGTCAATTTCCCCCTGTGACATGTCACACCTTCCACGGGACAGGTATCAATGCCCAACTGACCCCTTTTTTCCCGCAGGGTAATCTATGCAACCCGGAAAGTGATTATACGTTAGATTTTCCATTCTCTGGGACTAATGTCAGTTATTCAGTCGTCCTGATGTATCGATGGCCTCAGAAGAAACTTTCTGAAGCCTGGCAGCTTTGACCGCACCCTATTTTGCTTTACGATACCAATTGCTTTTAATTTAATTTTTTTTTCAATTAATTGAGTAAAATTATATTTTGAGACATATCCCCAGGTGTGCCTATTGCGTCAATTATGTGACTGATTGCATTGTGTTAGTCTTGTGTCAATCCTGAGTCAGGTTCTTCCACCTCCACGGTCACGGCACGTGTTCTATGACAGGTTCGTTTTCTGTAGGGCAATAACTTTGTTTCTACCACAACCAAATCAAATGCACAATATTTTAAATAGTAGGGTATATACACTAAGAATATTATGTAGTTAATTGTTTGTAGTTTAATAAAAAAGTTTTCCATTCCATTTTAAAATAAAAGAACATAGATTTATTTTTCAAAGAAATATCTATATTAACTTTTTTATACATTTATTCGAAATAATTTACTATCATTTACCCACAAAACGAAAACTTGTGGTTTATTTGTGTCCGTAACAGTTTTCACAAATTTAAATTTTGTTTGCTGTGTGTTTCAAAAAATATATTCAAAAAATTTCAATTTGTTTTTTTATTTAAATTGGTTGTATAAATACAAAATTTTTCAATACAAATTACAAGAACTTCATAAACACACATACATACACAAACACATTTACATACATTTTGTAAAACATTTATTTTTTAAGGATTGGGTAGGTAAAATTTTGACATTTATTTTAACTGTTTATATCATTTGTTTCTTACTAATGTGTCAGTTGATTAATCAACATTTAAAAATAAATAACAGATGACATTTAATTTAAATGAAAATTATGTAGACCAGTTTTTAAATGAAATATCATTTCTTTTAAATGATATTTTCAGTTATTTTAACTTACAAACTATTTTAAGTGTATTTTATGTATACAAAAGTGGCAGTTAAGATCTTAATATTGAAAACAAATCTATTTAAATATTTAGTGGGATAAGTACACACAAAAACATTTTGAACAGGTCTGTAGCCAAAGAAAAACAAGGTAGAAAACTACCAAAGCTGTAAGAAAAGAAACAATAGAAAATGAGTTGACAAAAAAGAAAACTATCTTATGCACATCAAGATATTGTGCTGCTGTTGTCTATTCGATTGAATATTTTATAAAAGAGATGTTAAGATGTATTAAAAAATTAACAAAGTTTTAGTTGTGTAATAACCAGATAACAAGATACACAAGCCAAAAGCAAACACCACAATATGTTTAATATTATGACAACAAGACAGCAACGTAATAGTAGAAGTACAAGACGAAAAAGTAAAAGATACTCAACAATGATTATGATGATGGTGACAATGACAATATTTGTGTTAACTGCGTCGTCGACAATTACAAGTACTTTGGCTGAAAGTGAAACTAATGATTTAAATACTTTAGGTAAGAAAAATATATAAATAAATTGTAATAAAATGAATATGTTAAACAATTGTTTTTAATTCTATCCCTTTAGAGTCATCCACACAATCAACTGCCAAACAACAAATTAAAATAAAACCAGAAACACGCCAATATCCCTACACTGGATTTATGATGCCTCCAATGCCATTACCTTCACCCTCATTAGCCGGCTGTCCATTATGTGATTCTTCGGTTTATAGTTATTGTTCATATAAATTAATTCATGATTCATGTTGTTGTGATTTTCCAGGTAATTTCATTGTTATTTTATATTTACAACACATCTATTGTTTGGTCCATATTCAAAAACATTCATTGGTCTAATTCTGTTTGCATTTATTGATAAAAGTTAAGTTACCAATTTAGTTAGTCATACGTGTAATATGAAATTATATACACAGATACACTGTTTCTGATTAAAATTTAGAAAGCGAATATAAGATTAATCAGCGCCCTTCTTAGTTTCCCCAGCAAAAACAGGGTTTCAATTACTTATTTACTCGCTTAATTACTTTTGTTCGCAATGTCCCAAAAGTAATGAGTGGTCGTTATCTTCTCACTTACAAAAAACACAAAATAATGGGAGGTCATTACCCTCTCGCTGATGAACAGCCAAAAAATAATGAGTACCCATTACATTTTGCACATCGCGAACAAAAGTAAATAGGCTGGTAAGTAGTTTATACCATGTTTTTGCTGGGTCAAATCCGAAAATTACACATCCACAAAGAATTTTGTGGAATATTCCGTGTAGAAAAGTAAGACGAACATACTGGTTTCTTAAGAAATATTTAAAACGAATCAAAACTTGAAAAGTTTACTTTCCGTTTTTACTTAAATGCAGAAATTTCTTAAACATTAAACACGTAAAATATTTATTTTATTAAACATATAAAATTTTTTAAATTTTTTTTCGGAACCTTAAAGATAAACACAAATTTCTTCTAGAATTAATAACAAAAAATTGAACGTACGCAAATTTGGGCATTATCATGGGATGCCTCCTTCACACAACATTTCCGAATATTTTATTGATGAATATTTCGATGCAAAAGTTCTAGATATATTTTTTGGATTATGATTGTACCAATCATAGTCGTATGATAACATAGTTATTATATTTTGATAATAAAATACCCCCCAAAATTTTATTATAATATGGCTCCTAAAGTTATGATTCGAAACTATGAAAAAGTTCTTTAAATTTAAGAAGTGCTTTTCTAAAGAAAAAATCTCATGTCAAGGACTTTTTCAAGTAAACTTCTTTGGTTCTATGAACTTTTTTAAAGAAAAATACTTCAAACAAATATTTAAATGCTAAGGAATTTTTAATAAAAAACAAAGATTTTATGGACTTTTTTAATAGAAGAATTCTTTGATTCGAAAGACATTTGTAAGTTTTTGTTTTAAATATTCTTTGAGACTCAGAGTTTTTCTTTTAGAAAAAGTCCTTAGAATCTAAGTATTGTTTTTGATAAAAAGTCCTTAGAATTTAAGAATTTTTTATTCAAAGAAAGGCGTTGGAATTTAAGTTTTTTTTAAAGAATATACGCATTTTCATCTAAGAAACAGTTCCAGAATCTGAAAATTTCATTTTGAGAAAGAGTCCAAAAAATCTAAAAACTTTTCTATAAGAAAAATTTCGTACAAAACTAATTTTGGGTTTTTATAAAATTTATTTTATTAATATTCTGAGTACTTTTTTCACAAGAAAGTCGTTATTTTACAAGAAAAGAATTACTAGAGATATTTTTTAAAAAATATTTGTTATCGTTTTAATTGAAAAAAATTAAAAATTTTTTAAATTTAGAATCTATTTGACAATGATTTTTTTCGACAATAAATTGATTAATATAAATTATAATGTTATATGTATAAAGCATTTTTAAAAATAAAACTCCCAGGTAAAAATGATCATATAAAGTGTCCCAAGAAGAACGCAATTTTTAAATCTGGCAACATTCGAAGTGTCATTGTTTGACATTTGAACAATTGTTATTGTTTGCTAGTAGAAGGTACGAGGTTAGTAAAAGTGGAGCGCTACACGAATGAACAACGCATTCTCATTGTGAAATTGTTTTACCAAAATGGTGAAAGTTTTGCGGCTACAGTTCGCAAATTGCGATCAATTTGGGGTCACAATAATGCTCCAAAAGAGTCAACTGTAAAGAGATTAATAGATAAATTTGCCGAAACTGGGTCTGTTAGTGATGTAAAGACAACAACGCGCCATCGACCAGGTCGATCGACTAAAAATGTCGCAGCTGTACGTGATGATGTCGCTCAAACTCCATCCACCTCAATTCGACACCGAGCTCAGCAAATTGGTGTCTCCAAATCCACTTTGCAGCGAATTTTGATGAAAGATTTGCATCTTCATGCATACAAAGTTCAATTGACTCAGGAACTGAAGCCAGCTGACCATTTTCATCTTGATGGCTTCGTCAATAGGCAGAATTGTCGCATTTGGGGTGAGGAAAATCCTCGAGTGATTCACGAGAAGCAAATGCATCCTCAACGTGTCACTGTGTGGTGTGGTTTTTGGGCTGGAGGAATCATTGGACCTTTTTTTATGAAAATGAGGCAGGTCAAGCGCAAACAGTCAATGGTGTTCGGTATCGTGAAATGATAACCAGTTTTTTCTTGCCTAGAATTGAAGAAATGAATGTGGAGGGCATGTGGTTCCAACAAGACGGCGCCACATGTCATACAGCCAGAGAAACAATTCAATTGCTGCATCAGTCATTTCCCGGTCGTGTTATTTCGCGTTTTGGAGATCAGAATTGGCCGCCTAGATCGTGCGATTTAACACCATTAAATTTTTTTCTTTGGGGTTTTTTGAAGTCGATGGTTTACGCGAATAAGCCGACGACGACTCAAGCCTTAATAGAGGAAATTGGACGCTGCATTAATGAAATACCGCAGCATTCATGCAAAACGGTCATTGAAAATTTCATTAAAAGATCGCGTGCATGCCAGCAAAGCCGCGGCGGCTATCTGCACGATATATTGTTCCATACATAACCTCATTCTGTCTACTTTACGATATAATAAAGTTTCACGATTTTTTTTTAAATATCTGTGTTTTATTTAAAATTTAAAAATTGCGTTCTTCTTGGGACACCCTTTATTATAATTTTTACATGGGTAACTGAAGTGATACAATTTTTTTTATATAAAGAAGACAGTATTAGGACTGTAAATGTCAAAGTAATGTTTTATTTGATAAATAATTATTCACTTATTGTTGTCAGCATTATATAATTCCATAATTATTTATTATAATGTAACAACGTCATGATTACAGACAATCATGTAATAAAATATAAAGTGGCAATCATGAAATAATATAATTACCATATTGATGGTTTGAAGCAAATTAGAAATCAATAACTTGATCTTGACCATACCCGAATGCAACAATCATAATATTGTAACACTAATCATTTTACAATCAAGTTTTTTCTCTGCGTGCATAATTAAAAGTCTCTAAACTCACAACAGTGCTGAATAGAAGTATGCAATTTTTTTAGCAATAAATTTTTTTAAACATTTTTTTATAGAAACATTTCGATTGCTTTATAAAAAATCTTCTATTAAAAAAAAAAGCTTAAAATGTGATTATAAAAATTATAAAATTTGGACTTGAATATGAAATCGAACTTTATCGATATATAATTGCCAACAGTGTTGTATTAGAAGTAGTAAGAATGTTCTTGCAAATTTGATAAATAATTTTTTTTACCGAATTTTGTTATATATTATTACATAATTATACTTATATATGTTTGTATATTTATATTATATATAAATATTTTATATATTTACAGGTTTTATGATTCAACAAAAACCACCACAATGTGTCTATTACGATTGTTCGTTGTTGCATGCAAAATCTTGTTATGAACATGCATTAATTAAGAATTGTTGCTGTAATAATCCTTATTAAAATAAACTACTACTTACTGCTACTTACAAGGAAGGTCACTAACGGGGTGATTAATAAGTTTTTAAAGAAACTTGTATTTGTTGTTAGGGGAAGTAAACCAAAGTAAAAACATTCGTTATTAGTGTATTTTTTTCGCACAACGCCAAGCTATTTATGAGAAGTGTATAAAAATATAAAATCACCACCATTGTGTTTTTAAAATGTAAATTCTTAACTTTTAAGCAAAATCTGTCACGAAATTTACCTTTTTCCATTTTCTCCTCAAATCCCGCGGAAGTCTGTTACCAATGGCTGTCAACACACAAACTAAATGACGCAACTTGTTCATATTTTGACAGGAGTCAACTGACAGATGCCTGTTGATAAGAGTAGTGTTGTACTTTCAGTTAAGATGCGGAAAATTTAAAAGTCACGCACTTATTGACCCGTGAATACTCACAGAAAACAGGTTCGTGCAGGCAACCGATTTTGTAGACAATCGAATGTATTAGTTGAAACAACCAACTTTATTGTTGCGGCTAGCGAATTGTTATTGAGACAACTAAAGTTTTCATTGGCGGAATCAAATTACACTTTTCTCAATTCCTTTTCTGTTTTCACAATTGAATATTTCTGTAACTACCACTGATCCATTCATTTGGCTTCAAATTGGGTTGTCAGCATGAGTCTGTTCCCTCTTTTTAAAGACCCAAAAAAATTACTTCTCTACACTGTTTTTTGACCCCCTAAAAATCTGGCTAACATTTTTCTTTCCAACACATTCAATTATCATATAAATGGGAGTGTATATGTTGAAATACTTTCCTTGTTATTAGTTACACTTATTGTAATTACTTTATATTATACAATTTCTGTTGTGTGAGTTAATTTTAAAATATATAATAGGATTAGATTAGATTGAACTGAAAATAATTTAATAAAACATCAAATATACAACAATAATAAAATCTTTTATTAAAAAACAAAACAACAAGATTTAAAACTTTAGGAAATATTATTAATTATTATTTTTATTAAAAATGTTAAGTTACAGTGTAGGGCCAGGAAACTACTTTTCGACATATTTTACGAAAGTCTTATTATTTGTTAGCGTACGACCAAAAGTACGTTGACGTATGACAACTTTTGTTTTTGTGATTGGGGTTATGTAACAAAATTTCAATGGGGGAATTCATTTAATGCCCGTATGTTGTGTATGCAAAGTAAACAATTGATAGTTTACGAATCTTATGCCAAACTATGTAGACATTATACAATATATGAGATATACGACTTCTACATGAATACCCTAATATTTTTCTGTGAAAATATAATTTATTATAAAAAGAAAATATTGTATAATGCATATTTTTCAAATTTTTTTGTTTCATCTAGAATAATTTCGAAATTGGAGCTCCTATTGTGTATGCCATGGAACAACTTTACAAAAAGGTTTGAAAAAATATTATATTCAAATTTAAAAGTTTCTTAGCTTAAATTTTGAAACCACTTAATTTCAATTTGAATTTTTTTTGAAATGTAGTAACGATTTAAGTAAAAAATCTTGAGATTAAAATACTCAAAAATTGTTACTCATATCTTAAAAATACTGGACTACTCCAATGGATTTTTTTCCAAACTTTTCCCAAGGCAAGTGGGAATTAGAAGTGAGTTTCTTAAGCGATTTTTGAGGCTACTTTTTATACCCTCCACCATATATGGTGAGGGTATATATCAGTTTGTCATTCCGTTTGTAACATGTCGAAATATAGGTTTAAGACCCCATTAAGTATATATATTCGTGATCCTTATGCAATTTTAAGTCGATTTAGCGATGTCCGTCTGTCAGTCCGTCTGTCTGTCTGTTGAAATGGCGATCACGACGCGAAGACACAAGCGGGGTTGCTTATCTTTACCCAGATTATTAAACATCCTCCCGAGCAAAATCGGTCAAGCGGTTCAAAAGTTATGAGTAAAAATGTGAAGATACCTCTAAATTTTCCATACAAATTGGTACAATTTTTCTGTATCTATTTTTTTTCTGTTAAGTAAGTAAAAATGTTAAAGTCGCTAACAGAGCAGACCTCTGTAAATAACATGAATAAAACTAAATAACAAAAGTTCTGTTACATAAATCAAAGACATTAATTTGTTAAAGAAAGAACATTAGTTGAAACTATTTCCCAATAGGTGGCGCATCTGAAAAAATCCTCCCTATTAGGCATATTCTGCTACAATATACAAGAGGGTATTATTGATTTTCTATTTCGTTCGTAACATAAAAGAATGTTTGCCAAAAGCTATGCAAAATATATGTTTTATGTGTATATTATACTTTAATTTTCTAACTCAATATTCATTTAGATGTTCAAGAGCACAGTATTTTAATTTTTCGTATGTGTATTTATTTTTTTGAAAGAAAGAATTAACATAAATATGGATTTTCCAATGCCTCAATACTTCAAAATTATACAAATTTAACGAAAAAATACCATTTTGATCGAAGAAAATTTGTTTTTTTTACAGAAAATGTGAAACAAATTCTTTATCACGTCGAACATTTCAAAAACTGACTTTAGTATTTTGAAATAAGTCTGCTAGTGACAGCTTAATGTACTAGAATTTTAAATATGTATTAAATCTCATATCTGTGGTTACTAAGACAATTGAAAGCCAAATCCAGGGCCATGCGACCTAGGCATGGCTCAGGGTATTGTTATCTATTTACTTAAGCGCCATCTACTGCTAAGTACAGACACTAAAGCAATTATGTATTTAGCTCTATCTTTATAAATGTCTTTGGCCCCATGGCTAGGTCCAAAGAAATTTATATATAAAGAAAGAGCAAAATGCATAATTGGTTTAGTGCCGCTACTTTTGAATAGATGGCGCAAAATCACATTAAAAATATAACCTGCCCCATGGCGATATAGCCTTGGATTAGGCTTTCAATCAATTTATTTACCAAAAATATTAAATTAACTTCATACTTAAAAATTATAATGCATTCAGATGTTGCTAGTAGACTTATTACATAATTTTAAAGTCAATTTTTCAAATCTTTGACGTAATAAAAGCATTTGTTTCACATTTTTATGTCAAAAAAGAAATTTTCATAGAGGAAAATAGTATTTTTTTAATTCCATTTGTATTTTTGAGAATTGAGGGATTGACAAATGTATATTTATGTTAATAAAAAATACATATGCATAAAGTGCGATTTTGTGCTCTTAAACATCTAAATGAATATTGATTTAAAAAATTAAGGTATAATATGCACATAAAACATATATTTTTTATAGTTTTTGGCAAATATTCATATATGTTGCACAATATGGCTAATGGAGACTAGCTCTGCAGCAAAAAATGTCTAATGGAGAGAATGCACCTTCTGGTGGGCCATCTATTGACAAATAGTTACAACTCATGTTCTTTTTTAACAAATAAATTTCTTTGCTGTATTATCTCCAAATCGAGTATTTGACAAAAACTATGCTTTAAAATGTGTTTTTTGTGCAGTCCATGTTTAAAAAAACTAGTGAAAATGTAAAGGTGCCTCTAAATTGCCTATACAAATTTAGTAAAATTTCATAGTAGCGACTGGTACATAACATATTTTCTCATATTTTTTCACCAGTCGCTTAGCAGTTAATATTTTGTATTCACCTCAAACATTTTTGAAATTTCGATAAAAATCACAAGCTATGATTTTTAAGTTTTTAAATTTTAAGATTTTGCAGCTATGTATTCTAAATTTTTTTTTTCTCAATTCAGGGAATCTATGTATGTAAATTTATAAGAAAATGTATTTTACACTAGAAAAAGATATTTATTTTTTTTTTTTTGCATTTATGAAAAACACTGAGATTTAGTTACATACTTGCACATTCGTCTACTTTTTGATTTTTATAAAATCAGATGTGATATATAAAATATCATATAAAATTATACATAACACTATATGGTTTCGAATCACAGTCAGGGAGAAAAAACTTTTTCTTAGTGTTTATTAATTTTTTTATATTAATATTTTTGTACAGAACTTTCAAATTTTAACTCATTTCGGGGCAAGCCCAATACTCCTATAAGTGGTGAATATTAATATATATATTTCTTTTTTTTTGTTTTAAATATTATAATTATTTATCGACACACTGTAGAGTGCTTAACTCACTACAACTCTGACAGACTGAGTTCAAATCCCGGCGAAGGCATTGTATGTTAGAATTTTAATATTTTTTTTTTATTTTAAAATTTTTTAAGACATTCTAACAAATTTGTGTATAAATCTAATAGTATTAATCAGAGCACAATAAAACTATTTAGTTTAATTTTTTGTTCATAATATAATTATATATAAAACAATTACGCGAATCTATTTTAAAAAAGCCAGCTGTTTATTATGTGTGTAACTGAGGCTAAGTTCTTGGGATGTGAGTTATAAACTTGGTTTGGTTAAACCGAAAAAGAATTTTGTCTGCTATTTCCAAGTTTATTAATATAAATTTGTCTTCATTGAAATAAAATAAATTAAAACAAATTTCAAAATCAATATTCAAGTTACAAACTACTATAAACTGAGTTTAAAGATAATATACATCCTAAAATCTCGGCCTGAGTGAGTTAAGCAGTCGACTACAACTCCGGTAGACCAGGTTCAAATCTGCCGAGGACACTGCTTTTTAAGAGAATTTTTTTTTATTTTTAATTTAAAAATTTTTTATATAATATTACACTAGGTCACAAATAACAAACTTTTGTCTGTTATTTGTTTCTAGCATACTTTTTCTCATGGATTTGGACCTACTGAACACGAAAATGAATTTTAAAAATTTTTCTGTCGATTGGTTTGCGAGATACAAATTTTTTAATTTTTTTTTTTTAATTTTTGGAGGTACACTTACTATTTTGAGCATATCTTTAGTCTTCTTTGACCTATTTTATCCTACTACTACTCAAATTAAAGACAATTGAGCCATCTACAACTTATTCTCAGAAAATTTTCAAATCGGGTTAGTAGTTTTGATGTTGGCGGCTTAAAAAGGTTAAAAAACTGCGTTTTTTTAGTAAAAATGTGGCTGAAAAATTCATATAAAAATTCATATAAAATGTAAAACGCGATGTTAACAGCGATTTTAATTTTTTTACGTATAGCTGACACTTTTCCAAAGAAAATAAGCCCTTACTTAACAAAATCTGATGACAAATGGCCGACTTATTATTTTTTTGGTAAACGACCGAAATTCCGCTATTTCACGATTTTTTGATTTTCATTATTTGCACAGCTTACCTACCCAACGCAAACGAATAAATACATTTGAACTTAATTTAAAATAAACAAAGTAGTCTTCGTATATTTTTTTTTTAATTTATTTACAGCACTACATGCTCATACATATTTAAACATAAGGAGACACGGTTATCAATTGCATTTCAAAACTGTCTGTGAAAGTGTAAAGAAGTTAATATTTAGAAAACGCAAGGAAGACAATGAGTAAAAGACTACGTGTGTTCGAGTGTTTGAACGATCCAGACAATTTCTGCAATGTTTGTGGCCAGTTTATAAAAAAAAATCACGCACACAAGTTTACTCCAGCAGTACAATTGCACTATTTGAATTATTTTGGTATTTCACCAAATATCACAGAACCATGGACACCTAAGTCGCTGTGTGATCTTTGCTATATAATCTTAACCAACTGGGCAGCTGGCGGAAGGTAAGAATTTTTATTTAAACACATTATACATAGCGAATATATGAAATTCGATACACCAATGATGTGGAAAAAGCCGCTATGCCATTCCACAGACTGTTATTTTTGCCTCACCACAAACAGTGGGGTAGGAAGATTTTTTAAATGGAACTACGCTCAAGTGGGATCGTTTGCGCTTCCAGTACCACATTCGCATGATGTGCCATATCCAGTGTGCCCTGGTGCATCTCTTCAAAAAGCAGAATCGTCAGAAGAAGAGTCTGAGTCAAATGCAAGCGAATTTGAGCCGGGTGCAAAGCGAAAATTACTGTCACAGGCCGAACTAAACGATTGGGTGCGCGATTTTGGTCTCACTAAGGAGAAATCCGAACTTTTTGCGTCTCGGATGATACAGTGTGGATTTGCGGCTTCAGAAGTGAAAGTATCAGCGTACAGAAACCGTCACAAGGAGTATGCAAAATTTTATACAAAGAAAGACCAAATATGTTTTTGCAGCGACATTTCAGGCTTGTTCCAAGAGCTTCACCAAATTCACAACCCCAACGAATGGAGGTTGTTTATTGACAGCAACAAAGAGAGCTTGAAGGCAGTTCTCTTACATAATGGGAATGAAAAGCCATCTGTTCCTATTGCTCATGCGGTTCATTCAAAGGAGAACTATGAAACTATGGACATTTTGCTGAAATGCATAGAGTATAGGAAATACAATTGGAAAATATGCGCCGACCTTAAAGTTGTGGCCATTCTGTGTGGACTCCAAGGAGGCTATACGCGACATTGCTGTTTTCTGTGCCTTTGGAATAGCCGCGCTGATGATCAGCATTATATAAAAAAAAAATGGCCGGTACGAACGAAACCTGTAGTTGGAGAAGCGAATGTTCAGCGCAAACCACTAATAGAGAACCGTGAAAATATAATACTTCCGCCGCTGCACATAAAATTGGGTTTGATTAAAAATTTTGCCAAAAAATTAGACAAAGAAGGTGAAGCTTTTGCCTATTTACGGTCAATTTTCCCTTACCTTTCGCTGGCAAAAATTAAAGAAGGAGTCTTCGCAGGACCCGAGATAAAAAAAATGTTGAAAGATGAAAAATTCCCAAAGCTGTTATCACCCATCGAAGCCGCAGCATGGAATTCCTTCAGGCTTGTTGTGGAAAACTTTTTAGGAAACAACAAAAGCCCGAATTATAAGGACATAGTTGAGGATCTGGTAAAGAACTATGAAGCCATGGGAGTGCACATGTCACTTAAAATACACTTTCTGGATTCTCATTTGGATTTTTTCCCTGAGAATTTAGGAGACGTGAGCGACGAACACGGCGAGCGCTTTCATCAGGAATTGAAGGCTATGGAACGACGCTATCAGGGCAACTATGACACGGCTATGATGGGTGACTATATTTGGACCCTAATACGTGAGACCGATTGCAGCGAATACAAAAAACAAAGAAGAAGTCAGCAGTTTTTCCACATGGCATAAAATGTACACTTATATCTTTGTTTTTACTCATTTTTTTGTGCGTTGATTTGCTTAATTTAATTAGTTAGTTTAATTTCGTTAGTTTAGCTAATTGTGCGATACATTGAGCATGTAGTGCTGTAAATAAATTAAAAAATAATATACGAAGACTAATTTGTTTATTTTAAATTAAGTTCAAATGTATTTATTCGTTTGCGTTGGGTAGGTAAGCTGTGCAAATAATGAAAATCAAAAAATCGTGAAATAGCGGAATTTCGGTCGTTTACCAAAAAAATAATAAGTCGGCCATTTGTCATCAGATTTTGTTAAGTAAGGGCTTATTTTCTTTGGAAAAGTGTCAGCTATACGTAAAAAAATTAAAATCGCTGTTAACATCGCGTTTTACATTTTATATGAATTTTTATATGAATTTTTCAGCCACATTTTTACTAAAAAAACGCAGTTTTTTAACCTTTTTAAGCCGCCAACATCAAAACTACTAACCCGATTTGAAAATTTTCTGAGAATAAGTTGTAGACGGCTCAATTGTCTTTAATTTGAGTAGTAGTAGGATAAAATAGGTCAAAGAAGACTAAAGATATGCTCAAAATAGTAAGTGTACCTCCAAAAATTAAAAAAAAAAAATTAAAAAATTTGTATCTCGCAAACCAATCGACAGAAAAATTTTTAAAATTCATTTTCGTGTTCAGTAGGTCCAAATCCATGAGAAAAAGTATGCTAGAACCAAATAACAAAATGGCTGTTGCCTAGTGTTATATAAACTAGATTCCTTACAATATATTAATCTGATTCAATTTGATCTGTAATTTATTAGATAAATTTTAATCCTAGTAATTCCTCAAATATATTGCTGGATCTAATTTGATCTGCCATTTTTCGGATCAAATAAGATCTGCTAGATATTGCAGAATATATTAAGAATATCAAATTGGATATGATTAACTTTGGCACTAGATTAACTTTTTTTAACCGGGAAATGCAATTAATGTGTTTGTTAATATAACAGACTTTTAATTAAAAATGCAACAGCAATAAAAAATATTTTTTGTGTGTATAATTCTAAAATATTTTTAATCATCCAATTCCAATTTAAAACAAGTAAGAGCGGCTAAATTCGGCGATGCCGAATCTTATATACCCTTCACCGTGGTTGGGAAAAAAGTGAAGGTAATATATGGACATATATGGAATGGACAGATTTATATACGGACGCCATTAAGAGGAAATTTACCATTTAGTTTGGTGATAAAACTTGTACTCGGGAAGTTTTTTGATTCCAGAAAATAGGTATTTAAAAAAAAATTATGTTTTGGGCATAACTTTTTTGTATCTGAACCGATATTTCCAAGTTTAATATTATAATGTGTTATACTAAAGGTTTTCGATCTTTTGCTATATAAGACGTATCCATAGGTTATATTAATAATATATGAGAAATAAAATAATATATGAGAAATAAAATGGTTTAAAAATCTTTTTATAAATTCTTTTAAATCGGAACAAAAAATAGAAATAAAACCGTTTGTATTTTGTTTGTATCAGAGGGTTTTAATAAAAATTTTGATGTTTTAAGCCTATTTATGGATTATTTAATTATTAATATAAAATTTTATTTAAATTAATTATTAATTGTTAAAAAAAAAACAAAATATAAACAAAAAAAAGTCTTCAGAAAATAAAAAAAAAATTGTACAAAAAAAAGTTGAATTGACCGGGTGTAGGATTCGAACCCGCGCCTTAGAGAAAAAATCATTTGTGACATAGCGTTTAGATAACTGAGCTATTAAGGTCATGTGGAATCATCGTTAATAGAATTAAATAAACAGTTTTCTTTCAATAGGGATTTGTTTGGTTTTTATTTAAATGACAAATCTTTGTATGTGTTTGTTGTTTGTGTACAAAAGGTGAAGAGGATGTGTTTATTATGCGTAATATTCAACATACATATAAAAGCAATTAGAGGTAGTCCTGGTTTTTTGCTAATATCTCAGCCATTTATCAACCGATTTGGCTGATTTTTAATAGGAAACATAAATGGATCACATGTAACAGAAATATATAACAATCAAGTCCTCATCATGTCTAGGGTCTTCGGAAAACCCATTTCAACACACAGACGGACAGACGGACATCGTTAAATCAACTTCTCTCTTCATAAGGACCCAGAATATATATACTTTATAGGGTCTAAGATCAATATTATAGAAATTACAAACGGAATGACAAACTTATTTTTCCCCTTCCACCTGTGGTGAAGGGTATAAAAAAAAATCATAAATATTAGAAAAATAATTATAATTTATTTATTGGCCCCCACGTTGGAAATCACTATATTAAATTCATGATACAAATTGGAAAAGAAATCAATGTTTATCGCTTAAAAATATTAATACATTCATTAATAAATATTAATAATTTCAATATATATTAATGGTTTCGAATTAAACAAATTATATAGATATTGCCATTATTGAGTTATCATCATCATCATCATCATCATCACTTACACTGTATCTTCAAATGCAATAAAATATGCCATGAAATTTGAAAATTTCACACAAACAGCAAAGCAACGAAAGTAATTTTAATATTACTTTGTCTGTACTTTTGAAATTTCATGTCATATTTTATTGCAATCGAAGACACTAAAGGAGTTCACAAGTTATGGTAAGTATTGTTTGGTTGTAACGTCTTATTAAAAAACTAGAGTTGTTAAAATTTCTATTTCACTATAACCATAATTTTCTGTTGGGTTTTCATTTTCTTAAACAAAGCATATCGTTTTTGTTTTTTTATTCAATTTAGTTTGGACACCTCTATTTCCAATAGTACAATACAACACATACAACACTTAACACACGCCTTGTGAACAACCCATCTGTGTTATGAAATATGAGAGATTTGATTTTTTGTAAATATTTAATTTAAAAAGATATAAAATATTTCAAAAATGTGGGTATATATGGAAGTAGATATTAAAATGTATGGATGTTTGTATATAGCAAATTATATTTTTATTAAATGCAGATGATATTGACCAAGTCATTGTTTGCAACTTTCACCTCAAAAGATGAGTTAATAATAAGTAAGATGGGCAAGAAACAAAAATAAACATTTCCAAAAAATATAAAGAAGGTTAAGGTGCTACTTTTTAAAAGCAACAATAAATTAATCAAAGGAAACAAACATTTAAGCAATTATAAAACTAAATACAAATGAAAAATAACAATGAATTGTTTAAAAACTTTATGGAATTTTTATTATTAAATTAAAAACATTAAATTAATAACATTCCAAAGAAGCAGAGAGAGAGAGTGGAAGAGGGCAACAAAAATAAGGTGTGATGATATGATGTGTGAAATTCTTTTTAATCAGTTAAAGTACATACAGTGCTGTGCAAACTAATAGACTTATTATACCCTCCACCATATATGGTGAGGGTATAAATTATACTTGTACCTCTCGCTATGCGAGCTGATTAATGTCGTTCAATAAAAGTCACATATATCTTGTTTAATTTTATAAATTTTTATTTTTCCAATTTAATCTTTTATAATTCATGAATGCCAATACAACTTATAGTTCCACATTACAAAATTTACTTTCAACTTATAGTTTAACAATACAAGATTTACTTTAGTGTTATTTTTGTTATTTAACTAATTCCGTTAATCTCGCTATGCGAGCTCGAGTACTCTTTTAATACTACTTTTTAATAAAGAATTCTACAACTTAAATCGAAACAAACCCACAGCAATTATGCTCGTCAGCAAATCGGAAATCACACGTTTTGTGTGAACAAGAATAAAGAATAAAAATGCAAGGTAGCGTCTGCTACCAAATTAATGTCATAATAATATTTTGAGTGCGCGTGTAGCGATAATATTTCATAAAAAGTAAAATTGCAGGGTAGCACTTATGTTTGCCACGAATATTCTGTAGTGTTGCAATGCGTACCTTAACTTATATATCAGTTTGTCATTCCGTTTGTAATATGTCGAAATAAAAGTTTAAGACCCCATAAAGTATATATATTCGTGATCCTTATGCAATTTTAAGTCGATTTAGCGATGTCCGTCTGTCTATCCGTCTGTCTGTCTGTTGAAATGGCGATCACGACGCAAAGACGTAGTTTGGTATTGAAAATGAGCAAAATCGGTCCAGTGGTTAAAAAGTTATGGATGAAAATGTGAAGATACCTCTAAATTTTCCATACAAATTGGTGTATTTTAGTACAATTTCATAGTAGCGACTGGTATATAATATATTTTCTCATACCTTTTTCACCAATCGCTTAGAAATTAATAATATTTTGTACACCTCAAATATTTTTCACCTTAAAAAATTTTTTTCACCAGTAAATTTTTTTCACCACAAAAAATTTTTTTCACCTAAAAAATTTTTTTCACGTAAAAAAATTCATTTCCGCATCCAAAAAAGTTTTTCACCTCAAAAAATTTTTTTCACCTCCATAATTTTACTTCAAAAGTTTTTTACATTGCTTGTATCAAAAACAATAGAGAACATTGGTGGAGGGTATTCAAAGATTCGGCACAGCCAAATTTTAGCCTTTTTTACTTGTTTTTTTTTTTTTTTAATTTCTCAAAAAAACCCGAAATAGATGCATACTGTTTTTATATATATTTTTTTAATCCACAATAAAAATCTTTATTACAAAGGCCTTTTCCTTTTTTTTTCCATTTCTTAAAATAATATCCTGTTAATATTCAGAATGTCCACCATTATTGTTTAAAATATCCCCTACTCATCTTGGCATTGACTCTAAGAATTTTTGTAATTTTTCCTCAAGAATAACTTCCTATTTGGCCTTAATTGCTTCCCAAAGTTGATTTTTGTTATGAAATATCTCTGCTTTCATGCTTCTTTTCAGTTCCATCCACAAACTCGTGTTCGGGTTAAGATCGGTAGATTCAAAAAAAAATTAAACTTTGTCTCATTACTCCACAAGATACTCATGAAATTATCAATCGAACTAAAAAAATAAAATGATTTTTTATTCAAAAACCTTTGTTTCTTTCAAATCTTATTGACCTGCCCAACTTTTCTATAATTTTTTATCTCTTCGAAAAAATAAAATTTGTCGAGGTCATCAAAATAGGTTTGTTTGTGGGATCGTTGTAGCCAAATCTCTTTCCACCGAGTCACTAAGGGTTAAATCCGTATAATAGGCTTATGAGGAGAAATTCGTAGAAAAATTCATGAATTTTTGTCTTGGAAACTGCTATATTCCATTTTCTCCTCAATCCTCAAATCACGCAGTATTCTGCTATAAATGTTTGTCAAACTTAAACTATATGACGCATCTTGTTCAAGGAGTCAACTAACAGATGCCTGTAGACAGGAGCATTGTAACCCTTTCTATTAAGAGTCAGAAAATTTAAAAAGTCACGGTCTTATTGACCCGTTGCTTCTTTTAAAATTTGGTAGCAATGTACTTTGGAACAAATTTGCTCGGCAATTGTGTCAGGAAAATTCTTTTGTATTAGTCTGCGACAAACTGTAGAGGCAATAACTCCGCTTTTTATTTCTGCCGAAATTGCTTGATACACGCAGAGAAAAAACATGGTTGCAATATGATCACTGCTACTATATTGTGCTTGCTGCAATCGGGTATGGTTGTCACAACCAAGTTATTGGTTTTCTAATTATTTAGTAAATATTTTACTATTCTATGGTTGGCACCTTCTATTTTATATCATAATAGGCTGTAACCATGCTGTGGTAACAAAAACTGACATTTACAGTAATAATATTGTCTTGTTTTCATAAAAAACAAAATTTTATCAGTTCAGTCAGTTTGTTTTTGTTACAAAATGTTTAAAAAAAAAACAATGATATATTGTTTACTAAAACTGGACATATATCAGATGGGCAGAAAATACCTTTTACATGTCATTAAAACATTTTATCAATTGACAAATTAAGATCCAGTTAATTTTTTGTTTTTAGCTTTATAAGATTTTTTTAAAGGGGTTTTTACGAAAATTCTTTATACATATAATATTATTTACACTAATCAAGTCATTGTCAAAAAGATTATATTTAAAAATTTTATATTTTTAATTCTTTTCAATAAAAACAATTAGAATTTAAAAAAA
Source organism: Eustalomyia histrio (assembly GCA_949748255.1). NCBI lineage: Eukaryota > Metazoa > Arthropoda > Insecta > Diptera > Anthomyiidae > Eustalomyia > Eustalomyia histrio. The sequence goes on along the minus strand of OX456525.1, from coordinate 32,774,946 downwards.
AAATATGTTTATTAATTCATTTCTTGTAAAATGTTCTCAAAATATAAATAAAATATTTTTTATAAGAAAAAGTCTGTAGAACCGTGATTTTTTATGTACGAAAAGGTTTTTTACACAAAATACTAGATATGTATAAATTTATCTGATAAAAAAATTTTAGATTCTATGGACTTTTCCTTAAAATAAAATTCTCACATTCTCCAAACTGTTTTTTAGATAAAAGTTCATATATTCCAAACAAACTTAGATTCTAAGGCCTTTCTTTGAACGAAAAATTCATAGATTCTGAAGAAATTACTTAGATCTAAGGACTATTTCTAGTAGAAATATTCTTAGATTCTAAAGACTTTTACTTAAAGAAAAATTGTTAAAAATTTTCTGTCTTAAGATTTTTTTTATTAAAAAAGTCATTAGAATTTAATAAAAAATTTAAGTATTTTTTTTTAAAAAAGTCCACAGAATCAAAGTTTTCTTGAAAGAAAAGTTCTTATAATCTAAGATTTTTCCTTAACAATTTTTCTTCAAAAAGTCATTAATATTATTTTTTTTTTGGAAAAAACATTTCTAAAGAAAATATTCTTAAATTTAAAGAGCTTTTTCATAGTTTCTAAAAACTTCTTAGGTTATGGATCATATAATGATTATCCAGGAATCATAATATAGTTATGAGGGACCATAATATGATAAAATTTTGAGAATACTATGATTACGTGCGATCATATTATGATTAATTCAATATAACGTGTTTATTTAGGACTATAATATGGTAATTTTTTAATCATAATATCATTGTAGGGACCATATTATGGTAAAAATATGGTTATTTTATTATCATAATAGGATAACAATAATAAAGTACGACTATGTTTGGCACAACCATAAACCCAAAAATATATGATGCTCTTCGAATATGTTTGACCGAAGAGTTATGTCCTCCATTGCGTAACTTTTTAGCCACTCGGCGTTCCTCAGCAATGTGGTAGAAGTGGGGTTTTAGAAGATCCAAACCGCATTGGTTAGCAACCTCTATAGGTTATTTCACTTATAAGGTATTTTGTAATGGGCAAAAGTAAAATATGGTATTTCTATAACGTGTTGCTTTTGTGACACGCATTAGCCAAGTTGTTTAAGGAAATTGTGTATTATGAAAAAAAAAAATTGCATCTCAACCTGTCCGTCACATCTTTAATTATCAGCACCTCCGCCTAATACAACGCCCTAAAATTAGCCAGGTTAGGTAAAGTGCAAAATACTTCGAAAGACCCTGAACCAAACTCGGTCATTTAACTGCAATCTGATGGTATAGAAATTTATGACACACCTTTTTTACCATATCCATTCAGATCGAACATTCCCAGGCATTATGGTGTAGTGATGTTTGAGCAAACCCTTTGGATTTAAGATTTAGGATTTAGTTTGATATGTTGAACTTGGAATTTTGGGTACCGAAAATGGGGTATATCTTTCGGTATCTGTTTCTTTCGATTACAAAAAATAATTTGAAAAATTCATACAAATCAAAGTAAACAAAAAACCCAAGACAGTCAAATAAAACAACTTAATTTTCCCTAGTGACCTTAACGGGGGTGTAATTACGGCATTCGTGATCGAGCGAGCTCGTTGGCAAACCGTTTTGTTAATATATAACTTTAATAATACTAATAATGAAAACACTAATCTTAACTTTTATATTTAATTTAAGAATGAACTGAAACATCCCAGATAAAGAAAATTCCTTTTAAATAAAAAAAAAAACAAAATAAAAAATAATTTCGATCGAAAAATTACTATCACGAATTAGTTGATTTTATTTATATTTAATTAAAGGTAACGAATGTACAGAACAAATAAAATATGAACATAAAATGAATTTTCGATTTAACACAAGGCTCAGCAAATAAATTCTATCGCGATACTATTTAACTCAACTGTTGTGTAGCAAGTATTTCTGCCAAACGCGACCAAAAATTTGTATAATTTTTGGAAATATTATTGTGCATGAAAAGAGAGTAATCACGTACAGTAAATGTAAAATTGTTGTTGATATTGTTATGTTACGATATAAGCCAGTGAAGTGGCTTTTGTAAATTTATTTTTGTTTTGATGTTTATATGTTTTTGTCTTTACTCTGTTTTTTTGTATATATTTATTTTGGGAAGCTGCTCCACCCATAATTTATTTTTGAAGCTGTAAAATATTTCTTCTCCTCTTACTGCTAAATAAAAACTGTCTGTTTGTTTCAGTATGTTGTTTTTGTATGTTTCAAGTGCGTGTTGTTCAATTAACTTTCACATATTTTTTTTTTTTTTCTTACATCTTCCTATACCTACAAGTGTAAGTAAATGTGTTTTTTTAATCTTAAGTGAGTGTGTCCACAAAAAATACCCACTTGTTGAGTGTGCGTAAAGTGTAGAGAGTGTTTTTTTTTTAAGATGTGTGAGATTTATAGTAGGCAATCTTACAAACAAACTCCGATGGGGGGGTTCCCTCCGATTTCCATACAATTTTTATATAAGATAGAGGAGACAAAAATAATATAAATTTGGTTACAAACATAGCTGTCCATTCACATATTTAGGGGGAGTAATTCTTTTGAAAGTTTTTTAAAACTCTTTTGTTTTAAAATGTTCATTATTTGAAAAATCATTAAAATACCTTTTGTCTGATATCAATTTTGTAAAAAGTTACTTTAAAACGAACATGAAGAAAGCAAAATCAAGTAATGCTTATTTATTTTGTCTTTTCTATCAAGTATTCAAATTATTATAGTTAACGTTGGGAACCCATCAACTGTACTTCCTTGTTAGTTTGAATTTAATATTACTTTTTTATAAGATGTTAATTTTTTCGAACTTTAACTAGAGGAATTAAATAGTTTTTAGACTTTTTCGAAAAAATTTAATTGAGAAATATCAATATCCGAGAAAAATCTTGTTTTGATTTCGATCAATATCATTAAAATTTATTTATAAGGAAGTTAATTTATTTGAAATTACCTATAACGCAATTAAACACTCAAAATGCATCGGACATTTTCTATAACAAATTTTTTATGGCTTCTCCCTTTTTAATATTTTCTAACTTACAGCTGCTTGGAAGAATAAAATTAAATTATAAAGGGTGTCCCAAGAAGAACGCAATTTTTAAATCTGGCAACATTCGAAGTGTCATTGTTTGACATTTGAACAATTGTTATTGTTTGCTAGTAGAAGGTACGAGGTTAGTAAAAATGGAGCGCTACACGAATGAACAACGCATTCTCATTGTGAAATTGTTTTACCAAAATAATGAAAGTTTTGCGGCTACAGTTCGCAAATTGCGATCAATTTGGGGTCACAATAATGCTCCAAAAGAGTCAACTGTAACGAGATTAATGGATAAATTTGCCGAAACTGGGTCTGTTAGTGATGTAAAGACAACAACGCGCCATCGACCAGGTCGATCGACCGAAAATGTCGCAGTCATTTCCCGGTCGTGCGATTTAACACCATTAGATTTTTTTCTTTGGGGTTTTTTGAAGTCGATGGTTTACGCGAATAAGCCGACGACGACTCAAGCCTTAAAAGAGGAAATTGGACGCTGCATTAATGAAATACCGCAGCATTCATGCAAAACGGTCATTGAAAATTTAATTAAAAGATCGCGTGCATGCCAGCAAAGCCGCGGCGGCCATCTGCACGATATATTATTCCATACATAACCTCATTCTGTCTACTTTACGATATAATAAATTTTCACGATTTTTTTAAATATCTGTGTTTTATTTAAAATTTAAAAATTGCGTTCTTCTTGGGACACCCTTTATTATAATTTTGTAATATTAATAGCTTTTTTTAGGAAAAAAACGGTTGGCATCTCTAAACTTAGCGCAGTCGAGTCAGGTTTACTTGCCAGAGGCCCCGCATTGCATCTAAGACAGTAAGTATTCTCTACGGGCATTCAACTCTGAGGGCACATCTATTTCGAATGGGCCATACGGATTCAGTGATTTATAGGGCCTGCGGAAAGGATGGCGTGTCCTTTGAATACAATTTTTGTGGCTGTCCGTCCTTTGCGAAATTAGTGTTGAACACTTTTCTGGTGACAATATTCCCACGTTAGGTGACCCAGGTGGAATGGGCTCGTGCATGGTGAACGGTTCATGGTGTCGAAATATACGTACACTACAAAATAAAAAAATTAAAAGAAATGAGCCTAAAAATAAATTTTCTAAAATATAATTACAATTAAACAAAAAAATTTCTATAATTTCTAAATTTTCAAATCTAAATTGTATTTCCTATATAAAAATATGTAAAGTACTTGGACCCAAATAAATTCACCTAATTTCTGCATGTGTAACACTCCATAACTCTTCCAGAAATTAATTTAATTGATTTTATCGTTAAAAATTTTACCCTTTAAAACAGAGTTTGCTTATTTAAACTTACAATATTGTATAATTAAATTAAGTAATATATAAAAAAAAATGAAATACAAAATAAAGTGTCACACAAAGTTTTGCATAAAATTAAGTAATTTCTCAAGAGAATTCTTAAGAAAACAAAAGCAACATATAGTAACTACACCTCCAACATGAACACGAACATGTTCTGTAGATGAGAATATTTAGAAAATTTCGATGTTACCACAACTTATTATTAAACAATGTTGTCTTAAGTTTATCTTGATCTAAGAAACCATAAACTACGAGGGAAAAAACTTAATCCTTTAAGAATTTAAATAGATGAACAAATTTAAAATATCAACATTAGAGTGGTGCTTAGTTTTATTTGTGAAAATGGGGTTCCGTCGAAAAATTGCTATAACCTAAAAACTAAACAAGTTATTACAACTTTAAAATCAGATTCAGGATGCAGTAGATTATCATCCATTCTTTATCGTTACAGAAAATTATTGTCATTCGTTAGCTATTCCAACTCTTATAAAGGGTGATTAAATATTCACTGAACTGGTTGACAAAGCTATGTATATTGCTAAAAGTTTGCAGTAAAGCAATTAATCATGAGCCGAACAATCGTGTAATATATCTTAGATATTCTTCTGCTTTTGAGCACTTGCGCATTTCAATATAAATAAGTCTCCGAGGTCGAATGGTATAACATCACTGGTGCTGAGGCACTTCTCTTCCCATTAAGCTATGTAAACCGTGTGGATGTCTTTCCCTCATGTTGAGAACCAACCAACCCCAATCCCCAAAATTGGTGAGGCCAATAACTCTAAAAATTACCCTCTCGTCGGAATATGCTTCCCGCTCTCCAAGGCAATGGAGAGAATGATTAATTATCATCTTGTAAATTATCTAGAGTCGAATTTCCTTTTGAGCGATGGACAGTATGGTTTTATACATAAAACTTGTTAACGTTTCGGAACAATGGAGTGGATCCATCCACTAGTTTGGTGAAAGCAAGGTGATTGCTTTAGATATTTCCAAGGCCTTTAATCGTGGGCAGTACTATTGTGTTAAAGCTAATTACTTTTGATGTCGGTATTGATCTCTCTTGATTTATTTTGAGCTTTCCCAGAGATTGCCATCTTCATCTTGTAATAGTTGGGATCACATCCGACGAGTTTCAGCTAAATTAAGGGTACCGCAAGTTTCTGTTCTTGCTACTTCTCTTTTTCTTATCTTTCTAAACGATCTTCTGGGTCAAACTTTCAGTCATACCTATTCTTTTGTAGACGGCAGCAACATTTATTATTTATTTTCCTTTAATCGTAGCAAAATCTTTTAGAGGTTAGGACAAGAGGCAGATTATGAGTGATACAATTAATCAGGTCCTAGTGACAATATCAGAGTTAGGGCATGCAAATAGGATCGATATGAATTCACGTCGTATCCAATGCAGTATGAAAACTCATTGGGATGTGGAGTTTTCAACGTCATCTGTTCATCTGCGATTGAGGAATCGGAAACTCTTGATAGTCTAGGCATGAGAATGCAGTGTGATGTCCATTGTAATAAGCACGTTTTTGAAGTTACGAAAGAAGTCTTCAACTGTCTTGGTTTTATGAAACGGTGCAAAAAGTACTTCACCACAGCCGATATTCTTATTATAAAAATGAAACACAACTACTATATATGGGCAGGAACTTTTAAAGTCTCCACAAAGGGAAAAAACATGGTTGGGGCAATCATATTTGAAGAGAATCATACATTTTTGGGATTATGATTGTGATAAACATAGTTGTACTATAATATAGTTATTATGTTAAAATAATATTCTTAAATTTAAAAATATTAATTTAAAAAATGTTTTTTCTAAGGAAAAAATTTGATATTTATGACTTCTTCAAGAAAACTTCTTAGAAATTTTTAAATTCTTACAAGTTTTTAATAAAAAACATAGATTCTATGATTTTTCTAATAGAAAATTTTTAGATTGTAAAGACATTTTTCAGATTTTTTTTAGATAATATTTATATTCTCAGAATTTTTCTTTTTGAAAAAGTCCTTAACACTTGGGAATATTTTTATTAGAAGAAGTACTTTCCATGATAAAAAGTCCTCATAATCTCAAAATTGTTCATTCAAAGTTTGTTTAAGAATATATGAATTTTTATCTAAGAAAGGTTTTCAGAATGTGAGAAATTTTACTGTAAGGAAAAGTTAATAGAATCTAAAAATGTGTCTGCCATACTGGTTACTCATTATTTTCATTTTTTGCAAGCGAAGAAAAGTAATTAAGGGAGTAAATAGCTTGGTAACTAGTGAAACCCTTTGTGTGCTATTTACTCCCTTAATTCTGTGAGAAAGTGGCAATAATGAAATAAAGTATTTACTATAATATGATGTTCAGTGGATTTTACCACGGAAGGTGTTCCGCTGAGATAAGTGAACTTGTCCCTCCTCCCGAGTTTTTGTTCGAAATACTCGCTTATCCAGAAAATTTCCACCGTTTGTAATCGACTGTGTAGTAAACCGCACAACGGATTGCAGGAAGAATGCCTTTATTAGTCGTACTAGGCGTATGTGGAATAAGCTACCTACAGAGGGCTTCCCTGACTCCCACAATATAGAAAAGTTCAAGGACAATAACCATAAACACTACACCCTTTTTCCTTCTTCCCATAAACTTTTTTTGCTTGAAATCAACACTGCATTTGCAGGCCCATTCGCTGAGTGTTGATTTAATGAAAAAAAAAAACTTTAAGGAGGATCCGCCACTCCTCTTTGTTATGAAATTACTATAATATTTTGCAAGTTTTTACTTCGAAGAAACACAAATATTTAGTTCAATTTTCAACTAGAAATATTCAAGCTTATGTAAAGAAAAATTTTGCACAATATTATAGTAATTGCATAATACAAAAATATGGTGCATCCGCTTCATTCATAAATTTTCTCTACTGAATAAATCTGCTTTTAAAATTATAATACCTTATCTTATTTTTAAGTTATATTAATTTTTCTCACCAATTTAACTAAGTATCACTCTAATCAACATATTTGACAAGGGTTAAATTTTCAAAACAGAATTTTTTATCAGGGATATTCACTTAATAGACAAAAATAAGAATTATTAGTTTGTATTAATAGGAAAAAATTTACTGATGCTAAGTGTTACGCCATATTGTGTAGTTAGTTTGATACAAAATTATAACAGACACAGCAATTTTATTCACAAACAAGTTCATGTTGTATATAGTTTTTATTGTTATTGTTTACTTGTAATTTAAAATAAATTTCATAACCACAAACTAAACATCTTATGATGAAAATCTCAAAAGACGTTCATTTGTTTATGTGCTATAGAATTTATTTATTTTTATTTGTAAATATGTGGATTGTATTTAAAGTGTTAAATTAAATACCCTACACTCTAGTTAATAGTGTGAAAATAGGTTTTCATGTACGTGATATATAAGAATACAAAAATATTGATTATTCTCCTTATAGGTCTTGTGTGATTGTCTGGCCCGATTTTAACAGCATGGATATTTGGTTTATTTTATACTTTAATGCAATGCATAAGACAGGTAACTCATTATTATACAATGTGTTTAAAAATTATTCAAAAGTTAAGAACGTATAATTATTGCTGGTGATACCCTACCAGCAAAATAATGATTTCAACTACTTATCAGCCTACTTACTCGCTTAATTATATTTGTTCCGATGTAACAAAAGTAATGAGTGTTTGTTGTTTTCTCACTTACAAAAAACTTAAAGTTATGGGTGGCCATTACCCTCTCGCTTTCAAGTAGCCAAAACGAAATTAATACCCATTACTTTATGGACATCGCGAACAAAAGTAATTAAGAGAGTAAATAGCCTGGAAAGTAGTTGAAATCATTATTTTTCTGATAGGGTATCACCAGCATTAATTATAGGCTCTTAACTTTTGAATAATTTTTAAACACATTGTAAAATAATGAGTTACCTTGTCTTATGCATTACTTTAAAATATAAAATAAACCAAATATCCATGCTGTTAAAATCGGGCCAAACAATCACACAGGACCTGTAAGGACAAAAATTAATATTTTTGTATTCTTAAATATCATGCAGTTAAATTCAATTACTTCAATTACACAGTTCAACACAAAAAAAATTACGGGGTTCCGATGATTGACTCTTTTTAAGGAGACCAACAGAAATATACGTGTGTCTGCGTTTTGATAGTTTACATCGGAATTTCATTTTAGAGGCGGTTTAAGTTTCCCAGCTCTGGCCTGTTCTTGCAGCATATCGGTATATAAAACTATGTTTTCTTTACATCTGAGGTGTAAGGTATGTTCAGCAACTTTGTAGATAATGGCATGGCAAATATTTTTGTTAAACATATTAACCCTCTAACTCCTCCTCATAAGGCCATTTTTTGGCTTTATTCCAACAAATTGTAAAAAACACACCGAAAAAGGGGAAGGGCGGGGATAAAATGTTGTACAAAAATGTTGGCCATAAAATTCTACTATATATGTCAGAACACACCAAAAGCCAAAACAACACAAACACCAAAATCTAATCAAATTCAAGATTGCTCATCAGATTTCTAGTCAAATTTTGGGATGACCAACATATTGAAATTCAGATTTTGGGATCACCGACATAATATTTAGGTCATCCCAAAATGTGACTAGAAATTTGATGGGCAATCTTTAATTTGTCTGGTTTTTGGTATTTGTGTTAAGTTTTGGGCTTTAGTGTGCTCTGACGTATATAGTATAATTTTATGGCCAACATTTTTGTAGAACATTTCATCCCCGCCCTTCCCCTTTTTCGGGGTGTTTTTTACAATTTGTTAGAATAAAGCCAAAAATGCCGTTATGAGGGGGAGTTAGAGGGTTAATATGTTCCACAAAAATATTTGCCATACCTTTATCTACAAATTTGCTGAACATACCCTACACCACAGATGTAAAGAAAACATAGTTTTATATACCGATATGCTGCAAGAACAGGCCAGAGCTGGGAAACTTTGACCGCTTCTAAAATGAAATTCCGATGTAAACTATCAAAGCGCCGACACACGTATATTTTTGTTGGTCTTCCTAACAAGAATCAATTGTCGGAACCCCGTAATTTTGGAAAAATTTGAAATTGTTTTACAGTGTTATTAGTAAAAAAATGTAATTGAGTAATTACACTATAATTAAGTAAATAGAAATACTTTGGTATCAAAAAAAATCAAATTTTCCAGGTCTGATAGAATTATTATTACGAACAAATTACACAACTGAATAATTGCTAAAAATAATTGAGATTGCCCAGCTCTGTAAAATTGTATTCATCTTATGAGACCTGCAATTGCATATCATATTAAATTACGACAATAGATATTTGTTAGCAAGACAATTTATCACATCAGTTGTGTGTTGGTTTGTGATAATCCCAGCAAAAATTTGCATTACAATGATTACAATATTAAATTATGTGGTAAACTTTTATTATTTTTTTTTTATATAGAATATTTTATTAATAATTCACAATATATATAAATAAGTTTGTTTTTTTTAATGAATTCCATAAATTACGTTTCAAGTATTTTAATTTAACAAACATAAAAACTAAGGCAGGCAAGATTGTAGAATAAAGTGTTTACAAAAAACAGGGAAGGGAAATATCGAAATATGTAGTACCATACAAATTACAATTTGTCTTAAAATCTCTTCGGCTGCATTAAAATAAGTTATTTTTGTTAGACAAAGTCATTTTTTTATAACTGATAATTATATACTGTTGCACTTTTGTCCATAAATTGGTTCATACATAAGAATGACTTAAGTATTTAAATAATAAATTGTCATTGGATAACACTTTCAACTGGAAAAGTTTTTTTTTTTTAGTTTCGTAAGACTGTGTTTTATTTTGAATAAAAATTAAATTAAAAATTATAACTATTATTAAGTTTTCTTTAAATTTCATTGTTTTTAAAAATTTTTTTAAAGAAACTTCTTAATGATTTTATACTGATTTCAAGGACTTTAAACAATTAATCACCATATTATAGTTTACAATTTTTTACAGTTTTATAGTTTTTCTGTTCTGTGATAGGTTATTTTCTTCAGTAACAGGTTCTTCTCAGTTAGTCCTGTGGCAAATCCATTTGTGACATATCAGAAAGCGAAATTAAACACCTCTTAGGCGAACCCTGTGTAAATTTTTCCGGGCCTTTTCATATGAAATAATCGATCCCTGTCACCAAGAATCGGTGACATAACGTTTGCGATGACTGGTCCCTTCACCACAAGTTACTTACCATCAGGCCTTTAAAAACACAATTCTTTAAATCAATTTTTCAAATCTGATTTAAATTTTGACAAATTCGCAAATTCATTTTTCTAATTGAATTAGCTTCAATCATGTTTCAATCTTTATCTTATAAGAAGAATTAAGTTGATATAAATAATTCTTTTGACAAATCAAAGGAAATAAATCAATTTGAATAACTCAATTTTAAATTGAAGATCCAAATCAATTTTGATTTGATTCGCCAATCAAAAGAATAGTTATTTTCAGTCTCGAATATAATTTGTTTCGAGAATTAAAATATAATTTTTTTTAATTATTATTAATTTAATTTTAAACCAGAAGGGTTTCATGGAGTTTTTATACAACAGCTACAGGGTGATAATTTTTTTATCAATTCATATGATAACATAAATTAACACACTCCGATAATACAAATTTCGTTTCCAGTTCCATTTCGTTCGTATAAAAATCATCACCCTATGGCTGTTTTATAAAAATACATACCTCGGGATGTCTCCGAAACTGGCCTATTTTATTTATCGTAGTATTCTAATACTCTAGTAGAGCAAAAATTTTGTCCGCAAAAAAGAATTATTTTTTCCACGAATTAATTCAATAAAGATTTATCTCTTCAATATAAATTAACGAGTTTTGATACCCTAACGTTACTTTTTTTATTTAGTTATTTGAAATGGGAATCCATAACTGAAATTTTGCTGGTATACTAAAAAAAGTTCCTGAAGTATGTACGTTAAAAATTTGTAAATTGTTAACAAATTAATGACATCAATGTATGTGGTATGTAAGTAACTTTAAGTTTATGGTATATTTTTTTGTTTTCTTATTTGAAAAATAATATAGGGTAGAGAGGGGTTCCATTCGTCCATTTTTTTAAAAGCTCTGTCATTTCTGAACAAGTTATTGTTTCTTAAAGGTATATGCAAATAAAATATCTTAACTTTACTTTTTATTATTTTTTCTTAATCAATTATTTTTTTTTAAAAGTATATTTAAATAAAATATATTTACTTTAATTTTTATGATCTTTTCACCAATTTTATGCTTGTGTTCTATCATTGTTTTAATCATTTTCAAAGCAACCCAAAATGGCGACATAGACAAATATTGATACAAAGAACTGGATACGATTTCACCCGGTGCCATTTGGTGAATTTTTCCCAGTGCCAACTACAAACACAAAATTATTTTTGTTTTACACTTTCTTAATACCGATTAAAATAAAATTATTATCGTTCGCAAGTTCAGAATTGTAGGTGAAGCATATTCAAATATTTTATATTTTTAAGGAAGTTATTACAAAATGTTTTGGTTTGCAATTACCTTTTAGTCCCCAAAACAACATAAAAAAATGTGTGTCTCTGTCTGTCTTTTGCAATGTCTTTATTTATGTTTTTTTAAAAATTTACTATTTATTAATATTATTTTTAAAATAATTAAGAAGATAAGCAATTATAATTATTTGCAGTTCAAAAAATACCGCATTATTGTTTCTATACTGGTATATGTTTTATTTGAATTACTAGCTGATCCGGCAAACTTCGTTTTGCCAAAATGATTTTTTTTGATTAAATTAATTTCGAGCATTCATGATTCCACACGAAATTAGTATTTTTTTTTTTTTGATCAAAAATTAGCGATCGTTAACAGATGACGAAATAATATTATTTCAATAGCGGATATCCGGCGTGTGCTTCTACGCTAAAAAAATAAATATATTTTGTTTATTTGTTGTAAAAAAAGGATTTTTTTTATTTATTACCTTAATTATGTTAATGCTTAATGTTAGCTAATTTTTTTTGCTATGTAATCGTTTAAACCTTTGGGCTTCTGATCATAAATAAATAGCGAACGCCCTGCACACTTCGTAGTGCAAAAAAGAAAATGAAAAAATCAATTCGAATTCATTTAAATCAGTGATAAATTGCTTTTATTGTAATGCCTGTGGTAAACAACATTTTTTGTTTTTCCATTTTCGGTGTAAATATACAAAACCGATGGTTTGCCAACGCGCGAACAGGCTACATACAACTGTCCATGTGAGAAAACTGGATACTCTAAATTCACTCCACAAATTCCTAAGGATTGGCCTTGAGCCTTATTAATGGTAACCGCAAACCCAAGGCGAAAAGGAAACTGAAGTTGTTTAAATTCAAATGGCATATCAGACGGAATCATTGGGATGCATGGAATGAATACATCTTTGCCTTTGAATTTTCCAGTTAAAATAGTAGCTTCAATTACATAAGCCATCAACCTTTTAATAGCAAGTCTTGTACCATTACATAAACGGGGTTGATTGATATTGCGAAGCATAATAATAGTGGCTCCCTCCAACTTTCAATTGGAGATTATGTTGAGGCAATCCTGGTAAGTCTAACGAATTCGAAAATTCCGTTGGATAATTCACAACATCTTCTTCATTGGCAACAGTATCGACAGACAGAAATCTGTTGACTGCAAACAGTGGTCATTGGTCCAATTGAAACCTTGTCATGAGAAACGTAATCAAAGTTTGCATCATAATTGAATGCAGCACGCTCCAAAGTACGTCGCACATACGGACGGGGAGCTGGATTTTTCGCAGAGCCCTACCACGTGCCATGGCATTTCGAGCAGCCAAAGTATTATTTGCACACTGTTCGTCACTTTGAGATGCTCTAGATGCCGCAACATTACATGTTTCAAAATGAATGCAGTGTTCACTAAAAAACACATACAGAGACCGTTTATACATAAAAACCTTGGTATTGACGTCACCTTTCATATGAACTTTCCACGCATTCCAGAGAATATCAATTACTAACAAAATGCAACTTGTATAGTAGATAGTACAATACGTATACGTAATATTTGCATTTATAATACAAATCACTTATACGCCTCTTGGGTAAATTACACATAAGTGTAACAGATTTTAATGATGTCATTTTCTTTTCTGAAAAAATATTGCGAAATGTGCATTGTAAATGGTAAATAACATTAATTAATAGTAAATAAGCAACAAAAAAATATTTTTATTAAAATATAACCATAATACAAACATAAAATCTAAATATCTTATTAAAACAACCTAACACCAACACGATCCAAAAAGTTGAAATTTTACCTCCAGTGTTATCAGAGAAAAACGTGATTGGTGCATATGCCCCACTGGCGAAGAATCCATCCAAAAATTTAAACGTGTGAAAAAGCGATGTTAATAACTTTTAATACATATTTCATTTTGACATTATATTTGTATAAAAATGTAACCACCTGCTGCCAATTTGGAAAATGTTTTTTCTACTTGATGGTTTTATATTAACTTTAATATTAATAAAATATTAAACATAAAAATAAATATCAACAAGATAAACTGTTATGATTTTCTGTTTCTTATGTCATAAAATACATCAGTGACAACTTATAATTACAGCTTATAACGACCTAAAGAAAAATTAAATTTAGGAATTAAATAACCCTGCATGAGATATATACAGTCTTGCTGATTCTTGTATATATAATAACATGTATTGCGTGTAATTTTATATCTGTATTGTGATGATATAAAATTATGTACAACACATCTTTTTTCATAAGTTTTAAATTTTGAGGAATTTTTTTCTCCAAAAAACATTTTAAAATTCTATTAGCTTCTAGAGACATTATCATTAAAAAACCTTTATATTCCCTGAGAATATAAAGATCTTTTGTTTTCAGTAAAACTTTTGAGTATATTTTTTTTTAAAGGCATGCGTAACATTTTCGCATACTCAAGTTTCTAAAAAACGATTCGTTTAGAAATTTTTATCTCTTTAGATCACTGCGATTTTTTCCTTTAGGCATTGTAATTTATTTTTAATATGAAAACAATTTACTCAATCTTTAGTGGCCTCAAAATAAAATTCAAACTGTAAAAATTAATAATTCTTTAATTTTTTAAGCACTAGCAAAATAAGAGATTCGCGTGAAAATAAATTGTACTAAATTTTTAGGTAAAATTCATTACCATTTTTAAAAGATCATTTAGAGTGCGAAATATTCTTAGCCTTACAACGTTAAACCAGTGATAGGTTAGGTTAGGTAAGAATCATACTCAATTAGACAATTAGGAATCAGACTCACTTAGACAATAAAGTCCCTTGTGATACCACGGAAGCTAGTAAAAATTATATCACTAGCTTCCCCGTCAATATCAATATCAGCCAAATCACCCGGGTCCTCAAAGAAACATGGGCCCAAATTCAGTCCCCTCCTGCGAGCCAGGACAGGACAAGTGCAGAGAAGGTGCTCCACAGATTCCTCCTCCTCTTCGTCACCACAGTGTTAGATTCTTAAAATTATATGTACTTTTCAATATAATCTCCTGACACTTCAATACTCTTAGTTCAATGCTTTTCTAGCAATTCTATCAATTGTTTAAAATAATTTTTCTGAAGCTCTTCTCATTGGAGGTAACATGCTTGCCAACAAGGTACATTTTTTTTTTGTAAAGTAAACTTCTACGTTTTTCTACAATTCTCACATTCATTTAATCCAAAAGTTAACAAAAAATATTCTGAATTTATTTTTTTACATTTTTGAATAAAGTACTTTTGTATTCCAAGAAAACCATTGCCATAACCTTATCAGGCGATTGAATTATTTTTGCTTCCTTTGATGCAGGAATAGTTTGCACTATTTTACCAATCTGTGTTTTTCAAAAGAGTGACGTGTCTCAGGTTAGTTCACTTCCCTACCCTACCATAAGTCACCGATAAGAAAGTTCAGTAAAATCAACACATATTGGGATAGCTCCATTTAGTAGTTTAAAAATTAAATTATTGCTTATTGCGAAATAAAAACAACAAACTTTTCTTCTAAAGAAATAAGAAAATTTATAATTTTCGACATAACTTCTTTTTACATGTTCTCACAGACATTGTATATAGAAAATATAAAATTAATAATCTCATGATAAATAAAACTTTCGCTGATATATAAGAAACATAAAAGAACATCATATGGAAGTAACAAATTATTAAAAATATGTTACAGTAATTGAATTTCTTTCGAAAATTGAAAAAGGAATTAAATAAATATAATTAACTTTTAAAGCTGTTCTATGAAAAGTTCATGAAAAATTTTAGTTTTAATACCGTAAATATGAACTCGATTCCCAATAAAATTGTCATATACACAGCAAAAAAAAAGTATCAGAAGAAGAGAAAAAGAAGCAGTGATTTTGATTCTGGTGTTGTGAAAATATGGATGGGAACAAAAGATTTTTACATAGGGGTGTCATAGGGTGGAAGTTTTCTTTTATGATTCGTTTTCATTGCATCTAAAGCCCTTCTTATGGTTTGGTGAAAAATGAGATCTTTTGATGTTCCCGAATAAATTATGAATTTTTAAATTAAATTTTAACATTACATCAGTAATCGGCCCTTAGCCACATTTTCACCATGTCCCGGTAGCTTCTACCTGGGAATTTAGCTGACACATTTGTTGTTGCTGTTGTGACTTTGACTGTTGGATATATTATAACGCATTAGGTAATCGGTACTTATTTGTTAAATTACTTTGTTCAAAATTCTCGCAATTTTTACTATAATAAATTTTTTACATTTTCTATTGATAACTATTTTTTTTAAGAATTTAAAATCTGTTAAGTTTTGTGAGTTAGAAATTGATAAAATTAATTTAAACCTTATATCTTCTTTTTAAATAACTAAAGTTTAGTTTAGTTATAAATGAGAAATTTATATGAAAATATATGTGGCTAATGTTTAACCTTGCTTAACCGTCATAGATTTGAAGTGTTAATTTTATTCAAAACCACATTTTTGAAGTTGTGAAAAAGAACTTCTTTGTAAGAGGAAAATCAGCACTAAAAGATACTTTTGAATTAATGAAAAATTGATTCCTTAAGCATTACTTCCATTTATTTTTGCTGGGTATTCGTATTTTTTTTTAATTTCAATAAAGCAATTATTCAAAAATATGTATTTAATTACTTTATACACGTAGTTGTTCAGGGTTTACCTGGTTTCTTTTGACTGCAAAGAAACAAGTTAATTAAAGTTTTCTTCAAACGATTTAATGAATTTAATGAGTGCATAATGACTAAAGATAAATGCGGTTTGTGATTAAGTGGTTATTGAAGTAAATTGTGTGAAAGAAAAAAATATATAAAAAATTCTTTTGCTGGTATCCTCCCAGTACAGTATAACATATTTTATCCGAGTACACTCTAAAAAATGTTTGTAATTTTAAAGTTTACTTTAATTTTAAAGTTATACATGTTCAGTATACATGTTCAGTACATACAAACACTAACTACGTACAATTTGTTTGTACATAATATCGTACATAATAACACACGTAGAGCAAAACATGAATCCAATATGATCACTGCTACTTTATTATGCCTGCTGCATTCGGATATGGTTGTCACAGTAAAATTATTGGATGTAAATAGGTTCTAACCATCAATATGGACGCTACCATTTGTAACCATACTGTGGTAACAAAAAATTGTGAAAACAGTCAATAAATAAGCGCCCCAGTAGGCTAGTTAGTAGCGTGCTAGCTTATCAGTGCGGGGGTCGTGGGTTCGATTCCCACCAGAGGCTCTGGTCTGTTTTCGCTACAATGAGCCGAAAGACTTCGTTGCTAGCGCTCGGTTAGGGAATTAAGATATCATTTGTTTATTTAAAATATAAGTTAAATTAAATCAAAGTAAAAAATGACTTTGACATTTAGTCATAAAACTGTGTTCTTTTCAGGAAAAAAATTATATCAGTTCAGTCACCCATGTAAAAATGGTAATATCTGATCATTTTCACCTGGAAGGTTTTGTTTTTGAAAATGCTGTATACAAACCCAGCAAAAATGAAGCTGGCAATAAAGTAATAAAAGCATCACTACTATGTCAAAGGCATCACTTCTTTTCTGATGGTTTCATCGATGAATTTAATATTAGCGTGTCATAGGATGGAAGTATTCAAATGTAGCAACTAGCATTACTCATACTTTAATCTAAGGAAGCAATGATAATACAATGATTAGGTATCCTGATGCTTGAGTGGTAAATGTTCATATACTTTGTAGTATTTAAGCTTTGATGAAAATTTAATACATAAGAATGCAGAAAAATAAGTTTAAAGAAGCGAAATTTATGCATTGATATACAAATTCTCTCTATAAAATAATTCTGCATTAGTGAAAAAGCATTTTTGAAACATTTTTAAAAAATTTTAATGAATTTTTATACAAATTTTATAATATTTCTGGATAATTTAAAAACTGGTTGTACAATTTTGAAACATTTTTAGACAATTCTAAAATATTGTTGAACAATTTTAAATAATTTTTGCACAATTTTAAAACATATTTGGGTAATTTGAAATAATTTTTACACATTTTTAAAATTATTTTGGTAAATTTTGAATTAAAACTGGAAATGATGTAGTGTAAAATAAAATACATAATGCAAAAATGCACAGATGGCGTCGTCATAAATATTTGAGGCTGAAAAATTCAATGAAAGGTCAAAAAAATGTGTTTTTCTTAATTTTTTCAAAACTTTTATAAAAATTGCAAAGCTTCATAAATTCTAGGCCTCATGAAATTTTAAACTAAAATATAAAAAATGATTAAATAAAAAAAAGTAAAAAAGTTCATCAGAACTATTTTCTCAATTTGAATAAATGCTTTAGAAGTAATGAAGAGTAATTTTTTAAGATATGCACCGGGTTTATATCCAGATCACAGCATTTGAAATATGAACACATGAATTCTTTTGGAAGTGCCTTAGAATAACACCAAAAAATCATAAAAGAATGTCAGCTGAAGTTTAGGAAGCAATGAAAGAAGTTATAGTCACAGAATATCTACCATTTTTGTTTTGCTGCATTAACTTTCGAAAAAATTTATTGTCAAAAAGATTCAATATAAAGATTTTTTATATTTTATTACAATACTTTTCAACAAAAACAATAATAATTTTTTTAAATATATTGATTAATTCATTTCTTGTAAATTAAAAACGTTCTTGTGGAAAAAGTACATTTATAAAATAATTTTTTATAAGAAAAAGTCTGTAAAGCAAAAGAGTCGTTTTGTATGAAAAGGTTTTTTAAACCAAATACAACATTTTTCTGATAGAAAAAGTCTTAGATTTTCAGACTCTGCAAACTGTTTTTAGATAAAAATTCATAGATTCAAAAAAATTCTTAAATTCTGTGGACTTTTTATCATGAAAAATATTTAGATTCAAAGAACTTTTTACAGTCGAAATACGGGAGCGGATCAAAAAATCCCTGACTTTTTGAATGAAACATAGTTTTTTTTTTTGCATTTTTCAACATAATCTCCTGTTAGCTCAATACAACATTTCACCAATTTTTGTATCCCTTCCAAAAAATAGTTTTTTTCGAGGTCAGTTGGAGCTAAATCTCTTTCAAGCGAGCCATTTCTTTAGGTTTGGAAATAGGAAATAATCACTGGAGGCTAAATCCGGGAAATATGGCGGATGAGGTACCAATTCATAGCCCAATTCATGGAATTTTGCCAACCCTTTGAAGTTGTTACACGATTACGTTTATGGTCAATTGAGAACAAACGCGGCACCCATCTTGCAGACAGCTTTCTTAAATCAAACTGATCATTTAAAAATGAAAACACACTGCTATATGAAATCAACAATCTCACGCCCTTTTACTCTTCTATCGGCCAACACCATATCGTGGATTTTTTCGACATTTTCGGGTGTATTGACCTCAATTGGCCGTCCAGAACGTTTAGCGTCATTTGTACTTGTGCAACCACAACGAAAGTCAGAAAACTACTTTTATTAAGCTTTTAATTGGTTTGATTGACGTTTTTTTTTCGCAAAAAAAAAAATGTTTAATGAGCACTCGAAATTCACTTTTTTCCATTTTTAAACAAATCCACGAGGTTGTATGTTTTGAACAGCTGTTAAATGCAAAGTAAATAACGAACTTGTTTAAAATTTGGCAGTACTCTGTAAACAGGTGGTACTTGATGAGAGCAGTGTTGCATTTAATACAAATACGAGGGAAGTTCGAAGAGTCACGGACTTATTGATCCGCCCACGTACACACAAAAAATAAATTTATACTATTTATAGATATTTTATGAAAAATTTACCAATTTACTAATTTAAGAACTTTTTCATAAACTCAGGTTGTATTTATGAACAGCTCATTAAAAAAATACTGGGAACTTTGTGTACTCGTTTATTATGAAATGGTTCTTAAAATGTCTGTAGATGTTCTCATTATTTATGAAAAAGTACTTAAAAAATTTTCCAATGTACAAAATCTTATTATTAAGGAGCGAGTGCATAAATACATATTACATGCGAATTTAGTTAGAAAATAATTCATATTATAAATAAATTTTATGAACCTATTCATATATGCTATGAAACTCTCCATAACATAAATCAAAATGCTTTGTGTATGAATTTGAATTCAAAGTTAAAAAAAAATTTTTTTTAATTAGGTAAAACAAATATGAAAACAATAAAATATGATATATAATATGAAGTATTTCATAATATTTTGTAATTCTGAACCCGTTCTTAAAACATATGAACATGTTTCTATTATGTATGTCCGCCGTCATCGAATAACGTAGGGAAATTCTAAAACATTCTTGAGTTATGAAATTTTCATAATATTTAAGAATAAAGACATATTAAATATGATTTTTTTCTTTATGAACAAAGTTCACAATAATTATGATCGAATTTATAAAAGCAACATTGAAAAGTTAGGAACATTTCATAAATATTAAGTAAGCTTCATATATAATATGAACCTTTAAAATTATGAACAATTTTCATAAATAATTATGATTTTTTTTTTTTTGTATATTTTGATTCTAAGGACTTTTTCGTAATGAAAAATTCTAGGTCTCTAGGGACTATCGAAAAAAAATCTTAAAAATATCCTTAGAAATTAAGAATTTTTTTAGTACAAAAACTTAAAATCAAGTATTTAATTAAAAAGTTCTAAGAATTTAAAAATTTGTTTGAAATATTTTTCTTTAAAAAAGTCTATAGAATCGAAGAAGTTTTTTTCAAAACGTCCTAAAAAACATTTCTTAAAGAAATATTCATAAATTTAAGGAACTTCATTATAGTTTCGAATAATAATAAAACTGCAGGGAAAATATTATAGTAACAATATTATTAAAATATTAATTGTAATTCACGCAGTTATATAAAACGGACTTTCAATATAAGTTTGTAAAATTTATATGCACAATCCTACACATTTTTTGTGTATTTTTTTTTAGTTATAAACATACCCAATTTATAATAGGAGAACCTACTATAAAATGATTAATTTCAATATAAATTGAGTAGAGTGTATATCACTTCGGCTTAACCCGTTGACTATCTTGAGCATCTTATGAGATGTAAAAATGCTTATTATGTGCACAGGCAAAAACAAAGCTAATTAACAATGCAAATATATGCCTGACGCAAGTGTATCATTTATATTATTCAACGCTCTAAAATATGAAATATTTTATATTTCATAATTATGAATGACTTTCCCAAATTTATTGAATTCCTCAAAATCAACACTATGATGACGCATACATTTCGATTATTACGTCAATTCCAATTTTAACTACAGTAAACTATTCATTTGGTAATTGGAATGTTGTCGATTAAAAGATTAAAAAAAAAAGGAAATGCTAACAAAAGTTTCGTCAAGTCAAAAAAGAAATTCAATCAAAATAAATAATCTTTAAATGTTAACAAATTCAATTAACATAACATCAGAGATTACATTATAGTTATTCAAAGTGACTTGTAAAACGAAATTACTATTATTTCACACGTTCCTTCGTCTCTCGGTAGGCGTTATCATATTAACATGATTGAGATTTTTAGTCAGATATGGAAGTGGAATGTATTTACGTCCATGCGTTCTTCATAATGCCAGCAATAAAGCACACAGACACTATGATTGCATAACATAATTATTATGTTTTTTTGTTACTAATCATTACATGCGTTAAATATAAAAAAGCATAAACTAAAATAGCCTGGAGATGGTGTATACAAAATTACCAACAATACCAGCTTAAATTACGAAAAATCTACTTTTAAGAAGAAATTTCCTTTAAAAAAATAAATTCCAAAAATATATTCAAAATATTGTTGGGCATATTAATTAAAAATTTTGTATGGTTTTGTTTTTTTTTCTTTTGCTTACGCATCCATATCTTGAATTTTTATCTAACAATTAGTAATATAATAATTGTGTAGTTATGTTCGTTTATATATTCATCTCCCTATTATGATGTAATAAATTGTAATTTTCTTTTAAAATTTATATTCAAAGCACAGAGTTCAATTTTACTTTGCCACAATAAATAAAAATGTTGAGGCTTAAAAATTGTTTACAAACTTTATATGTTAATGAGAAATTTAATTATTAGCTGTAGTTTCGCTCTAAGCTATCAACGTTAAGTACTGAAAGAAACTTTACCTTAAACAGATCAAAGTTAAAAATTAAATCAAAGTCGGTGTTGCCATAGCACTTAGCCCACCAAAGTTAAATAACATACAGGGCTATGAATTAAAAGAAGCTTTAATAATTTTTCCATTCAAATAAGGGGAACAAATGTTTTAAGATTTAAAGTGTTGCCATATAGGAAGCCCTTCATCTTTCAACAACTTTCATCTCTCCTCTATCCGCTTTCCATATACGCAGAGAAAAAACATGGTTGCAATATGATCACTGCTACTATATTGTGCTTGCTGAAATCGGGTATGGTTGTCACAACCAAGGTATTGGTTTTCTAACCATCAACATGGTCGCTACCACCATTATTTAGTAAATATTTTACTATTTTATGATTGGCACATTCTATTTTATATCATCATTGGCTGTAACCATACTGTGGTAACAAAAATTCTAAATATGAAAAAATATGATAATTGTACAACGACAAAATGCTGGCAACAATCAATAAATAATTATACAATCAAAGAAAGAAAAGTTCTCAAAGTCTGTGATTTTTTCCTTAACAATTTTTCTTCAAAAAGTCCTTAATATTAAGTTTTTTTTAGAAAAAACATTTCTAAAGGAAATATTCTTAAATTTATGAGCTTTTTTCATGGTTTCTAAGAACTTTTCCTTTAAGAAATTTTATTAGATTATGGATCATATAATGATAATCCAGGAATCATAATATGGTTATGAGGGACTATAATATGATAACATTTTGAGCATACTATGATTACTTGCGATCATATTATGTTAAATTCAATATAAAATGTTTATTTAGGACCATAATATGGTAATTTTTGAATCATAATATAAATGTAGGGACCATATTATGGTAAAAATATGGTTATTTTATTATCATAATATGATAACCATGATATAGTACGATTATATTTGGCACAACCATAAACCTAAAATTATATGATGCTCTGCGAATATGATTGACCCAACTATGTTTTTTCTTTGCGTGTAGAAAGCAACACGTTAATTAGTGGGAAGAATTTCCTAAGTGATGCTTCTAAAAAAAAATGTTTAAGAAAATCAATCAGCTACGATTTATAATATTTGTGGTCAGTGGCGTGCAAAGGATTTTGTTTATGGGGGGGAGGCCAAAATTTATTTTCTAAATTTTTTTTTAATTTTTGACCTTTTAGAAGCATTTAAAACAAAATTTAAGCGCAATTTTTGTTAAAAAATTTTCACTTTGTTTTTCGTATATTAATAAATTGTAGAAGTTGGCACCGCAGGTGAAAACTTTGTTTTTCATACATAAAGAACAAATATAATTCTTAACAAGTTTCGAAATTGCCCTGCTCTAAGACGCAATGTCATATAAAATCTTCGAATAATTTGAAAACCGCATATAAGAAATTGATGGCTCTCTCTGCGTAAATTTAATAAGAACTGGCTGGGAGGACACACTCAGGGACGGAGAGCAGAAATTTACTCAATTTTTTAATTATTTTGGAAGGTTGGCCCAAGTAACTTTAATGTTTAAAAGGAGTACATTTGGATGTTATTTATTCCATGCATTATATATGCGTATAATGCTGTGCGTAAGCAATATTTCTATGCTTTGCATATTTTGGAGTAATTTTTCATTTCCTCATATTTGGAGTCATTTTTAATTTCTTTAAATTGGTGTTATTTTAGATAATGAATAAATGCCTCAATCTAATAAATAAAAACATGTTCCAAACTTAATTTTGGAGTACATTTTCATTTGGCTGGGGTAATTTGTCATAATATTTTTAGTTTTAATTTTCATTATGAAATTTTGCCCCAAAATATGGGGCTTAACTACATTTTAAGATTGGAGTCATATTTCTTGGGGCCATATTGCACAACACCACCGTGAATTACATAGAAGTTTTTAAAAATAAAAAACCAACACATTTTCATTAATTTTTATTTGTTAACTTTTGTTGTTTTTAATATTTTATCAAATTACAAATAGACAAATTTCAATTATTTTTATGATAAATATTTTTATTTACATTTAAAATAGAAAAGCCAAGACTTGGCATCATTTTTATAAAATCTTGCTTTTTAAGTACTATAACTACTTTGTAAGTCTATATAAGTGTTGTTAATTAAATATTTTCAATTTTAATAGAAGAATAAACTCATAATTCTGGAATTTCCTTGATTCCAGTTAAGACTTTATGTGTTATTTGAATCTCAGATTTTTAATTAAAAAAGAGATATACATTAGGAATCACGAATTTTATTGTTTTAAAATAAGATTTACAAATGAAATAATTCCACTAAGGACCTGTGCGAGGTAGCTAAAGAAATTCTAAGCTTAATACAAATCGAAAAAAAAATTTAAAATCTTTGAATAATTTTTAAAATTTCGTAGAAATTTGGATAACTGAATTTAGTTTAGATTTTATTTAGCCAGCTCACACCCACACAAAATAAAACATTTAAAAACAATAAACTACATATATTTTTTTTCTAACGTTTTTATTATTTTGTTGTTTCCTGATTTTAAAAACTGCTAACTTTTGAACTAGTGGTCGGATTGTTTTGTTTTTGAGCTTCTTGGAAAGGTCCTTGGGAGACCTTTCAGAATTAATAAAAAAATTAAAAAAGTGAAATCGCCTAGATACAGAGCTTTAAAAAAAAATTGGAAAAAAAGACATAAGAACTTGCACATAATCTCAATTTGCTCAGTTTTTCTACCTTCCCAAAATACCTTAACGAAGCACAGAGGTCTTACCGTTCCAAGCAAGGACTGAAACCGAACTCCGACCCAAACGGGTTCAGGTTCGCTGTTTATAAAAACTTTGAACATGAACCCAAAAAAATTTATTAAGGCTCGGGTTCAAAAAATAAAAAACATATTCTTGCTGTCCATGAGAAATGTTTGATAGAAAAGTCATAAAAAAGCATTACATTTCTTGCATTTCACTTTGCTAGATATTGTCTAGTCTTTTTAAGCAAATACTTGATCAATCCAAGGATATTTGAAAAAAATTGCGAACACCAAAAATTTCTTCATCTTGAACTAAAAGCGTACTAGACTGTCAAACTACGTGGAATTCCAGTTATGACATGGTTCAAACCTTATTGGAATACACAAGTTTTTATTCGGAATTACTGGATGCTGCCATTAACCAAGAATGATAATATTTGGCATATTTGTGAAGAATTCGCAGAAGTTATTGCACCTGTTAAAAAATTTGCGCTGAAAAATTTACGCTGAGATAGCAGATTTAAGTTAACGCTAAGTCCCGAAGATGTTGAGAGAGAGAATAAATATCTTGTTCCTCAGAAGATGATGAAGATATGCTCGACAGTTCCAAAAAAAGAAGGAACAATTTTCTAAATCCAATTCTTCAAATGAGAGGGCCTTTCCAGCCTTGAAATTCATTTTGTCGCCAAAAAGAACAAATTAAAAAGAAGACAACTTAAAAAATATATTAATTATAAAATCAAAAGAAAATTTCTTTGAAAAATAAATAAATTTCCTTTTAAATACCGAACCTGAACGTTTTATTTCGATAAACTCTAGTTCGAACCTGAACCCATTTTTTCAGGGTTTCAGTTCCTGGTCAAAAGTAATCGGTTTTTGTTCTGGTACACAGAATAAAACTACAAAATTTTGTTTGTAATATTGAACATCTTCCATAGAACCAACAATGGAATTTGTAAATATGCAAAATTGTTTTTTTTTTTGTAACTTCAATTTTTATTTTCAAAGAATTTTTATATAAAAAAACAATTCAAACAAAAAATTGTTAGAAATTGAGGTTAAATTTTAACAAATAAAAAAATTACTTAAAATTTGTGATACTTTTTTCTGCACTCTAAAAAATTATTGTAAATTTACTACTATAAAATGGTCAAAGTTTTATGTAATATTACGAAAATTTGGTAAATATAAACACAAAATGCGTAAAGTTTTTTTTCGCACACTTTCATATACATTAATACACACACGAATTATTTTCAGACACTATGTGTTTACAATTAAACACATTATGCCTAAAATAAGTATCATTTTGGTGAATAAAAATTTTACGCACAATGTTTGTAAATATACTAACTTATAATGGTAAAAAATATAACATTTCTAAATAGAGAAAAAAATTAAAAATTAAAGACAAAACTAATAAGTTTTTTAAATTTATGAATTATCGTACCGTACGCACGTTTTTATTTCATCTCGTCAAATAAAAAATAATATTAAATGCTCAAAAAATATTATATTAAATGTTCGCGTAAAATCCTCTGTGTTTAAAAGAAATAAATAAATTAAAAAAAAAAATTATAAAAATAAGTTTTGTTTCGAAAAAATTAAAAAACTATTAAGAGGCAATTATATTTATCCATAAATAAAATCCAATTTTCAGCCGGCGATAATTATATGTCGGTTGTAAAACGTCTTAAGGTTCAAGGACATAATACAGGCATTGGATGGAAGAAAAACATAGGCCAATTCTAGAAATATAAATGTATCGAAATGTGGAATATTAAAGTTGCCCAAAATATTTATTCAGGATTCACTAAAAAACTACTTTTATTAATGCTTTCCATCGAGATGAATGGACATCAATAAGCATTATTTAAAATCCTATAATTTAGAGTATTTTTTTAAGAAGAATCTGGCAACCCGCTAATCTATTTTAATATTTTATGTATTTGCAAATTAAAAAAAATATTTTAATTATATCATTTGTGAAATTTACATGTACTTTTATATTTTTTTAAATACATAAACTAAATAAAGTAATTGTTTTTATTTTTATTGTGAATTACTAAACAATAAATGTAGTTTTTATAGAAAAAAAAATTTATGGGTGGTAAATATACGCACAAATTTGGTAAATTTACTCTTTAATTTCCAAATTTTATTTAATTTTAACGCACTTTTAATGTTATTTTACCCATTTTGTGTTTATCAACTTACGCATAATGTGTGTATTTTTTTATTTACGCACACAGAGTAAATTTACCCAATTTATAGTAGGAGTACAGTTTCCTACTATAAGTTGGGTAAATTTCAACAGAAATTAATTAGAGTGTGTGTAATGTAATGTATTTTATTTTATAAGGTAGTTGTGATAACCAAAAATGGTTAAAGGTCACTTTATATTGCCCACCTTTGCTAAAGTTACTTTAAACTAACACGTACCTTAAAGGCAAGTTATAAAAGCGGGCGTTGGTTCACAAGATACGGGCGATAATTTCGAATAAAACACCTTAATTTTTTTATTTTTTGCCACAGATGGCAAATATTATCGAATTAAAATTTTTTACTCTAGCGATTTATTAATTAATTTAAGATTTTTTATTTGTGGAGGCTTTTTCACATCCTAGGGATTTTTTTTGATAATTCTTTTATTTTTTTGCATATTTTATTTGACAATTTTTTTCAACAACTTTTATAAATTTTATTGTTTTTTTTTAATTTTAACTATTGCATTTTTGTGATCAGGAAAGTATAAAGAAACATGACATTATTTTATTTTTTTCATTAAAAAAGTGATTCGAATTTTGAAATAGAGATATTTTTTTTTTAATTTAAATTGACAAACTACGTTGGATTAATATAATCTAACGGTTTTGAAATTCAATTTCTTTTTAATATCTTTGCAGCGGTCTTTACATACATAATGTTTTAAGTGTATGTTTTATTTTTTCAATATGAATCAGTTTCATTCAATTTCATATTAACCAGAATGCTGAGGAAGAATTTTTTTTTTCAAAGCCAGTCATTTGTTTCTATTAATTATTTTTAATTGGTAATTATTTTACTTTGACTTATTAAATCAAAATATGATGTTTTATTTGCAATCCAATTAATGAAAAATATGTCCTAATCCCTCAAAATATTAACTCATATATTGTTTACACATGTATGAGCTGTGTAAACAAACCAATTAAAGCATTTTTTTTTTCATAATATTAATTAATGTTAGTAAATGGCTTTTAAAATTAAAAAAAAAAAAAAATGTTAAACAAAAATAAAACAAGTGTTAAATCCGGCTATTGTTTTAACAGTACAAATACTACATACTTAAATTAATGTTGCCGCATTTTTAATACAAATAGCTACGAATCAACATTAGGGGTACTTGCAGTCAATGGAGTCGGGCAGCAGAAAAAACTTACACCACTGACTTGTAACACTTTACTAATTACTAACACTAATGAAAGATGCTCATTTGGTTTCTTAATAAAAAAATGTATTAGGAAATCAAATGAATGTTTACCGTGAATACCCTTAATAACACAACAGCTAAGTGGATGACTTATTTAATAATAATGTTGTAGTGTTGTAGTGTTGTTTATTTATAACATTTACAACATAAAAATATATATAAAATAATTAATTAATGTTAATATATGGTAGTGTTTTTTTTTCTTGTCTTATTAAAACAATCATCATTATTTTTTGTGATATTTAAACTAATATGGTCCTAAAATGCCACCAACAACATAACAAAGTTATTAAAGTGTGTCGCAGATAAACGGTCATAATTGAAAAATTAAATATAGAGAAAAAAAAAATCAAGTTTAACTTGTCATGAAGCTAAGTTAATTTAGACATTAGGAAATGAGAAAATGAGGTCAGTATTGTAATAACATATTTTTAAAAATTTAAAGGGCTTAGTACAGATTCTTAGAAAAACTTCTTCGAATTGAGACATTTTTATCTGTTTTAAACATGGTTGGCAGGCAATACCTATTCATTTAAACGACAGGTATCTACCACGCTCTGACCAATACCGATACCAAAATTTTAAAATTGCGATTCCAATAATGATACGTGTCTTCCACGGAACTGTCCCATCCGAATAGGGCTGGAATGGTATTTATACACGCAAAAGCGTAGATATGTAGTTGTTATTTGTGTTGTGGATATTATATAATTATAACCATAAATCAAGCCTCCAAATTCAAAGGAGGTTATTGTTTAAGGTTCCCTCATATATATCCACCTTTCCAGAATTTGCATAAATGAATTTTTGTTTTACTTATTGCATCATTAATTTATCCGCCCATATAATAATACAATATATTTTCCTTTACCGACTGTAGTTTATTTAAAAAGTAATACGAAGAGTTTGTTTTTAAATGAAGAATCAATTGAAATTCATAGAAATTTATTTTTGAATTATTTGAATCAGTCATTCAAAAAACAAACTACAAAAGTATACAGATATTTAGTAGGAGTTGATATTTTCTGTTAAATGTAAACTTTTGTATTTTCTGTTTCAAATAATTGCTTTTTGTTTTTTTTATAAAAATACTTTGTTTAAATACAAAATTATTTCAATAAAATTGCAAAAAATTATTCAAATATACGTGTGTATGTATATTTGAATAATAGAAAATCAAAATATACAAAGGGTGGTTAAATTTTAAGGGCCGATGCTGAATGTAAACCACACCTAAACGTCAAGTTTTTTTCTGCATTTCAATTGACATTTCTCAATTTCAGACTAACTCAATTTGAACCATGGGAAGATACACAATCGAGCAACGCGTTAAAGGTATTCAGGCTTATTATGAAAATGGGCGTTCAAATCAAAATGCACTTCGTGATTTTTTTTGGTAAGCATAATCGACCAAATCTGTGCACAATCGGGAGAATTGTAGGCAAATTTCAGCAAACCGGGTCTGTGAAAACACTGTGCATCATTTTTTTGACGTCAAAAATTGGTAGTAATTTTAAACGGCTTTCAATGGTTTTTACTACTTTTGTGGATTATTAAACAATGATTGAAAATAAATAATTTGAATTTGGTGTTGTGGTCGAAAAAGAAAGAAAAATACACAACTTTCATAAATTTAGTCCAAAGTCGAAATACAAGAAATACTGATAAAAGAAAATACAAATTTTACTTAAATTTAATTAGGATTTATCTATAGAGACCTTGTATTCAATACCCTATATGAATCAATTTCGTGAAAATAACTAATGAAAAACTGTTCACTGATGACAGCTACTTATATCTCTGACAAAAATTTCAGAAAAAAATTTAATTTTTGTCCTTTTCTAATATTTACTATTTCTCTATTAACCATAAGATTTATATTTGTATGCAATACCCTCTATTAACCATTTTTACGATATCCTCTTATTATATATATTATTAATACATTATTAAAAGAAGTTTTACCCTTCAACTGTTTTTGTAAATGTACATAACATATCAAGAAGTAAGTTTTCCGGATTCTAAAAAGTTGAATTGGGTTTCGAAAACTCAAAAAAACGTATTTTTATTGATTTTTTTTTTATATATAACAAATCAAATATTTTATTTAAACAAATTAGCATACCAAAGATACATATACTATTACAAGAAACATGTGAAATTTTTACTTAAAAATTCAACCATTGAGTCCTCATTTCCCGTGACATTTCAAAAAAAGTTCTATTGGAGTAGTCACATTAACTTATCATTGGTTCATCAGAAATTAAAAATAAAACCAATTTTTTTCTGATAGTAGATCTATAAAGCTCATGCTTGAACGAACGAAAAAAAAATAAATTAAAATTAGAGTTGGGAACAAAAGTCTCATTTTTGTTGTTCAATCTTTGATGAAAAATATAAAATTCTTCCTTCAAGCACTACATAATGTTATTTAATAGAAGTGTGCAAAACTTTAACAAGATCGGTTCATGAGCAATCATGACTACCGACTTAATACAAAAACAAAAAA
This sequence comes from Eustalomyia histrio, assembly GCA_949748255.1. Classification (NCBI taxonomy): domain Eukaryota; kingdom Metazoa; phylum Arthropoda; class Insecta; order Diptera; family Anthomyiidae; genus Eustalomyia; species Eustalomyia histrio. Next base: position 32,744,031 of record OX456525.1, on the reverse strand, counting down.
AAAAATAAAAATAACAATAATAAACTACACCGATTCCGGAGCTATGAAGTCAAGGACCTTCTGCAAGGACCTTTCCTGTGACGAATACGAATTTTTAAGCCCAGGTAACCCCTTTAAGAATTAGCATTCGAGCAATGCTTTATGACGTGCAGATTCAAAAAAAAAAAAAAAACAATGAAAAATTATTGGAGAGTACTTTAAATTTTTTTTGTAAGATACAGTGCATTCTTGGGAATAAAGTTACAGAAAACGTTGAAACTTTAATAAAATTTAAAATTTATTCATATCATATTTTTTACAAATTATATCCTAATACCCTAACCGAGCACTAGCAACCAAGGCTTTCGGCTCGTTGTAGCAAATACAGACGAGAGCCTCTGGTGGGAATTGAACCCACGACCCTCGCATTGATAAAGTAGGTTTTACACACTTTGTATTTTACAGTGTGCTTGTCAAATTTCCCACTGCAAAGAAAATTAGCTTCTGTAAATGTCAGCCTGCACTTACAGTGTAAAAACTTTTTATTAGAGTGTGTGTTTTGCAAGTCGACTGTTTGTGGCGGCAATAATAGTAATGACATTAAATACAAAGCATGTTTTTTCTTTAATTTTTCTTGCTTCAGTTTTTTATTTTTCAATTTTTTGGCAGCTATTATTAAAATAATGCTACACTCATAATATTATGTAGTTAACTGTTTGTAGTTTAATAAAAAAGTTTTCGGTTCCATTTAAAAATAAAGGAACATACATTTATTTTTCAAAGAAATATCTATATCAACTTTTTTATACATTTATTCGAATTAATTTACTATCATTTACCATTTTTTTCAGTTGCATTTATTTTTTTCATTTGTTTGAAATTTAATAAAAATTTACCCAAAAAACGGAAACTTGTGGTTTATTTGTGTCCGTAATAGTTATTACAAATTTTAATTTTATTTGCTGTCTGTTTCAAAAAAAAATATTCAAAAAATTTCAATTTGTTTTTTTATTTAAATTGGTTGTATATATACAAAATTTTTCAATACAAATTAGAAGAACTTCATAAACACACATACATATACAAACACATTCATACAAAAAGTGTTTATAACTTTATACATTTTGTATTGTACGAGTATATTAAAAAAAACAAAAAATACAAAAACGGAAATAATTTCAAATAAATGAAAAAAACATTTATTTTTTAAGGATTGGTGGGCAAAATTTTGACATTTATTTTAACTGATTATATCATTTGTTTATTACTGATGTGTCAGTTGATTGATCAACATTTAAAAATAAACAACAAATGGCATTTAATTTAAATGAAAATTAAGTAGACCGGTTTTTAAATGAAATATCATTTCTTTTAAATGATATTTTCAGTTTTTTTAACTTACAAACTTTTTTAAGTGTACAAATTGCAATTTTTGATTCAATTTTCATGAACACAAAACTCCCGCGAAAAATAAAAAAAGTCACAAAAAAAACTGCTGTTATGAACTATTGTAGGTTTTGTCAGATGAAACTAAAAACGTAAGTGTGAAAGCAAAAATTATAAACCGTCTGTAAGTTGACAATTTTGACAGACGTGCACAATTATAGATGGATCGTGCAGCTAACAAAGCCACTGTAAAATACATATTGCGTAAAACCACCTTAAGCTAGCACGCTATCAACTATCCTACCGGGGGCGCTCATTTTCCTATCATATGTTTCTGTGCAATACTTTGAACTTTTCAATTACAATACCCTCTATCAGCCAAAGCCCAACTAATACCGTAATATTTAACATATACTGCATACACAGAAAAAAGTATCAATAAATTTTAAGTAATTAAAAATATTTGTTAAAATTCAATTTCTAACAATTTTTCGTTTGAAATGTTTGTAAATTGTTACCTACAAATTACATAGTTGGTGCCTTTTTAAAAAATATTTTTTTTTTTTGTATTTACAAAAATATTCTTTAAAGATGTTCAATATTACAAACAGATTTTTTTTAATTTTTTTGTTTGTAATATAGATTGATTCATACTTTGAGAATTTGGGTATAAATCAGAAAAAAAATACTTTTTAATTTATAAGAAAAAAGAACTAAGGCAAAAAAATATGAAAATGAAATTTAAAGCTCAAAAATCTAAGGAAAAAGATACTTAAAAGCTTAAAACTGGAAAATCCAATTAAAAAAAAACAAAAAAAGTAAATATGAGTTAAAGAAGCAAACACAGCAAAACAAGCAATTTTGTTCTCTCTGATAATCACTAATAACGATATAGGCGAAAATTTTCTGATGTACGATAAATATAATCATTTGATGAGAACAAAAATAATAAAAAAAATATAAATTATGCAAATATTTATTTATGAATTACTTTAATGAAGTACACACATCCTTTCACATAAATTCAATACTATGAAATGGAATGAATGAACTGAACGACATCATATGACAATCAGTAGTACACCCAGAAAAAAGATTGATTAGAATTGGAAAGATTGATTGGAATAACCTATAATCCATTAATAAAGCAATAACATTATATTGGAAATTAAATAAAAAGAAAAACAACTAAAACCAATCCTATTATTCAATCATTGCTTTTTCCAAACAATTTTAAAAATAAAATTCGTTTCGTAATTTTGTACAGTAGAATCAATCATTTATTTAGTGAATGTACTTGAAAATTGTTGTAATCTATGAAATTTATTTAAAAATTGTCAATATTCAAAAGTGGTCACTACAAATACGTTTGCCCTGATCAAACATACCATTTAATTGGGCTGGAACCCTTCCATCCAAATTGTGGATTGTATTGATTACACTAGGCAACAGCCATTTTGTTATTTGGTTCTAGCATACTTTTTCTCATGGATTTGGACCTACTGAACACGAAAATGAATTTTAAAAATTTTTCTGTCGATTGGTTTGCGAGATACAAATTTTTTAATTTTTTTTTTTTAATTTTTGGAGGTACACTTACTATTTTGAGCATATCTTTAGTCTTCTTTGACCTATTTTATCCTACTACTACTCAAATTAAAGACAATTGAGCCGTCTACAACTTATTCTCAGAAAATTTTCAAATCGGGTTAGTAGTTTTGATGTTGGCGGCTTAAAAAGGTTAAAAAACTGCGTTTTTTTAGTAAAAATGTGGCTGAAAAATTCATATAAAAATTCATATAAAATGTAAAACGCGATGTTAACAGCGATTTTAATTTTTTTACGTATAGCTGACACTTTTCCAAAGAAAATAAGCCCTTACTTAACAAAATCTGATGACAAATGGCCGACTTATTATTTTTTTGGTAAACGACCGAAATTCCGCTATTTCACGATTTTTTGATTTTCATTATTTGCACAGCTTACCTACCCAACGCAAACGAATAAATACATTTGAACTTAATTTAAAATAAACAAATTAGTCTTCGTATATTATTTTTTAATTTATTTACAGCACTACATGCTCAATGTATCGCACAATTAGCTAAACTAACGAAATTAAACTAACTAATTAAATTAAGCAAATCAACGCACAAAAAAATGAGTAAAAACAAAGATATAAGTGTACATTTTATGCCATGTGGAAAAACTGCTGACTTCTTCTTTGTTTTTTGTATTCGCTGCAATCGGTCTCACGTATTAGGGTCCAAATATAGTCACCCATCATAGCCGTGTCATAGTTGCCCTGATAGCGTCGTTCCATAGCCTTCAATTCCTGATGAAAGCGCTCGCCGTGTTCGTCGCTCACGTCTCCTAAATTCTCAGGGAAAAAATCCAAATGAGAATCCAGAAAGTGTATTTTAAGTGACATGTGCACTCCCATGGCTTCATAGTTCTTTACCAGATCCTCAACTATGTCCTTATAATTCGGGCTTTTGTTGTTTCCTAAAAAGTTTTCCACAACAAGCCTGAAGGAATTCCATGCTGCGGCTTCGATGGGTGATAACAGCTTTGGGAATTTTTCATCTTTCAACATTTTTTTTATCTCGGGTCCTGCGAAGACTCCTTCTTTAATTTTTGCCAGCGAAAGGTAAGGGAAAATTGACCGTAAATAGGCAAAAGCTTCACCTTCTTTGTCTAATTTTTTGGCAAAATTTTTAATCAAACCCAATTTTATGTGCAGCGGCGGAAGTATTATATTTTCACGGTTCTCTATTAGTGGTTTGCGCTGAACATTCGCTTCTCCAACTACAGGTTTCGTTCGTACCGGCCATTTTTTTTTATATAATGCTGATCATCAGCGCGGCTATTCCAAAGGCACATAAAACAGCAATGTCGCGTATAGCCTCCTTGGAGTCCACACAGAATGGCCACAACTTTAAGGTCGGCGCATATTTTCCAATTGTATTTCCTATACTCTATGCATTTCAGCAAAATGTCCATAGTTTCATAGTTCTCCTTTGAATGAACCGCATGAGCAATAGGAACAGATGGCTTTTCATTCCCATTATGTAAGAGAACTGCCTTCAAGCTCTCTTTGTTGCTGTCAATAAACAACCTCCATTCGTTGGGGTTGTGAATTTGGTGAAGCTCTTGGAACAAGCCTGAAATGTCGCTGCAAAAACATATTTGGTCTTTCTTTGTATAAAATTTTGCATACTCCTTGTGACGGTTTCTGTACGCTGATACTTTCACTTCTGAAGCCGCAAATCCACACTGTATCATCCGAGACGCAAAAAGTTCGGATTTCTCCTTAGTGAGACCAAAATCGCGCACCCAATCGTTTAGTTCGGCCTGTGACAGTAATTTTCGCTTTGCACCCGGCTCAAATTCGCTTGCATTTGACTCAGACTCTTCTTCTGACGATTCTGCTTTTTGAAGAGATGCACCAGGGCACACTGGATATGGCACATCATGCGAATGTGGTACTGGAAGCGCAAACGATCCCACTTGAGCGTAGTTCCATTTAAAAAATCTTCCTACCCCACTGTTTGTGGTGAGGCAAAAATAACAGTCTGTGGAATGGCATAGCGGCTTTTTCCACATCATTGGTGTATCGAATTTCATATGGCGGCTAAAATTAAAATAAATTACTATATTCGCTATGTATAATGTGTTTAAATAAAAATTCTTACCTTCCGCCAGCTGCCCAGTTGGTTAAGATTATATAGCAAAGATCACACAGCGACTTAGGTGTCCATGGTTCTGTGATATTTGGTGAAATACCAAAATAATTCAAATAGTGCAATTGTACTGCTGGAGTAAACTTGTGTGCGTGATTTTTTTTTATAAACTGGCCACAAACATTGCAGAAATTGTCTGGATCGTTCAAACACTCGAACACACGTAGTCTTTTACTCATTGTCTTCCTTGCGTTTTCTAAATATTAACTTCTTTACACTTTCACAGACAGTTTTGAAATGCAATTGATAACCGTGTCTCCTTATGTTTAAATATGTATGAGCATGTAGTGCTGTAAATAAATTAAAAAAAAATATACGAAGACTACTTTGTTTATTTTAAATTAAGTTCAAATGTATTTATTCGTTTGCGTTGGGTAGGTAAGCTGTGCAAATAATGAAAATCAAAAAATCGTGAAATACCGGAATTTCGGTCGTTTACCAAAAAAATAATAAGTCGGCCATTTGTCATCAGATTTTGTTAAGTAAGGGCTTATTTTCTTTGGAAAAGTGTCAGCTATACGTAAAAAATTAAAATCGCTGTTAACATCGCGTTTTACATTTTATATGAATTTTTATATGAATTTTTCAGCCACATTTTTACTAAAAAAACGCAGTTTTTTAACCTTTTTAAGCCGCCAACATCAAAACTACTAACCCGATTTGAAAATTTTCTGAGAATAAGTTGTAGACGGCTCAATTGACTTTAATTTGAGTAGTAGTAGGATAAAATAGGTCAAAGAAGACTAAAGATATGCTCAAAATAGTAAGTGTACCTCCAAAAATTAAAAAAAAAAAATTAAAAAATTTGTATCTCGCAAACCAATCGACAGAAAAATTTTTAAAATTCATTTTCGTGTTCAGTAGGTCCAAATCCATGAGAAAAAGTATGCTAGAAACAAATAACAGACAAAAGTTTGTTATTTGTGACCTAGTGTTATAGACCACTCAAATGATTGTTATTGGTAAACGAATTTTATGCTACACTCACAATATATTTTCCTTTACCGATTGTATTTTATTTAAAAAGTAATACGTAAAGTTTGTTCTTAAATGAAGAATCAATTGAAGTTCATAGAAGTAAATTTTTTTTTTTTAAATATTTGATTCAGTCATTCAAAATACAAACTATAAAAAATTACGGACTTTCAGTAGGAGTAGATATTTTCTGTTAAATGTTAAATTTTATGTTGTGTGTTTCTAAAAATAAAAACTCAAATAATTTCCTTTGTTTTTTTTTTAATAGTTTGTTATATACAAAATTATTTCAATACAAACTACAAAAAATTTTTCACATATACATCCAGACATAGGAAATAAAAATGTATGCACCTGTGTGTTTTATGTTTTCTAATTTCATATAAATTCCAAAAAAAATTTAGTTTGAAAAACAACCAAAAAAATCTTTTTTTCTAACGTTGTTTGTGTTCAACTCGGTAAGACAGTTTGATGACAACCCTAAAATATCGGTGTACTGGCATATCTGTGGACTAATTTTTTCCCGCCAGATGGCTCTGGTGTCATCATTTATTTTCTTTTGGAGTTTATTCGTAAACTTAACGAAAAGGTTTTCATTTTGTTTTTCATTACTCTCGATATAATTTTCCTTAGAAAAAGAAGTGTTTGTTTTGCCCGCGTCAAGAAATCCCTAAATTTATTCAAAAAATTTGTTAAAAAGTTGAGAAAAAAAAATAAAGGAAAGTATTTTATACTTTACTATAATAAAAATAAAATTTTATTTGGTATTTATTCTGTTGCGGATTTTCCTCTCTTTGGTTCCAGACTACCACCAGGCTTTTTGGTTGTTGTCGAAAAAATCAAATCGGATTTTTTTATTGGTCCTTCGAGCCGGATTGGTATCTATCTGGAACTGTTTTGTTGCCGGAAAAATCCCGCAGTAAAGGTGAAGTACAAGTGATTTAATTGTTGAGAAATCCTCTTAAAAAGTTTCCACTAAAAATTTTTTATTTTTATTGTAAGGAAAATTGAGGTATAAATAGTGTTAATTTTATCTACTCCTTTGTATAAAAGAAAATACATATGCAGAGGACCTATTGATAAAATTAAAACTTTTTAGACAACGCTGTTTTCACATTGAAACATAAATATAATTTTATATAGTTTGAACTGGCAACTCTATTTATTTTATCAATTGTCATTACCATTATTCACCATATACATGATCAGCTGTTGCTACCACTCTACCACTAATATCATATACTGCCAATCTGGTTGTTTATGTTTTTTCTATTGTGTTGATTTTTTTTCTGTGCTTTTTTCTTTTTATTTTAACGAAATATTAAAATATAAAAAGTGATCTCAAGGAACAAGAAAATAAATTATTGAAAGTTTTTTTTTTAATATACTAAATTAGAAAAAATTTTAGTGGTATTATACAAAGTGAAACACAAAAGAAATACATAAAAAATTAGTGTTTACATCCTTCCATCCTTTTGTTTCTTTCCATTTTAATTATTCATTAAAATTTATTAAAGATAATTTAAAGTTGTTTGGAATATTATTTAAAGTAAACAAATTAAATTGTGATAGAAAGTGAGTGGAGAGAAGAAATTGAAAAATATTTTTGCAAAATAAACAAATGAGTTTGTATGTATGTTGGGTACAGTGATCAAAGGAAAGTCTCGTACACTTTGAAGAAAATCTTGAAAATCTTAAAAAATTTTTAATTTTATTTTATTTTTTGGATTAGTAGGTGAAATTACGGTTCAATAAATAGATTGAAATTATTTTTAGGAAAAATTATTTTTTTTTTTTTAGATAAGATTTTTTTTCTCAGAATTTTAATTTTTTGCGATTTTATATTTGTTTCTAAACTTTTATTGGACATTTCATTGGTAATAGGCCTTTTCGACTATTGAATATTTTAACAAAATTTTTAGTGAAGTGAAAAATTTGTTTTTTTGTTAACTAGTGAAATTTTTTGAAGAACTTTTCTCAAATTTGTTGGAAACACATTTTGTTGATAACACAGTTGGAGTTATTAGTCCGTTTTTTTCTCAATTTCTGCTGAGAGTTAGTTGAGTTTACAAAGTTATTTTTTTTTTTTTTGAACAATTTGGTGTTCAATTTTTTGGTTTTTCGATTTTTATTTTGAATTCTATTTTTGGGAATTTTGGTTTTGATTGTAAACATGCCTAAATCAGCGAAATTAGTAAAATTTGAGAAGACTGCTAAAATGTTCCTTGATTTTGAGAAGCAATATAATCAAGAAGCTCCAGAAAGTCGTACATATTTTACGGTTGAGCTTCAGAAAGAGGAATTTAAATCCTTATGGGATAAGGTTAAGTCCTCTTACGAAGAATTTGCAACCAACAATATGGAAGATGATTTTGAAGGGGATTGCGAAAAGGCTGACCGGATTTTTAAGGACTGTAGGTCGGGTTATATTACGCTTGCGGCTCAGATGGGTGAATTATCTCAAACTTTTTTAAATAGTTCGGTTATGTCTTCAACTCAGCATGTCGCAGCAGGTTCTAATGCGGGTGAAGGTCGAAGTCAGACTCACCAGATGAAGCTACCACCATGTACTATGGAGGTTTTTGAGGGGGATTATCAATCCTGGCCCTCTTTTAGAGATATGTTCACGGCGGTGTATATCAAGAGTTCGAATTTGTCTGCTGTTGAACAACTTTTTTATTTGCGACAGTATACACGTGGTGAGGCACTGGATATTGTAAGGAAATCCCCTCTTACAAATCAAGGGTTTCAAGATGCCTGGAATAATTTGAGGGATAGATATGAAAATAAAAGAATTTTAGTGAATAGTCAACTAAAGGTTTTATTTCATTTAGTTTCAGTTAAATCTGAATCTGCAACAGAGATAAAGCGATTGCAGCGGGATATTAATAATTCAATATCGGCACTTAAGTTGCACGAAATTGATATCTCTAATTGGGACCCGATTTTCGTATATCTTTGTTCGACAAAACTGCCAGTCCTTACATTATCTCTCTGGGAACAGTCAGTAAAAAACAAGACTGAAATTCCTAGATGGGAAGATTTGGATGATTTTTTGACCTCTCGATTTCAATCTCTGGAAACCGTTTCGGATATTCGTAGTTCCGAACCATCAACTTGGACCGGGAAGTCTGATTTGGGAAATTTTTCAAACCCCGGCAACAAGCCTTTTTCAAGGAAAAAGGTTGGAACATATCAGGCAAAGGTTTCGAAAAAAGGTTGCGTGTTATGTTCTAAGGAGCATTACTTAAGGGTTTGTCCCAAATTTGTAAAAATGAATCCCACGGAAAGATATTTAGTGGTAAAAAATAATAATCTTTGCATTAATTGTTTGAATGATGGACATAGAGCGAGCAATTGTCAAGTTAAAATTTCGTGTTCTACTTGTAAACTCAAGCACAATTCCCTGTTGCATAGGGACGTAAGTAACTCGGCTTCAATTGATGTTGTGGTCGATGAACCATCAACTAGTCAGGCTATACATAATTGTTTTGCTGCGACTTCAAAGCAGATTCTTCTGGGTACGGCAGTCGTCAATATAGTTTCCCGAGGAGAAGTTTTTTCAGCCAGGGCTTTGATTGATTCAGGCTCCCAGGCCACATTTGTTTCAGAAAAATTGCAGCGGAGACTTAATTTGCCGATTAGGAGGATAAATGCTATGGTTTCCGGTCTGAATAATGCGCTTGCTGGTTCTGTCCAAAAGCAGTGTTCCTTTATTTTAGGTTCTCCGATTAATAGTCAGCTTAAATTTGAAGTGGAAAGTTTGGTTTTACCTCAGCTAACTGGAAAGTTGCCTGGCCATACTGTGGATGTCTCTCGTTTAAATTCCTTAATAGGCCTAGAACTGGCGGACCCCAATTTCGCGAAGAGTAGCCAGGTCGATCTTTTGATTGGGGGAGACATCTATTCGAGAATTATGCTTAATGGGGTTAAGAGAAATATTTTAGGAAACTTAATAGCCCAGGAGACAATTTTCGGCTGGATTTTGACTGGGCCTCTACCTGATATGGTTCAAAATGCCTTCACAACGTGTGTTTCGTTTTTTACCGAAGTGGGCTTGGACAGGCAATTGGAGAAATTTTGGGCTTTAGAAGAACCCCCGCAGGCTTCTAAATCATCGCCTGAGGATGATTATTGTGAAGAATTTTTCAAAAAGACCACTAGGCGGAATACTGAGGGTCGCTATGTAGTTTCACTCCCATTTAAGCCTCAATATTTGAATGACAGGGGCTTAGGGTTTTCCAGAGAAAAAGCTGAGCGGCAATTTTTGCGAAATGAGAGTTCTCTTCTCAGAAAACCGGATTTTAAGAAGGTGTATGATGGTGTTCTTTCTGAATACGAAGTTTTAGGCCACATGGTGAAGACTGAGTACGCTGAGTCAGACTTTTCGAGAACTTTTTATTTGCCTCACCATGCAGTTTTCAAACCAGAAAGGTCATCGACGAAAGTTAGGGTCGTCTTTAATGCTTCAAGCCGATCCTCATCGGGCTTGAGTTTGAATGATATTTTATATACAGGGCCGGTCTTACAAAATGATTTAACGTTGTTAATCATTAGGTGGCGGTTCTACCGGTATGTTTTCAATGGAGATATTGAGAAAATGTACAGACAGATTCTTCTTGACCCGAAAGACTCCCAATTTCAGCGCATTGTATTTCGCAATCACCCGAATGAGGATTTGAAAGATTTTGAGCTCAAAACGGTTACTTTTGGTGTTAACTGTGCTCCATTTTTAGCGATTAGGACTCTTCTTCAGTTAGCTGATGATATTGAAGGAAAATGGCCATTAGCGGCTAAGATTCTACGTCGCATGATGTATGTGGACGATGCTTTGGCCGGCACCCATGATGTTGCTTTGGCGATAAAAGCGCGAGATCAATTGATGGTAGCTTTGTCATCGGCTGGATTTTCGATGAGAAAATGGACCTCAAATGATGAGAGGATTCTCCAAGGGTTGCCAACTGACCATATTTTGAATGAGAATTTTTTGGAAATTGATGCTCAAAGCACCACGAAAACATTGGGTATTAGGTGGAATGCTAAATCAGATCAGTTTTATTTTACGACTTCTCATATTCCTATGAAAAACGAATTTACAAAGCGAGAGGTTTTGTCCATAATCGCTAGGCTATTCGATCCTGCAGGTTGGTTAGGACCTATAGTCATTATTGCAAAAATGTTGATGCAACAGATATGGAGTGAGAAAACTGGTTGGGACGATGTTTTGTCGGAGCGTAGTGGTCTCGAATGGAGACAATTTTTGTTGGACTATAGCTCCATTGATAAAATCAAGGTTCCTCGTTGGATTGGTTTCAAACCGTCAGCCAAATTGGAGGTTCATGGTTTTTCTGATGCCTCAGAGAAGGCTTATGGTGCGTGTGTTTATGTGCGCGTTCAGGATGAAGATGGCTTAGTTCAATCTCATTTATTAGTGGCAAAGTCTAGGGTCGCCCCTCTCAAAACTGTGTCATTACCACGGCTCGAACTTTGTGGGGCTTCTTTACTGGCTGATTTGATGCACACAGTCAGGAAAGATTTAAATTTCGATGAGACCCGAACTAAATTTTACACATGGACTGATTCTACAATCGTCCTAGCCTGGCTTCAGAAACCACCAAAGTCGTGGAAAACATTCGTTGCTAATCGGGTTTCGAAGATTTTGCGGAAAACCAGTCGGGAAGGTTGGAGGCACGTAGGTTCCACAGATAACCCAGCGGATTTAATAAGTCGAGGTGTTAGGCCTAAAGATTTGGTAGAGAATCGACTTTGGGAGCATGGTCCTTCGTGGCTCTGTTCGTCAACTGTTCGTTGGGATTCCTCCTCTCAAAAAGAATTTGGTACGAGTGAAGAAGCAAATGTCCATAAGGTTTTTTTTTCTTACTTTAAATCTTACTGTGACTTGATAGAAAAATTTTCTTCATATTCGAGAGCCCTTCGAGTTATGGCTTTAGTTGTGAGGGGAATTCATGGAATTATTAGAAAAGTTTGTGGGTCCACGAATTATAAGGGACCCACATATTCGTCAGTGGACGTCACTGCTGCCGAATTAAACTCCGTGAAGCAGAAATTGATTATTGTAGCTCAGCAAAAATCGTTTCCATACGAGTACTACAAATTATCTAATAGGGAACCTATTTCTCAGGGGAATTTGTTGAACTTGAATCCATTTGTAGATGACGCGGGCGTAATGCGTATTGGCGGCCGGTTGGCAAATGCTCCAAATTTGACTTATAATGAGAAGTTTCCCATTGTATTACCCACCGATTCTCATTTTTCATTGCTTCTGGTCGATTTTATTCATAAGATTACGTTACACGGTGGAAATCAATTAATGTTACGAGTCCTAAGGACTGAATTTTATATACGCCATGCCAAGAATCTGATTAAGACTGTTATTGGCCGCTGTAAAATCTGTATTATTCAGAAAAAAGCGACCCAAAGCCAAATTATGGCGGCACTTCCTACTGCACGGACGGTAATTTCTCGTCCTTTTACTACCACAGGAGTAGATTTTGCAGGGCCCTTTGATATTCGTAATTATACTGGTAGAGCATGTTTGATAACGAAGGGATATGTGTGCGTGTTTGTGTGTTTCGCAACGAAAGCAATTCATTTAGAAGCCGTTAGTAATTTATCGACCCCAGCCTTTTTAGCTGCTTTTACAAGATTTATCTCACGTCGAGGTTACCCAAAGGATATGTATTCTGACAATGGTACGAATTTCGTGGGTGCATCGAAAGTTTTGAGGGCAGAATTTCGTGAGTTTTTGCGTACTTCTGGGTCTGAAGTGAATGCAAATTATGGGCCTCAGGGACTTTCATGGCACTTTAACCCCGCTGGTGCACCTCATATGGGGGGTCTTTGGGAAGCGGGGGTGAAAAGTTTTAAACACCATTTTCGAAGAGTTTCTGGTGACTTAAAATACACGTTTGAGGAATTCTCTACATTACTAGCGCGCATTGAGTCGTGTTTAAATTCGAGGCCTTTGTGCCCCTTGACTGAAAATGCAGAGTGTTTGGACATTCTGACTCCAGGTCATTTTTTAATAGGCGGCCCTCTTTTAGCTCCACCTGAGGTGAAGATTTCTGAAGCTCCGATATCTATAATTAATCGGTGGGAGAGGGTAAAGGCTCTAAATCAACGTTTATGTAACAGGTGGAAGGACGAATATCTTAAAGATATGCAGAAGCGTTACAAATGGAAATTTATACAAAAAGACTTAGAGGAAAATGATATGGTAGTTATTCGTGAGGATAATGTTCCCACAAATGAGTGGCGAATGGGTAGAGTGGTAAAGCTTTATAGAGGTAAAGATGGTCACGTTAGAGTTGTCGATGTGAAAACAGCACGTGGCGTAGTTAATAGACCAGTTGTGAAGCTTGTAGTTCTTCCAACTCATTAGTGTCTTTTCTTACTACAAAAGATCATTTAGAATATCATGGTTTCTCCCAAAAAATACGCCGAAGGTCGTCGCACCACACCAAAAATGGTTTGCCGTGTCTGCTTAAAAGACCATCCTATTCGATTTTGTAAGAGGTTTCTTCGTGCAGATTATGAAGAGAGGATGAAACTCGTTTCATTATATAAATATTGTGCGGGGTGTTTGAGCCACGATCATACCTGGCGTACATGTGAGAGCACGGGCAAGTGTAAGAAGTGCGGTGATATGCATCACACTCTTCTGCATAAACCGAAAAAAGGACCTAGTTCGTCCGACCATCCGAAAAAAGGACCCAGTTCGTCCAAACGCACAAGAAAAGGACCTAGTTCGTCCAAACGCTCAAAAAAGGGACCTAGTTCGTCCAAAAAAATGGCCAGTGGACCTAGTTCGTCCAATGATCTGGTGCAAGAGAGACCTAGTACGTCTAATGCTCTAGTTCCTAGCACTTCTAGGAACTATCGAACTCCTGCACAAAGGAAACGTGACCAAAACCGAAATATCGATTCGTTGCCCACGTATCACATAAGTGAAACGATATTTTTGAAGCCAACGGCGGTGGTGAAAATCGTCTCTAGGGAGCGATACATTTTTGAAAGGTCAGTTATTGATCCAGGGTACGAATGCTCGGTGATGTCTGAGGAGGTGGTTCGTCGATTGGGAGCTAATACGGTTCGTGTGGGAAACAAAGAGATGTGTCTGTTGAAGCTGCGTGGTAATCACGGCGTAAGTGTGACAGTGGAAATTTACGCGGAAGTGCGGAGGAAGTTTCGGGTGATGACGCCTTTAAAATCCTTAGATGCCAAGATAATCGAAGAATTTCCTGGCATGCAATTGGCAGATCCGCAATTCCACTTAGCGGCACCCGCAAACCTAATTCTTGGGGGAGATGCTTATAGCCGCATAATTCGTAATGGTGTGTTTGGTGGCACGTTTGGTAAACCATTGGCGCAGTTCACCATTTTTGGATACATAATTTCTGGATCATGTTCTCCATAATTTTTTTTTATCCTGTAGGGAGTATTCTTTGAAATTTTGGATCATGAAACAAAAACTTATTTATTTTCTATTTTGTAGTTTTTTTTTTCTCTTCTTTCTTTTTATTAATTTTTTCCTCCTATTATTTACTTTGATCGACTGGTGGCTCCTGGATTTTTGCTGCTAGCGATTTTTAACTTTATGAATTTTATTGTACATGATGGAGTCGATGGAATAAAACTGAATCCCATGGATTATAAAAATTTTGTTTTTTTTTTTTTTTTTTTTTTTACCTTCTTTTCTTCTTGCTTTTCTTAGGTGCGAGTTGGAGAGCGATCTTATTTTGCAGTACTGCAAGGCGGCCGGGATGTTCAACTCGGTAAGACAGTTTGATGACAACCCTAAAATATCGGTGTACTGGCATATCTGTGGACTAATTTTTTCCCGCCAGATGGCTCTGGTGTCATCATTTATTTTCTTTTGGAGTTTATTCGTAAACTTAACGAAAAGGTTTTCATTTTGTTTTTCATTACTCTCGATATAATTTTCCTTAGAAAAAGAAGTGTTTGTTTTGCCCGCGTCAAGAAATCCCTAAATTTATTCAAAAAATTTGTTAAAAAGTTGAGAAAAAAAAATAAAGGAAAGTATTTTATACTTTACTATAATAAAAATAAAATTTTATTTGGTATTTATTCTGTTGCGGATTTTCCTCTCTTTGGTTCCAGACTACCACCAGGCTTTTTGGTTGTTGTCGAAAAAATCAAATCGGATTTTTTTAGTTTGTCAGTTAAAAATTTATGGTTATTTTAAATGACTTTAGATTGCTTTTACTACTTTTGTTGATTATTAAAGAATTATTGAAAATAAACAGAAAATTGGTTGAATATAATAAAAAAATCAGCAGTCCTATTTTTGATTGTATTCTCGATTAATTTAATATTCTTTTAGATTGTTTCAACGAAAAAATATTGCGAGTGTATTATTGTTTTCGTAATAAATTATTTAAATTAAACATTTTCTATCAAAATTTATAAGTGTTTGTGGTCTAGTGTATAGAAAGATGGCCTAGTACTCCGAATTTGCAAGTTCAAATCCCGGAAATGGCAAATATTTAAATAAAATAGCTCTTCAATTAAAATAAAATATTAAAATTAGTTGTGGTGCAGTAACAAAGAGTGTGCAGGCAGAGCAAAGCCATGGCTGAGGCAATCATATTCAAAGAGAATCATATACATGGTTTGCCAACCATAATCGAACTATAATATAGTTATCATAACTACCATAATAGTGTCACTACACTTTTATTATAATTCGAAACAAAGAAAAAGTTCTTTAAATTGAAGAATATTCCTTTAAGTAATACACTCACAATATTATTTCGTTAAATATAATCTAAAATACACATTAAATCAATCGAAAATACAATCAAAAAGAGGACTACAGATTTTTTAATATATTCAGCCAATTTTTTGTTTAAGCAGTCGAAAGTCGTTTAAAATAACAAAAAAAATTTAACTGACAAATTCAAATTGGAATTTTTTTATTTGTATGTAATTTTACAAATTATAACACACACAGATTTAAATATTTTAATATTCTATGTGTGTAAATATATTTGAATAATTTCTTGTGTTTTTTATTGAAATAATTTTGTATATAAACAAACTCTTTAAAAAAAACAAAAAAGAATTATATGAATTTTTATTTTTAAAAACAGAAAACATAAGATATTATATATAACTGAAAATATCAACTCCTACTGAATGTCTGTAAATTTTTATAGTTTGTTTTTTGAATGAATGATGCAAATAGTTAAAAAATATGCTTCTATGAATTTTAATTTATTCTTCATTTAAAAACAAACTTTACGTATTACTTCCTAAATAAAGTACAGTCCGTAACGGAAAATATATTGTGAGTGTATTTTTCCTAAAGAAAAAATTTGTTATTAAGGACTTTTTCAAGAAAACTTCTTTGATACTATTAACTTTTTTAAAGTAAAATAATTCACAAAAATTTTTAAATTCTAACAGACTTTTTAAAAACAATTAACATATATTCTATGGTATTTTTCTAATGGAAAATTCTTAGATCCTAAGGACATTCTTAAGATTTCGTTTAGATAGTTCTTAGAGTCTCTAAATTTAAAAAAAAAAGTCTTTAGAATGTAAGTATTTATCATGATGAAAAGTCCTCAGAATCCAAGAATTTTTAGAATGTAAGTTTTAATTTTAAGAATATATGAACTTTTATTGAATAAACACTTCGCAGAATCTGAGCATTTTACTTTAAGGAAAATTCCTTGAAATCTAAATAATATTCTATCTAAAAAGTTTCTAAGAGTCTATTATTTTGTATTAAAAATCTTTTCGTACAAAACAACTCTTGGATTTTAAAGACTTTTTTTAATAAAAATTATTATATTAATATTCTGAGTACTTTTTTCCACAAGAAACCCTTATTTTACAAAAAACTAATTTTATTGAAAAGAATTAAAAATTTTATATTTTTATACAGAATCTTTTGACAATGAATTTTTTCGACAATGAACTGATTAGTGAGTATTTAGTGTATATTCAAAAATAAATCCACCAAGATGAATTTAATATATTATTATTTTTACTTGGGCGACTGAGTTGATACAATTTTATTTTATGAAAACAGTACAGTAGTATGGCTGTGTGTATCAAAGTAATGTTTTGTTTGATTTTTAATATTCATTGATTGTTATCAGAATTTTATAGTTCTATAATTATAATATATTTCAGTCAGAATTTTTGCCACCAACCATGTTTACTATAATAATGATAGTTGCGACCATATTGATGTTTAGAATCTCTTTATTAACCATGGTTGGTAAGCACTACCTTTTCATTATAACGATAATTGCCTACCACGCTCTGATCAGTACCGATACAAAAATTTTAAAAGTACGATTCCAGTAGTGACATGTGTCTTCTATAGGGTCCGCCATCTAACGATTTTTTCAACTAGTGCTTATTTCGCGAATGGTAACACTTAGCTCATGTCTGATTTGATAGATAATTAGTTTTATTCTTCTGCTGAACGAATATGGTTGGAATATGTCATATTTGGGCCATTTTTCTTCATAAATGGGCAGGGAGTGTCCGTTACAGAATTTTTGTTCACAAAAATTGAAGAGGAGGATATTGGCAACATTTGGCGTTTCAACAGGACGGCGCTACATGCCACACAGCCGAAGCTACACTCGATGTTTTGTCGATAATGTGCTTAAAAATTGGACCGATCGTGTAGGCTACTGCATGGCTAGCCGAGGCAGCCATATTACCTGTTACATTTTGTTATATCTGCAAAATACGGTTATCAGTGTTTCGGTAGTTTAGCGTTATTTTAAAGGTAGTTTAGGATATTTCAAAATCAAGCCGGTAAAATAGCGCAATAAACCCGAATATACAAAAAGACAAATGCCTTTAATGGAATCGCCATTTAAAAATTTTCATATCGGTCTTAAAGTGGCTGTGGTAGCCAACTACCGTTATTATGAAAAAATATTGAATGCCAACCATGTTATTAACCAATAACTTGATTGTGACAACCATACCTAGCAGAAAGCTAAATATAGAAGCAGTTATCATGTTGCAACCATTTTTTTTCTTTGTGTGTGAACTGTGAGTCTGAATTCACAGTTTGAATAACAAAAAAATAGAAAAATATAATCTTGCTTAAAATAAAATTTTTTGGAACATAATAACTTGTTTATAAAATACAAATATGTATTAAATAAGACAACTAAATATTGACTATCACAACTAAAAATATAATTTCGCATGAAGACAGTTTATGTAGCTGCCAGAATTCGATTAGCAACAACTGATACTGTTTTCTGGGTGTAGCTATAGATGTTGCATAGCTAAAGTATATCTAACATCATTATATGAGTTTTATACTGAACAATCAAGGAAATATCGATAGAAAAATTATAAACTCTAATTGTCAATGTAATGAAAAACAAAATCAATATAATTGTGTGTGTGTGTGTGTGTATGCGTATTAGATTTTTAGTACGTGTGTGCGCAAATACGATACGATAAAAAGATATTAGTACTATATGATTTTATTTTTTTTTTAATCCAGATATGACTGAATATTTCCGTTATAATTTTGTGGGCTTGCTAAAGAATTTAAACGAAATAAATATGCATGAGTGTAGTAGTTGGGGTGTCGGTTGTTAGATTATGAGTTTGTTTAAGTTAACAGGAAGTAAACACACAAATACAGTACGATTCATATGAAATAATTCAACATTTTAAGAATTTTGTGTTTTTTACATAAAGAAAAAGATCCACTGAGACAACTGAATCTTTTTCCAAGTCTTTGGTTCGTTTGCTGCTGTCGGTTAATGAAACAGAATTTCAATGAGATCATTCTTTTTAAATCCACATTTTATTACGACTTAAAAATAATTCGGTTGCTTTGTAAAATAATCGAGGATTTTTAAGCAACTTTAGAATGTATTATAATTTTAAAAATTTTCAAAAATTTTGTTTGCCAAAAATTGTTCTAAAATCCGGTTCCCCATCCATCCAATTGTAGATGAGATTCTCCTCTTACCATATGTTTGTTTTACTGCAGAACAATAATTGTTTCCCAAGGCTTCTAAAAGAATTATTTATTAATTGGTCTATGGAATAATTTCCTTACAGACTAGAATGCATTTAATATATAATTACCTAAAGGGTGTCCCAAGACGAACGCAATTTTTAAATCTGGCAACATTCGAAGTGTCATTGTTTGACATTTGAACAATTGTTATTGTTTGCCAATAGAAGGTACGAGGTTACTAAAAATGGAGCGCTACACGAATGAACAACGCATTCTCATTGTGAAATTGTTTTACCAAAATGGTGAAAGTTTTGCGGCTACAGTTCGAATATTGCGATCAATTTGGGGTCACAATAATGCTCCAAAAGAGTCAACTGTAAAGAGATTAATGGATAAATTTGCCGAAACTGGGTCTGTTAGTGATGTAAAGACAACAACGCGCCATCGACCAGGTCGTCGACCCAAAATGTCGCAGCTGTACGTGATGATGTCGCTCAAACTCCATCCACCTCAATTCGACACCGAGCTCAGCAAATTGGTGTCTCCAAATCCACTTTGCAGCGAATTTTGACGAAAGATTTGCATCTTCATGCATATAAAGTTCAATTGACTCAGGAACTGAAGCCAGCTGACCATGGACAGCGAAGGGAGTTCGTTAATTGGGTATTGGAGAGACAACATGAAAATGCTGATTTTGCCGATAAAATCATCTTCAGTGACGAGGCCCATTTTCATCTTGATGGCTTCGTCAATAGGCAGAATTGTCGCATTTGAGGTGAGGAAAATCCTCGAGTGATTCACGAGAAGCAAATGCATCCTCAACGTGTCACTGTGTGGTGTGGTTTTTGGGCTGGAGGAAACATTGGACCTTTTTTTATGAAAATGAGGCAGGTCAAGCGCAAACAGTCAATGGTGTTCGGTATCGTGAAATGATAACCAGTTTTTTCTTGCCTAGAATTGAAGAAATTAATGTGGAGGGCATGTGGTTCCAACAAGACGGCGCCACATGTCATACAGCCAGAGAAACAATTCAATTGCTGCATCAGTCATTTCCCGGTCGTGTTATTTCGCGTTTTGGAGATCAGAATTGGCCGCCTAGATCGTGCGATTTAACACCATTAGATTTTTTTTCTTTGGGGTTTTTTGAAGTCGATGGTTTACGCGAATAAGCCGACGACGACTCAAGTCTTAAAAGAGGAAATTGGACGCTGCATTAATGAAATACCGCAGAATTCATGCAAAACGGTCATTGAAAATTTCATTAAAATATCGCGTGCATGCCAGCAAAGCCGCGGCGGCCATCTGCACGATATATTGTTCCATACATAACCTCATTCTGTCTACTTTACGATATAATAAAGTTTCACGACTTTTTTTAAATATCTGTGTTTTATTTAAAATTTAAAAATTGCGTTCTTCTTGGGACGCCCTTTATTTAGAGCTATAATAATTTTACTTTTTGTAATGTGAGTATTTATTTAGAGAAATCGATAAATTTGTACAGTTTATTAAATTCACAACAAACTCGCCTGAGTGGATCAGAGTTATCATGGTTTCATCTAAAGTATTTAATAGATATATGATAGAAGTTGGTGGTACGACAACGGGGAACATTTAACGTAACGGTGCTAATCAGAAAATCAGAGCAAATATCACCATTTATTAAGGTTACTAGAAACGACACATTTAGCATCGTTCAGCGACTTTTTAAAGTTTGGCAGCTTAATAAGGGCAAGACGATTAGTATGCGAAGGAAGGTTAAGTGGATTCCATACCAGACCGCGAAGACAAAACAATAAAAACTGCTTCTGTACAGATTCAGTATGGACTTTGTACAGAGGATCCCATACGATCGAATCACACTCCAGGATGAGTCTAATAAGAGATATGTACAATTGCATCTTAATATATGGATCAATGAATTTCTTTGCCCACCGTTTAATAAAACCAAGTATCCCTGACTGATAAAAATATAAAATTGGTAAAATTATAAAAGTGTCGCATATGCTGATTTTACATCCAAAATAATTTTAGTAAAATTTTGGTAAGCAGTGCAAGTTCCGCGTAGGGTCCTAATCCTTTTTAATGAACAGAGCGGAATTATAGAGATCAATTTAAATGAAATTTCCGAGAATGTTTATTAAAGCAAGTACCGGGAAGTTGGGCTTGAAGTTCATTTACGGAAATACATGCAAGTTGGTTTTATATGGGAACTAAGTCCAAAAATGATCCAATTTTCTCTAAATTTGTAGGCATGATATACGGTACGATATAAAATTTAAAACCTACAAGCAGATGTCTAAATACCACTTAAGACAAATTTAAAAAAAAGAACTTTCTATGGAAAGTAGGGTTGAAAATGGACCGATTCTGACCAAAAGAAAATCATGCGCAAAAGGTGATTCTAAGTCGAGTGGTCTCTAATAAGATAAGTCTAAATCCAATATTTTTGCTAGTTATAAATTTCATCAAAAAGTCTTTGTACTCTAAACGAGTAGTGGTTTAGGATATGGAAAGTTGTTAAAAAATACTAAAGTAAAATCATTTGGTCCATAACCGATTCTCAAAAACATTTAATTTTACTGAAATACACAAGTACCATTTTTAATCAGTTATTGTTTTTTTTTTAATAAGCCCAATACCTTGTAAAACTTTTAAACCTCAAAATAAAAATTTATTAAACACTTATTTTGAAACGAACTGTCTATATTTTTGAATATTCCATTTTTCATAGTTTTTTTTCTTTACATATCCATATTTATTGACAAATATTTCGACTTTGCTTTTCATTCTATGTGACACAATCATGAAATTTTATTTTGTCAATGCTGTATATCTTGATTGAATTTGGTTTGAATTTGAAATTTATTAAGCAGATGAAGGAAGTATTAGTATTTGTTAAATTAAAATAAAATATTTGGCAAATTTATGTATATGTAAAAACTTTAGTTAAATTCAACTTTATTAATAAATATTTATGACTTATTAGTTTATATTACCAAAGGCTAACCGAATAAAAAAAGTTTATATATAATCATAAGTGGTATCTTATAATTTATTATCATATATAAACACATATGTGCACAAATGCGCAAAAGTGCAAATTTGCAAAAGTTCAAATGTGAAAATATGCAAAAGAGCATATGTTCAAAAGTGAAAATTTGATTGCTTGATGGTTTGATAGATTGATGGTTTGATGGATCAATCGTCTGATGGTAATGTAAATGTGCAAATGTGTAAATATGCACATGTGGAAATGGGCAAATATGCAAATGGGCAAATGTAAAAATATGAAAATGTGTTATTTCATTTGAAATCGCCCAGCCCAAACCGCAGGAGGTATGACGCTAAATTTGATATGAAGGTTCCCCCAGCGAATGGGGAAAACCCCCTTCACGGCCTACCCAAACGCCTATAGCTAGAAACCTGAAATTTTAAATATGCTATTCTTGGAGTAAGTGCCAACTCATCAATAAAGACTCCCTCTTAACAGCCTGCACAAACCATTGGACCAAGGAAGTTGAAATTTTGTATGCAGGCTACATCTCCAGTGTAAAGACGTAATTTTTGGAAAATCCAACGGGAGGGGCAAAAAAGGGAAAAATTCTCAACCTTTTCAAAACTGCTAGAGCTGGTAAGTTGAAATTTGATGCAAAGGTTCCGGGCTTTGCCCGCTAGTAAATAATTTAATTATTTATTTTATTGTCTTAATTATTTTATATTTGGCATTAATTAACCATATCTATTTATATTGATCTTTGTAAAAGTATATGTGTTTTATTACACTATATATTATATATGGCTTATATGGGGTCATATATGTACATTTATATATGCTATCACATATTAAAGATAAAAATATATGGTCCAAATTTTATTAAATTTGTTTTTATAAACTTATATGATTCTATATATGGCACAATATAAGAAATATTTTTTGATGCGGTATAAGATATATTTATTTATGATTCAATACTATATTGCTCATATGAAACATATTTTCTATATGATATATGATATAACTGCATATGGTTTAATATTTACAATCAAATTTGAGATAATTTTATATATGGTTCCATATTTAAAGAACTTTTGTATCATTTGTATCATATATAATAATATTTAGTCATAAGTTCCATGTCAATGGTTTCAAATCCCAGGTCAGGGAGATAAAAAGAAACATTTTTTTAAGTGTTTTTTTTTAATTTATTTTTATTTTCTTATTATTATATTTTTTGCAAACATTTAAATGCTCTTGGATTCCAAAAGTGCTGTTAGTGTCCAGATGAAAATCGACATATATGAATCACTGCATGCTTGCGTGTCCATACATGAATACATACATTTCCATACATCCTTGTCCTAATATATATGGGTCCTAATCTCCAAAAAAACGCTTAATGGATTTTTAGGTCCGGGGTTAAAGCAAGTTAAAGTCATCCTTAAAAAAATATGTTTTTTTTTATCAGCAAGGTTATGACTAAATCCTGTAGATTATAAATGATTCGAAACGATTTTACTCTGCGTTATTTGTTATTTTTAACTCTGCGTTATTCGTTATTAAAAAACAAAATATATTAAAACATTTAACTCGAACCCATAAACTCAGAAATATTAAGTGTAGCTTTAAATATTCAATCTAGTGAAGCTTCAATATTATCTTGTTTATATGTATCAAAAAACGCATATTTAACAGACCAAAAAAGAATTTTTTTTAAAGCAGATATTAAAAGTTTTAATGAATTGCTCATACATGTACATCTGAAAATAAACTATTTAAAATATGTATTAACTTAGTTTATTTTAGAATGATTATTCATCGATTGTTTTTTGTTTTTAGAAAAAATCATAACTTATTCACTTTTATGAAAATAGTAGCAGTGCTGTTCGAGCACGTCGAGTCAAATTGTTAGTAAAGCGTAGAGCCACGGAGCGTATGAGTGTTATATATAGTTATCATATAAAGTATACGCTGACAATAAGAATATATTTATACTAAATAGTTTCCCATTATTCGACCCAGCCGGTTAAAAAATGATGAAAATTGATTAATCGGTTATTCGGGTCAATTAATCGTTACAAGCGGATATTAATCGTTAGAATTGGCTATTAATTGTTTAATGGAAAATAAATGTATATCTTAGTTTGTAAGTTTTTATTTTATTTTTAAAAATATTCGGGTTCGAGATCAAATTAGGAGAAGATAGAACAAATCGTGAGGATGGGTATTAGAGGGAGTGCCGCACTATCGAACTGATAGCACCATTACAACATTCATGATTGAGCATTACTTCCGAATGAAACAAAAATGAAAAAGGAAAAGAGAAAAGAGTTCACCAACTGTCAATGAATCCACTAAGCGTTACTGTTTGGTGTGAATTTTGAGACGGCGGTGCCATTTGTCCGTGCTCTTTTTGAAAACGACATTGGTGAAGCCATCACTGTCAACGACGAGCGCTACAAAACAATGATAACTGATTTATTTTGGCCCAAGCTAAACGATATGGACGTAGACGACATGTAAATCCAGCTGGATGGAGCTACGTGCCACACAGCTGTCCCCACGATAACATCTACCCGCCATTTTTGGAAATCTCTTTAGTAGTCAATATACCTAACATATCCCACCTAGTAAATTGTAACGATTTTTTCCGTGTTCTGATTTAGTTCGGTTCAAAAATTAACGTTTGTAATTTTTTATCAATTTAAAAAAAAAATAAATTAGAACTGAAAGCAAGTTCTATGACATAGGTAGCGTCATAGTGCTTACTATAAAAACTACCTAGCCATAGGAACATAATATACATTTTCAAAGGTTCTTGTGTTTTAGATCCGCCTATTATGGAGGCTTTAGTTTTTAAAGTATATATTCTAAGGTTGAAGTAGTTTCAGAATATACAAATTTTTATCAGTTATTTTTTTTTTTGAACCTGTAGCAACAACAATTTGAACTTTCTTTAAAATTACAATGAATAAAATAATTGTTAATGAAGAATGTTGAATTTGACTGGTTTTTTGGTCTTTCTGTTTAATTTTCAGCTTTGGTGTGTTCCGACATATGTAGTAAAATTTTTTGACCAACATTTTTGTAGAGCATTTCATTCCCACTCTCCCCCTATTTAGGGTTTAATTATAAAATTTGTTATAATAAAGCCAAAAATTACTTTTATGTCGGGAAGTTAGAGGGTTAATATGTTACACAAAAATATTTGCGATAACATTTTCTACACAATTGCTGAACACACACTAGACCTCAGATGTAAAGAACACATGGAGGGAAGAAATTTTACCCCCCCCCCCCCTCCTCTTAAAACAAATAAAATTTCGATGTGATCTTTCAAAATGCCGAAACACGTCTATTGTTTTTTTGTTTCCTCTATCAGAATCCATTGTCAAAATCCCGTAATTTCTTTCCGGTAGCTTTTCCAAATATTACCTCTTAAGAAAAGCTTCTTGTCCTTTATAATCTGATTTTCCGCAAGCCCATAATTTTTGGTTGAAATTATTCGAAAATTAACCACTTATATTACTCCAAACATTTATTCATACAACCACTTCTAGAACTAGTTATAATTAGTTATATCTTATATTTAAGTTCAGATAAACGGGTTCGGGTTCCATGGAATTTTTGCTAAGAGAACAAAAAAATAGAAATTACATAAATTCTAAATTTTTTAATTGATTAAATATTTATTCAATGGTTATCCATTAAATTTAAAAGATGGTTAAAAAATTACAAAATTCCTTTTTTTAAAATAAAACTTAAAAGGAAAAACATATGAGGGCTAAACCATAATTTTAATTGGTTTGGATAAAACATATTAACATACATACATATTATGAACTTTATCTATCATATGTGTGGTTGATAGTGATAGTCGGGCGGATTTTCAATTAGATGTATTCGTTGCTCTTCTAAAAAAGTTATCAACTTTTCTCGCCTTTTCTGCGGAATTTTTTGTTCTCTTACCAATTTATATTTTCTATCTATGGTTAAGTCCTCTTCGTAACGCTTAATATTTTTTTTGTTATTTTTCTATAAGACCAAAATATATTTATTACTTCAGCACACACTTTTTCTTGGATATCCATTGTCTTTTTAATTAACGAGTTGACATTAAAAATTAAAACATATTTTAATATTAGAAATATTTTTGAAAGGTAACATGATTAAAACAAATTATTCAATGCCCATAAGCAAAGGTATCGGCGAAAATGTGTGTCGGGTTTTTATTTTTTTTTTATCTCACTCCTTAGTGATTTTCCACTATGTACATCATAACATCAATTTTGTAAATTGACAATGTATGGAATTTTAAGTGAGAACTCTGTAATACAATTTCAATATCACATGTGTAACATCAGCTAAGTATTTGATGTAACATTTGTGAGGTTTAAATATCACCTGCATTGAAATAAAAAGAGATTGGAATTTTAATGATTGTTTTCAGTCTAGATACGCCTCATCACTCTATGCCTTTCATTATGTGATAATCAAAGCAATATGATGTCGTCATTTTATGTTAAGCATTAAAAGCCGCAGGTTACCATCACCAGCATTGTCCACATCGTCATCATGGTCATCATCATCATCAACAACACCAGTAACATCAACAGTAACGACAACATAATAAGAGGCCAAAAGATTACAAAGAAAAATTGCGTGTAGTACATGAGGTTTTTAGAAAAACAGAAAAACTTCCAAATAAATCCATATAAACGCAAACATTTTGCATACGATAATAACAGTTAAAAATGTAACACATGTACAACGGGGTCAGATGTACAACGTATTAACTGTGAGCGTCAAAACACACTGTACACGTCAGTATTTTGGGATAATTGATTGTCTTGTTAAAAGAGCCAAGATTATTTCAATCCCAATTTTTCGAGATTGGTTATGTTTTAAAATGGGGCAGTAACCTATTTTTTCCTTAGTGCTGTCTATGAAAATCAAGTTGCTGTCTATGAAAATCAAGTGGCCATCATATACCACCATACCATGACCGAACTACCACAGTGCTTGACTTTGGATGATATATTTAGCGGGTTAAATTCTGAATTTTTGCATCTTTAAATTTTAACTTTTTTTCTTAACAAAAATTTCATATTTTATCGCGCTGCTAAAGACCACATTGTTAAAAAATGTGTTGGGTTTACAATTTTCTATTGTTTTATTTTCACCAAAATTTTTAACTTCGGTTAATGTAGAAACAAATAATTTAAAACTCAAATAATTATTCCACCCGAATAATTGCTTAAATTTTTAATATCAATTTTTTTCCTGATTTTTTCCAAAAATTATCTAATTTTCTTAACATCCAAATTTAAAGTTGGTTACGCAGTTCGAAATGTTCCTAGACTCACAACAAAAAATAAAAGTTAAATTTGGAAAATTATGTTTAAAAATTATTTTAATTTACTGATTATTTTTATTTTCTGAATAAATTTGGAACAAGGCTTTTCTAGCAATTCTATCTCTTAATTAAAAAAATTTTCCGGAAGCTCTGCCAAACAATCGTACACAGCATCTTCTTTCAAGGTTAAACGCTTGCCAGAAATGATCTTTTTTAGATTTGTGAATATGTTAAAGTCACATGGAGCACAATTATAAGAATAAGGTTCCATTGTTAAATAACCCTTGTGCGCCGATAAAAAAATTTTGTTTGTTTAGTCAATCAGGTAATTTTTCTCATTTAGTTGATCTAAAAGGTTACAATAATATTCTGAATTCATTTTTTTACCGTTTTGAAGATAGTCGATCAATAATATACCTTTATAATATCAGAAAACCGTTGCCATAAACTTACCAGCCGATGGAATTGCTTTTGCCTTCTTTGGTGCACTTCCACCAGCTTCAGTTCATTGTTTTGTCGCTGGTGTGTAGTAATGGATCTATGCTTCATCAAAAGATATGAAACGACGCTTAAACAAGCTTAAGAAATTTTCATCCGATTGCATTTTTGATCAAGAAGCTTCACGTAGAGAAAAAACATGGTTGCAACTGCTACAATATTATGCTTGCTGCAATCGGGTATAGTTGTCACAATCACGTTATTAGTTTATAAATATTTTCTGACCATCAACATGGTCGCTATCTTCATTATTATAGTAAATATTTTACTGTTTCATGATTGACACCTTCTATTTCATAATATGATTGGCTCTAAACAAACTGTGGTAACAAAAATAATGACTTTGAAAAAAAAAATTACAATTATGCAACTATAATATGATCAATGAATAATTATAAATATAATAAAACATCACTTTGACATTTGTTTTCATAAAAAAAATTATCAGTTCAGTCAGTTTTTTTTTTACTATAAAGTGTATAAAAAAGGAAACATTTGTTTTTTTACTAAAATTGGACAAATAACAGATGGGTACTTCTTCCTTTCATATATAATTTTTAAAATCATTATTATTTTTTTTTTTTTTTTTAATTTTAAAAGAACTTTTGAAGTGTTTTTCAAAAAATTCCTTATACATTTAATATTATAATTTACCCTAATAAATTCATTGCCGAAGAAATTCACTGTCAGAAAGAGAGGTTAATACAGACGACGCTATAATTCACAATTATGTTATCGTAACAAGCATGTTATTCTCTCTCCTTTAATCGAGAACGACGATTGTATTATGGTTAATATCATTACATTTTCGTATCAATTTTGTTATGATTGCTCCAGTCATTAGATGATAACAATCATAATTTACGGTACATTCTATAGCCATTGTGTTAGTGCAATTGCGCGTAAGCGTCCAATTTTTAGTAGCCCCCGCCGCCGAAAGTATTTTTTTTTCTTATACTTTGTATTTGAAACTACAAATTTTTGTTTGTTTGATTTAAAAAAAACTGATCAGTAATATTAAACATTTGTACTCCAAATTAGAATAAAATTTCACTTTATTCCGAACAAAAGAACAAAAAAAAAAAAAAAAAACTAACGCGCAAAAAAAATTTTCGGAAAATTATGTATTTAAAAATAACTTTATTTATAATTCTTTATTTAGCCGATAAAAAATAAGGCTGAGTTCATTGGCTTTGGCGTCAGTATAGTTTGAAAATTTGTGCAAGGTATTGATAAGAAAAAAATATAATGAAAAGTTTTCAATTATTAAAAACCACCAGACAAAAGAATAAAGCTGAAATACAGGTATTTATTTTTAATTTCATGGTATTTAAGAATAGTTTTTCTTGAAATTTACTTTTCAAATAATTTTTTTTAGAACATTAATGATGCGGACAGTAAAATTAGATCTCACGTTAAATGATTAAAAATTGAGAGTCAGCCAAAAATTTATCTTGTTGGTGGTGACTCGAAAAAACTGTTTGCATATGTTGAAATTTCCAGAATAAAATTCGAGAATAAAAAAATGTAAATCTTTTTTATACAGCTTTTTTAGAATGCTGGGAATAATGAGTACAATAATATGCTTATTAATGTGTTTTTAAACTCTTGTACGACCACGTTTAAATTTACCAGCCCAATTTTATATTATTGCATATAAAGCAGCATCTCCATCTAACACATTTACAGTATCAATATAAATTTCTTGTCCTTATAAAGCTCTCATAAAATCTCTGTAGCGTCAACATATTTTACTATAGGTAAGAGTTTACAGATCAAAACTGAAATTTAATATGTATTCATATGTCATATTAAATTTTCCAATATAATTTCCTTTTGCTGTTTATACCGCCATCGCTACATCATGTTAAGAACATTTTGAAAGGCCCTCGTATCTTACAATTTGAACTCAGCGTAACGATATTAAGTCAGTAGATAATTATTATAATTAGTTAAAGTTATCAAGAGTGAGATAGTATGACAAATAACTTAAAATATCGGCAATTTTTACCATCAGAATTCTTTATTTTAATTAAAGCACAAGTTTTACAGCTCTTTTGGAGGCTAAGAATAAAGAGATAATTTTGTTGTATTATTCTTGTTATTCCAATATTGTTGTTTTTTTTATATAAATTAAGAAAGTATAACATATATAAAAAGAGTGAAATAAAACTGTAAACATAATAATAAACCAAAGTGTCCAATTTCTGTTGACACTCACAGTATATTGTTGTTAGAGAACTTTTCGTTAGAGTCATTTTGGTTTAGTGATGAAATATTTTGTTTTAACAAAACTCTTACATTATGACATTTTTGAATTTAAAATGATACTTATGTACAGTGTTCTTAATTTTTGTCATCTACTTGAAAATACATTAATGTCAAATGTTTTCTAAATATGTACATTAAATTGTTTTATATATCATTATGTATTTGTTTTTTTTTTTAATATTTACTTAAGTGTTATGATCATTTTGTTATGTAATTAATAAAATATTACATAGTATTTGCATTTAATAAACAAATGTGAAATATTCATAATTTGCATTATACACATATTCGGTCACATATGCAGCATCTTTATGTGTGCACTTTTCAAATGTTCACAAATAAATCTTAATATTTGTTTAAACAGTAGAGACATAGATAACCTGTCAATTTAAAATAATGTATTTAACATAACAATAAATTAAACCTTTTGTTTCATAAGTAAACAAACATACGTTAGTTTAAAAGCAGGTTTGGGAAGTTAAAATAAATATATGAGGAATTTCTAAAAACGTTTAATATTACTTGGGTTGCTTTTATGGAAACGTGTATTAAATTTATATTTTTTTTTTATAAAAATTAGGAATTTGTAACCATAATATAGAATTAATTACTAAGGATCTTTATATTTCTGAAGAGCTTATTTATAGAAGAATCAAGAAGAAAACATTTTTATTGAAAAATATAACAGTTATAAAGAGTTACCAGACTAAAGCAGTTTTGTCCTATTCAAGGACCGGTCTGTGGTTAGTTGATGTATCAAGTGGCCAAAGCATATTCATTGTTGAATTATCTCTATATGAAAAGAGTATATACCGTGACTGGGAATCGAACCGGTAACACTTTGCAGGCTTCGACTGGTGTGACTTATTGAATTTTTGCCTACACAATGAATATTTTTGTATTCAGAAGAGCACTTAACATACACTTTAAGTAGTTTGTATGTTAATATTACAGAAAATACAATTTAAAAGAAATAAAATTTCCCGTTCTATTTACTTTTCATTCAAATAGCTTTTGTTATTTAATTTTAATTGCTATCTAAACAACTGACCTGATTAATCATTTGTTGCTTACTGATAATAAATTATTAATCAGTTAAAAATAAATGTTAAAATTTGACCTTCCAATTCCGTTAAAATAAATTATTATTTACTTATTTGAAATTGTTTCTAAATTTTTGTGTTTTGTTTGATTTTTAATCTGCAAAATATAGGATCACACAGTGAATAGACACATTTTTTTTTTGAATGATGAAATGTGTGTACGTATCTGATTATAAAGTTCATGTAATTCGCATTAAAAAAAATTTTGTATATAAAAAACAATTTAAATTAAATGAAATTGGAATGTTTTAAATAGATTTTTTTTGAAACCAAATAAAAATTTTAATTTGTAATAACTGCAATGGAAACAATTAAACCACAAATTCCCGTTTAGTGGGTAAATTTTTATTAAATTTCAAACAAATAAAAAAAAAGAAAAGGGGAAAAAATCAGTAAATAACATTAAATCATTTTGAACATATGTATAAAAAAGTTAAAAAAATGCTTCTTTAAAAAAATGCTTCTTTAAAAAAATAATGTACGCTCCTTTATTTTTAACTGTGTAAGTACCCGAGTAAAAAAATTTAGATATAATTATATGTGGCCTTATCTAATAATATATTATCCTATATAAATACATATGTTAGTATGCATTAGCATATATAATTATATATTACATTATTTTTTTTAATTACCTTATATTTCGTCATATATAACCATATCTGCTTATATATTGATCTTTATAAAATTTTGTATGATAAATATGGTAAGATATGGTACATATAAAATTGTATATTACACAATATATGATTATATACGTATGGGTTAATCAGGATTCTATATATTTATATATGACTTATACAGAACTATATATAAAAGGTGTTTTTTATCGAGTGATACAACTTTGAGTTGGCATCACTGCTTTATTTGTCCACCCATTTAACAGCTGATAGCTGCTTTTTGTTTAGTTTGCTTTGACATTTCATTATGGATGGACTTACACTAGAGCAACGCGTGCAAATTGTGGAAATTTTTAATCAAAATAATTGTTCTATTCATCAAACTCATCGTGAACTTCTTCCATTTTATGGCGTAAATAATCGTCCTTCAGAGCGGCTAATTCAAAGAACAATAATTCGTTTTCGGACCATTTGGAGTGAGGAGAATCCACAAGCTTTTGTCGAAACACCATTACGGAAAATTACTGTTTGGTGCGCTTTATGGGCTGGCGGAGTCATTGGCCCATTTGTCTTCAAAAACGATGATAGTCAGAATGTTACTGTCAATGGTGAACGGTATAGGAGCATGATTCGAAATTTTTCGTAACTCAATTAGCTGGCATTAATCTTGCTGATATGTGGTTCCAACAGGACGGAGCCACATGCCACACAGCGAGCGCTACAATTGATTTACTTAAGGAAGCTTTTGACTAAAAAATAAATTCACGAAATGGCCCAATTAATTGGCCCCCAAGATCGTGTGATTTAACCCCATTGGATTATTTTCTTTGGGGTTATGTAAAGTCACTTGTGTACGTCGATAAACCACAAACAATTGAACACCTGGAAATCAACATTCGAAGAGTTATCGGCGAGATACGGCCGCAAATGTTGCGAAAAGTTTATGAAAATTGGTGTTCCAGATTGCGCCTTGTACGCGCCAGCCGTGGCGTCCACATGGCCAAAATCATATTTAAACATTAATGTCATACAATTTTCTATCCAGTAAAGACCGTTTCATTGATATCAAAAATATATTACTATGCTTTATTATGATTTAAACTTGTATGACTCTATAAAAAACACCCTATACATATATATAGCTTAAGCAGAAATATTAATAATTATATATGCTATTTAATATTTGAGATATATTAATATATCGGCCATTATCAAAAATGTTTTTTAATATGGTATGAGACATAATTACATATGATTTAATATATGTTCCAATATAAAATTTTGAATTTCTAATTTATATAGTTATAAATGTCAAATTTTTATAGAAATATCTATGATTAATGTATCTCTTTGGTTACCCGTCATAGATTTGAAATGTGTTAAATTTCATTAAAAATCATATTTTTGGAAGTTTTGAAAAAGAACTGCCTTAGAAGAGGAAAATCAGAAAAAATCGATACTTTGGAAACAATGAAAAATTAATTCTTTGAGAATCAATTCCATTTATTTTTGCTGGGTATATATAGATGTTATATATAGTATGTGGTCCCATGACATTCCCATGCGATTCAGAGAGAAAGAGAGAGAGAGAGAGTGTAAAATAAGTTTTAACTTCAAATTGGAAGAAATCTGCCACTACAAAAATCATGGAATATCCCATTTCCTTTCCAATAAATTTGTATTTGTTTATTAAATAAATACAATCACACACGCACATTCATGTTTGGCGAAAGTGTAAATGTTTCGAAATATGTTTAATGAATATGTGTAAATTTAAAAATGGCTAAAATTCCCAATGCTGCAGAGACTTAGAGATGTTTAAACAATTAGTCATGCATGCATATATAACTTTTAGCATTTTGCGGATATTTGTATTGCTAGCTTTTGCATAATTTTAAATTATCATAATATTTTCGCTTAAATTCAATTGGGGGACTTATGAATAACCTTAAAAACTTAAAATATTACTTCATATATTTAATTTTTTGGCACAAAACTTATCAACTGATACTTACACCATTTAAAAGTATATATTTTTAATATTTTGTCTTTTAGGCCACCATCTCAAGCTATTACGTACAATATAACATATTAACTTGGGTGTTAGGGTTATAACTGATTATATGCGAAAATTTTACGAGACACTACGATATGAGGAATACTGATAAAAAGAAAACTTTTTCCTTGAGACCTTCCTTATACGTACATTTCTTTTTTTACAATATCATTGACAATATGCAAATTACTCAAATAAAAGGTAAGTTTATGCAGGCATCATATCATATAATATTCGCAGCTTGTAAAAATTCCAAAAACAAAGTTATAACCCTATTGGATATACTTGAGATAATTTTTTTGTTTATCTACTTTGCCCTGGCAAGAAATGCAATTTAACTGCATCTGCTACATACACAATGATTTGGCTTGCAACATGAACTTTAATGCAATGTAAATATTAGGCTGGATCGACTCTATGCGGTATCCCTAGAAATGCCCAAAGAAAAAATATGTGTGAAATTTGAACCAATAACTTTCAATATTTCGAATATTTAAGCCTCTAAAATTTCGGCATATATTTTTTAAAAACACTGGAATTTTTGTAAATTTTGTATATAATTTGATCCATCTATTTTAATTAAATATTTTTATTTTTTTATCAGACTCGAGATCATAATTTAATGTTACTAACGAATAGTAAACACAAATTTTTTATAAAATGGAAAAAATTGTAAGGATCAGCGCTTGAGGAAGTGCACACTTTCGACCCGATCGACCAGGTCAGCCTCCTTATGAACCACCCAACCCACAAATAACTCATGGTTTTGAACAGGCATTTATATCACACACTCTAAGGAAAATGACTATGCGAAATTACATTTTTCAGTTAGTGAATGATTACCCGTTCAAATGAGCTTTAGAAATACCTTTTGGAAACAATCTTCGTTTTTCGAAGCACAAATTGACAGGGTTGCCATTCTAAATGTTAATGTTTCCATTTCTGGAAACGAATTTTTTTCCTACTAATTAATGTATTGTTTTCTTTGGAAAAGGGATAGAGTAGAGATGAAAAGTGGTGAAAGTTGAAGGGCTTCAGTACTCATACACATTATAAAGGGTGTCCCAAGAAGAACGCAATTTTTAAATCTGGCAACATTCGAAGTGTCATTGTTTGACATTTGAACAATTGTTATTGTTTGCTAGTAGAAGGTACGAGGTTAGTAAAAATGGAGCGCTACACGAATGAACAACGCATTCTCATTGTGAAATTGTTTTACTAAAATGGTGAAAGTTTTGCGGCTACAGTTCGCAAATTGCGATCAATTTGGGGTCACAATAATGCTCCAAAAGAGTCAACTGTAAAGAGATTAATGGATAAATTTGCCGAAACTGGGTCTGTTAGTGATGTAAAGACAACAACGCGCCATCGACCAGGTCGATCGACCGAAAATGTCGCAGCTGTACGTGATGATGTCGCTCAAACTCCATCCACCTCAATTCGACACCGAGCTCAGCAAATTGGTTTCTCCAAATCCACTTTGCAGCGAATTTTGACGAAAGATTTGCATCTTCATGCATACAAAGTTCAATTGACTCAGGAACTGAAGCGAAGTGAGTTCGTTAATTGGGTATTGGAGAGACAACATGAAAATGCTGATTTTGCCGATAAAATCATCTTCAGTGACGAGGCCCATTTTCATCTTGATGGCTTCGTCAATAGGCAGAATTGTCGCATTTGGTGTGAGGAAAATCCTCGAGTGATTCACGAGAAGCAAATGCATCCTCAACGTGTCACTGTGTGGTGTGGTTTTTGGGCTGGAGGAATCATTGGACCTTTTTTATGAAAATGAGGCAGGTCAAGCGCAAACAGTCAATGGTGTTCGGTATCGTGAAGTGATAACCAGTTTTTTCTTGCCTAGAATTGAAGAAATGAATGTGGAGGGCATGTGGTTCCAACAAGACGGCGCCACATGTCATACAGCCAGAGAAACAATTCAATTGCTGCATCAGTCATTTCCCGGTCGTGTTATTTCGCGTTTTGGAGATCAGAATTGGCCGCCTAGATCGTGCGATTTAACACCATTAGATTTTTTTCTTTGGGGTTTTTTGAAGTCGATAGTTTACGCGAATAAGGCGACGACGAATCAAGCCTTAAAAGAGGAAATTGGACGCTGCATTAATGAAATACCGCAGCATTCATGCAAAACGGTCATTGAAAATTTAATTAAAAGATCGCGTGCATGCCAGCAAAGCCGCGGCGGCCATCTGCACGATATATTGTTCCATACATAACCCCATTCTGTCTACTTTACGATATAATAAAGTTTCACGATTTTTTTTTAAATATCTGTGTTTTATTTAAAATTTAAAAATTGCGTTCTTCTTGGGACACTCTTTATTTTTAAATTGATGTCAATTTAGCTAGCCATTGCACCATAATGCCCAAAGTTGTTTGGTAAAAATTAGCAAGGCCGATTTTTATAAAATTCAAAACGGGTTATATTTTGACAAACAGAATTATACAAAAAATACACTTAAAAAAAGTTTGTAAGTTAAAATAAATGAAAATATCATTTAAAAGAAATGACATTTCATTTAAAAACCGGTCAACTTAACACAAATAAACTACAAGTTTCCGTTTTGTGGGTAAATTTTTATTAAATTTCATATAAATGAAAAAAATAAATGAAACTGAAAAAAATGGTAAATGATAGTAAATTATTTCGAATAAATGTATAAAAAAGTTAATATAGATATTTCTTTGAAAAATAAATGTATGTTCCTTTATTTTTAAATGGAACGGAAAACTTTTTTATTAAACTACAAACAGTTAAATACATATTATCCTGAGTGTATCTTCACACTGGCAATAAAACGCTTGACTGCAAAGATTACAAGAACAAACGCATGTACATGGCCACAAATAGAAATTGCTAAAGGTACAAAAATCACGTACCCAGCTAACCACTATGCCATCGTCAGAAATGCCCAGCCAGAAATTGCCAGCGATGTAAGACTCAATGAAATGGCAGAGTATTGAGTTCATAAAAATTATGATGCTTTATACAAAAAAGCTTTGCTGAAGGTTCCAGATTCAAGCCTGGTAACATAAACAAATACTTTTTTGGGTTTTTATTTTTTTATAAATTATTTTTTTAGGAACAACCTTTTCTTTTGTTTTCCAAATTTTGGAAATTTTATTTTGGGAACCCTATTTTTAGATCATCTTTTATTATGTTATCGTGTTGGCAACCCTAAAAATTGTATTTCTTCAGTACTTGTCCGAAACTTTGTGAACAAATAATAAATTGTGAATGTCTAATGATCACATTATTTTCGTATTTCGGAAGCACCTATACTTCCAGAGGATTATGGCTGGTTTACATACTACAATTATCGGTATAATTTTTCGTACTAAAAATAATTCCAAAAATCTTCAATCAGTCATTAGCGGGTGATCCTTAAACTTTAATATTGGAGTTTTGACAAACTAAAAAAAAATTTAAATTAAGCAAACTAAAAATATTTATAAATTTAGTCTAATCATTGAATTCTGTAAATTAATCTACAAACTCTTAAATTTCAAATATGCCAAAAATTGTAAAGTCTCGGGGAATCCTAGTAATGACTTTCCAATGAATTGATATTTTGCACATATTGCTTTTGTGGTAATTTCTCTCGATCCTCTAAAGAGGCGATGAAGAAATCAAATTTTCACTTTGTGCGCTCTCTCCTAATGAATATTATTTTAAAATTATTTTACTAAAAATTTAGCACAGCCAATAAAAGTTACCTACATCCATTCCACGTATAACACAGTTTCTTACAATGCCAATTGGTTCTAACGCGGTTTTCAAATAGATACACCCAGAGAAAAAATTTTTAAAGAAAAATATATTTTAATATAATTGATTTTTTTTTAAATTGACCAATAAGGACAAATAATTTAATAACAACATATTCTGAATGGTTGATTTTCAAAAAAATTTATTAATTATATTTTTTTAAATCTTAAAAGCACATGGTTGCAACATGATCACTGCTACTATATTATGCTTGATGCAATCGGGTATGGGTGACGCAATTAAGTTATTGGTTTATAAATAGATTCTAACCATCAATATGGTCGCTACCATAATTATTATTGTAAATATTTTATTATTTCATTTTAGCCACTTTTTATTTTATAACATGACTCGCTGTAGCCATACTGACTATGAACAAAATATGATTATTATGGAACTAAAAAATTCTGGCAACAATTATAAATAAAATACAATATGACTTTGATATTTAAAGTCATAATATTGTATCAGTTCAGTCACTCATGTAATAATGATGATCATTTCCACCTGGGGGTTTTTATTTTTGAAAATGCCTTATATATAAAAATGTAATTTACACTTATCAGTTTATTGTCAAAAAATTTATTGTCGAAAAGACGCTATATTAAGATTTAATATATTTTGATTCTCAATTAAAGCAATGTTTAAAAAATATATTTACTAATTTATTTCTTGTAAAGTAGCGTCTTTCTTTCTGTACTCAAGTCAATATTAATGAAATAATTTTTTATAAGAAAAAGTCTGTAGAACCTAAGAGTTATTTTATTCGCAAAGGGTTTTTATATAAAAT
The DNA here is from genome assembly GCA_949748255.1 of Eustalomyia histrio. Lineage (NCBI taxonomy): Eukaryota > Metazoa > Arthropoda > Insecta > Diptera > Anthomyiidae > Eustalomyia > Eustalomyia histrio. Next base: position 32,705,466 of record OX456525.1, on the reverse strand, counting down.
ACTAGATTTTTAGAAATTTTTATAATAGAAACATATTTAAATTCTATGGACTTTTCGTTAAAGTAAAACTCTCAGATTCTGCAAACTGTTTCGTAGATAAAAATTCATATATTCTTGAAAAAAAAATACAATTTTAAAAAATTTTTTAGATTCTGAGGACTTTTCATCATGAAAACCTTTTTCAAGTAGAAATATTTTTAGATTCTAAGGACTGTTTCGAAAAGAAAAGTTCTTAGACTTTAGAATCTAAGAATTTTTCTATACACACAGAGAAAAATTTTGTCAGTTTCCAACTGAAATATTGGTTTGAACACCAAAAATATTCAGCAACCACATCTGAATATACATGGTTATGGTACCCAAATTTATAGGTTGTTGCAACCAAAAGCCACTTTTCAATTCTGTCGGCATTTAATTTTTCTCTCTGTAGAAGAATCCAATAGAACCTGATTTTTTTTAATGCCTTAGAATTTAAAAAATTTTTAAGTATTTTTCTTCAAAAAAGTCTATAGAAAAAAAGAAGTTTTCTCAAAAAAATCCTTAATATCAAATTTTTTCTTTAGGGATAAGATTTAAAGAACTATTCCTAAATTTAAAGAACTTTGTCAGAGTTTCGAAGCATAATATAACTGTAGAGAATATGTTATAATAAAATTATGGTTATTTTATTATCATAATATAACAACTATTTATATTATTGTACGACTATGGTTGGCACAATCATAATCCCAAAAACATATGATGCTCCTGGAATATGATTGTTTCAACCATGGCTTTTCTTTGCGTGAATTATTTTCATTATTTGTAGGCATAAAAATGGATATTTAGAATATATATCTGGTTGCTTTAGTAGTGACTAATAAACTATATAATTGACTGTTACATTTTATAAGAAGTATGAAGTTTAAAACTTATAAATATTGTATGAAAACAGATTTTTAAAATATTATATAATACTTTCTGCATTTTATAAAATATTTCATAAGCAATATGAAATGTTACATTCGAAGAAAATCTATAAAGAATTTTATAGATATGGTCACAGATTTAAAATCATAATTAAATCAATGATCATAGTTAAATCGAATACCATATTAGAATAAAGATTTTTTTTTACGAATATTCCCAGCAAAAAAAATGGTAGTCATTCTGTGACTATAACTTCTTTCATTGCTTCCTAAACTTCAGTTGTCATTCTTTTATGATTTTTTGTTGTTATTCTAAAGCACTTCCAAAAGCATTCATGTGTTCAAATTTCAAATGCAGTAATCTGGATATAAACCCGATGCATATCTTAAAATATCACTCTTCATTAATTCTAAAGCATAAGTTATAGCATATCGTATATTTTTTGAATCTAAAGCATTTATTCAATTTGAAAAAATAGTTCTGATGAAATTTTTTAATTTTTTTATTCAATAATTTTTTATATTTTAGTTTAAAATTTCATAACGGTTAGAATTTATGCAGTTTTGCAATTTTTATAAAAGTTTTGAAAAATCAAGAAAAACTGATTTTTTTGACCTTTAATTAAAACTAGCTGTCCTGTCATTTGCATTTTTCAGCCTCAATTATTTATGATGACGCAATCTGTGCATTTTTGCATTATGTTTATTATTTAACACTACATCATTTCCAGTTTTAATTCAGAATTTACCAAAATAATTTTAAAATTGTGTAAAAATTATTTCAAATTGCCCAAAAATGTTTTAAAATTGTGCAAAAATTCTATTCACCCTTATGCTAGTTGTCGTCATCGACACAAGACAATGTCGTCTTGGGATTTTTTTTTGAAATTGGTATTGCCGTTGTCGTTATCGAAAATAATTGATAACTGTCGACAAGTATTTGGTATTCTGTAAGAAAATGTGACTACGATATTGTCTTGAAACGACTCTGATTTTGTCGACACAATTTTTAGTAACGACTTGAGGAAAAGTAATGACTGAAAAAAAAAAAACGAAAAAATGGGAGGAAATATCAAATTTATTAAATGCACTTGGCCCACCGAGAATAATGTGAGATGGATGGCAGAAGGTAAAGAAAGCATGATCATGTAAAGTGCATTATAAAAATATAACAAAATTTATTTATAGGTTTGGCGAGACTTAAAATTTAAAGTTAAAAAGAAAATGGTAGCCAACAAAGCCGAGTGTAATGCTACAGGTGGCGGAAGATTCAAGCAATTTATATTGAGCCCGCTGGAGGAAGCTGTGGCAAATCTTCTACAGTTTCAGAAACAGCTGAACCCTAAGTTAAAGTCGTTTCCAACACTGAGCTGGTACGACCTCTGGGCTAAAAATCTTAATGTAGCTGCCAACTTTATTGTTTTGGAAATAAATGTGGACTTGATTCCGGTTTTCAAATTAGGTGCTATTGTTTCCAGCACATCTTTGAAGGCTGTTTTATTTAGCCGAAAGTAACTTTCAAACCTTTTAAAAAAAATAGAAGATTAACATTCTTTAAAGTAACATACTTTGATTTTGCTACTCACTTGTTATCCGGCAGATTAGAGATATTGGATTTCTGTATGAGAAGTCTTCTTTCCAATACTAGATTTTCTTTATTTTCTTCATTACTGGTATCAGAATTTAAATTACACATAAAAAACATTTTTTCGCAAAAATAATAAACAAAATAAATCTGCCGACTCAATTTTTAGAGATGTGTTTTTGTTTAAATCGATAAACTGTCAACGTCGTTACAACACTGTTTTAGAATACCAATTTGATGTCGAAGTGATGTCGACGTCGAAGCAAAGTGATGTTGACTCAAAAACGACGACGACATTGACAACGACAACTAGAATAAGGGTGATTATATTATTTTAAAATTGTCTAAAAATGTTTCAAAATTGTAAAAATGTTGTAAATTATCCAAAAATATTTTTAAATTTGTCTAAAAATTCTTAAAAATTTTGGATAATTGGTTCAAAAATGTTTTTTCACTAATGCAGAATTATTTATTCGTTTTAATAAAGAGTATTTGTACATCAATGCATAAATTTCGCTTTCTTAAACTTCTTTTTCTGCATTCTTATGAATTAAATTTTCATCAAAGCTTAAATATTACAAAGTATATAAACATTTCCCACTCATGCATCAGAATATCTAATCATTGTATTATCATTGCTTCCTTAGAGTAAAGTATGATTAATGCTAGTAACTACAATTGAATACTTCCATCCTATGACACGCTAATGTTAAATTCATCGATGAAACCATCAGAAAAGAAGTGATGCCTTTGCCATAGTAGTGATGCTTTTATTGCTTCTTTGGCAGCTTCATTTTTGGTGGGTTTTTAAATTAAGTAAAACTAATATTAAAATATACAGGGTTCAAGTAACAATAAACTTTTTCTTACTTAAATTATAATATCAACATTTTCGATTTTATTTTTTGTAGTTTAGAAATAAATAGAAATATATTAAAATTATAAATTAAACAAACTTAGTTTGATGTCGCAGCTGTTTAAATTTTTTTTTGTGGATGAAGGTTTTTCTTTGAGTATAGATGAGTCCCATCCCATAGAAAAGTTTTTCTTTGCATTACGCGGATTTTCTGCTTAGATCAAAAATCCGAAAAAATGACGAAAATCTAACAAAGTTCCTGTATTCTTGTGAAACCACGTTATAAGAAGGAAGGGTGTACATAAAAATTACATACTAAGCAAGTGTATTTTATTGAGAATTTAAAGATGTAGACTCAAAAATTATTATAGCAGTATCTTAGTATGAAAATGAAATACTGGAATTTTTTTTTGTGTGGGTCAAACGGAATTGTTCGTTAGCTGGTAGACAACAGCAAAAGATCGGTTTTAGTTGTACCTAAATTTTTAAAATATTACTTTTGTCTGTCACTGGTGGTTCAAAATCAATTGTCTATTATTTGTTCTCACACATGTTTCTAAGAACTTTTTTTTCTGAGTGTATATATTTCTTATGCTCTCCCTTTATTTAGGTTTACTTTTTTCATAAAGTGCAAAATAACATCTTTTCCCTTTCAATGAATTGAAATAGCAATAAATCTTCTGCTGTGGCAAGGTTAAATTTGTTTTTAAGAAAAACAAACGAAAGTAACATTATTATTTTTTTTAATGCACACGGGTTGCAACAAAGGGCTTTAAAAATATAAAAAAAATGTATGCAGTTTAAAATATACAAAAAAAAACACCAAAATATGTTTACATACACAGTAGGATGTCACTTATTTACAAAAATAAGTACTTTTTATATCGAAAACCAAGATTACTATGCGGACCAGTTTTAACAACCCAATAAACATTTTTTCTGGAATTAAGGCAAAAATCAAGTGTTTTTCAAGTCATATTTTCCAATTTCAAGCCTTGATTTATACTTTAATTACACTTTTACTCAATAGCATTTTCCAGCAAAACGAAAACTGGAATTCAAGACGAACATTATAGTGAGAATATACTTCAATGCAAGTTCAAACACTTGTTTTCAAGCCCTTACCTCAAGCTTAAACAAAGCCATAAAAACATACAAATATTTTTATAATTTTTGTTTTGTATATTTAATCTTGATTTTTATTTTTGGATGGTTTTTTCACTAATCCTTCTTTTATTCAGAAGCGTAGAAATTTGTAGAATCTTTCTGAAATAAGAAAAAAGATAATATGAGGAGAGTGTTTAGGTCCAAATAAATGTGGCTTACCTTTTCGTGAAAATTCATGGAAGAAATTCAGATTTTATAAAAATCTTTACAGAAAAATTGTAAATTTAAGCAAATGTTTTTTTTTTCCATATTTTATTTTATATTATTTATTGAATCTTCACTTTTAAAAACTGTGAACTAACAATAATTATCCAAATCTTAAAACTAAATATTAATTGTTGAGTCCAGCCAGTGCCAGACTAATGTTATGTGGTTCAACTGGGACCATTATTTCCCCTTATTATTAGCGGTCCAGATCCGCAGTGTCCCTCCTCCTAAGACGCTGGTGGCCGTGATTATCAGTTAAGTTACGGGCTAGTATGTTGGGGTGTGTTTCCAGTTTTGTTAAATAGCGTTGACAGTGTCTAATAATTTCATCTTTGACCAGGGGTACATTTAGGTCTTTATGTATGTTGTAATTCCTAACATACCAGGGTGCGTTCGTGATCGTCCTCAAGAATTTATTTTGCATTCTCTGAATTTTCCCTATATTGGACGCAGAGGCAGTACCCCAGAGCTGAATTCCGTAGCGCCATATGGGTTTCATGATCGACTTGTAAATGAGTAATTTGCAGTCCAGGCCTAGTTTAGAGTTTTTGTAAGCCAAGCGAGTTGAGCAGTTTCTAGCCTCATCTGAGTTATTTTCGCATCTAGATGATTTTTCCACGTGAGTCGACGGTCAAGGTGAATACCGAGATATTTCAGACATGTGTGTTGGGGTATATTCAGATTATTAATTTTAATGGGTGGACACGTCTCTTTTCTCAGTGTGAAAGTAATGTGGATACATTTCTGTTCATTCACCTTAATTTTCCACTTATCCAACCAAGCTTCCAATTGTGAAATGTGAGTCTGTAACATTCTAGACGCTATTTTTGAGTCATCGTGGACGCTTAAGATTGCAGTATCGTCAGCGAAAGTTGATGTGTGGGTATTAATATCTAATGGCATGTCTGAAGTATAAATGATATATAACAGAGGACCCAAAATGCTACCTTGTGGAACTCCGGCTTGTATATCTTGAGGAGAGCTGACAAAACTTTTTTCAGCAAGAGTGAATTTTCGATTTGTTATATAGCTTTTGAGTAGCTTGTGAGTATTTGTTGGTAACAAAAGTTTTATTTTAAACAGTAGACCTTCATGCCAAACCTTATCGAAAGCCTGTGAAACATCGATAAAAAGGGCAGAGCAGTATTTTTTCTCCTCGAACGTTTTTCTGACAACAGTAACTAGCCTGTGGGCTTGCTCAATGGTGCTGTGTTTTCTCCTGAAGCCAAATTGGTGTGATGGAATACAGTTGTTTTGTTCCACATAAACAGTTATCTTTTCCATTAGGATTTTCTCGAACAGCTTTGACAAATTGGATAATAGGCTTATAGGCCTATACGATTACACTTTTGTGTGATCTTTGCCTAGCTTGGGTATCATTTTAACGAGTGAAACTTTCCATTCTGGGGGATAGTATTCAAGGCGTATAATAGCATTAAAAATAAAGAGAATTATCTTTAATGCTATACGGGGTAACTCCAAGAGCATCCTGTTACCGATTCCATTGATACCGGGAGCTTTTTTGGGGTTTAGTTCAAAAATAGCCTTTTCGACCTCTCTCATCTCAAACGTTAATCGGGTAGCTGCTCGGTGCTGGGGTAAAATCGGTGGCAACTCTGTTACAGAACTTGTTATATTTGGCGTGAATACTTTCCTTAAATGTTCTACAAACAGATCTCCTTTTTCAGTATCATTTCTAGCCCAACCTCCGTCTGATTTTCTCAAAGGAGGCTTACATAAGACAGGTCTTTTTAAATTTTTCGTTGCACGCCATAATGAGTAATCAGTTCTTGATGTTGGATCTAAATTTTCAAGATATCTGTTTAATGAAGCAGTTCTCTTATGTTCACGTAGCTTTCTTAATTTTTTAGTGCATTCTTTCAACCGTTCCTTAAGTAGAGGAGATCTGTGCTGTTACCACTGTCTTCGAGCTCTTCTTTTTTCATTTAAGAGTCGTTCGACATCGGCAGACAAAATAATATTTTGTCTGTTGTGTCGGGGGGTTTGGTAGCAAGTTGAGCAGCAAGTTTGAGATTTACTTCAAAAGTTTGAATCGAGAGGTCGATATCTTCCGGTGTTCTTAGCGGTATGTTTTCCGAGCAATGTGTACTGATAAATTTTTTATTTGCAAAGCAAATGTTTTAATTTTATTTTAAAATATTGACAATAAGCGAAAGTCATAAAGCAAAGTGTTTTTAATTGTATGAACTTGATTTTGACTGTAAAACATCACTTAAAATAAATCACAATACAAGCAATATTTAAAGCACTTGAATTTTTAACTTTTCAATGTTAATTGGGAATTTTTAGCCATAATTGGATATTATTGGAATTATTGAAGACAATATATTTATGTTACGAAAATTGAAGCCGAGCCGCGAATAACACTTTAAGCGACAATTTTTACAAAACCTGTTTTTTCCAGATTACCGTTAGAATAACTCTCTTTTATGACTTAAAAATTAAATTAGCCAAAATTATGCAGGATTCGTTATCAAAATGAAATCTAAAGAAGTCATTCAGTGGGATACACCTACAAGTTTTGAAACGTTTCTTACGTTTCTCAACAATTTAAATTTTGTCACTTATAACGTTATTTGCGGCTCTGCTTCAATTAATCAATTTCTCTTTTTTATTTTGTAGTTTTTATATACTTTGAGGTTTTTGTCTTTTATTTCTATAGTTTATAGAGAGCTTTCAATCTCCGTATATTTACAAAAAACAAAGCAAATTAAAGATGTTTAGCAAGGTTAATACATGTATTTCGCTCCGGCAAAAGATCTCTTCAGAATCCAAAGTTTTAGACAAGCTAGAGCCTCTAAAGGAAAGCAGAGCCTGAACAAGAAACCTATTATTATTATTGCTACATTTCTGTCACACATGTAGCTAATTTTTTTTCCTAACTTGAACAATATTGATGCTAAAAAAAGAACCAAAAATGTTATATTTATACAGAAAAAAAATAATATTTTTTGGTTATATTCGGGCTCAAGTAATAATTATTAGTTTTTTGCTTTTTTTTTGAATGAACTGAATTTTATAAAAATTAAAAGAAATATTCGGAATATGTCTCAACATTGACCGCCATGCACCAAAATCAATATCTAAGCTTGTCAAAAATAGTACCAAAACTACTCAGATAAAACATTGGTTTGAATGCGATCCAATTATTCATATTTCCAATCAATTATACAAATAAAATTCGTTTTGTAGCTCAGTAAAGTATAAATGATTATTTATTTGGCGAATGTATTTGAAAATTGGTGCAATCAAATTTATTTAAAAATTGTTTTTATCCAAAAATGGTAACTATCGAACATAAATGGTATCTTGAATTTCATTAAATTAGAATTTCAGTTGAATTAACCGAATTGCAAATTGTATAATTTATAAACGCCACTAATGATTGGCATTGGTTAAATTCCTAACTAGCCATCAACATATATAAGTGTTTGCGTTGTAGTTGGTATAGAGGCAGTCTACAGGTTGGTTGAAAAGTTCCTGCGCTCGAAATGAAAGAATACTGTTTTTGTTACGAAATATATTTTTTTATTCAACATAATCTTCTAGAAGCTCAATACACTTGTTCCAATGATCTTCTAATACTTTTATCCCATCCTTATAATGGTTTTCCGGAAGCTCTGCAAAATAACCGTATACGGCTGCTATGGCCTCTTCATTCGACGAAAAATGCTTTCCACGAAGGAATTGTTTGAAATTTCTGAAGAGATAGTAGTCACTGGGAGCCAAATCTGGTGAATACGGTGGATGTTCAAGCAATTCGTAATTTAATTCTTTAAATTTAGCCATCGTCAAAACACTTTTGTGAACAGGTGCATTGTCTTGATGAAAAATGATTTTTTTCTACTTTAAACCAGGTCTTTTCTCACGAATTTTTTCATCCAGCTGATCCAAAAGGCTGCAATAATATTCAGAGTTGATTGTTTTACCTTTCTGAAGATAATCAATCAACAAAATTCCTTTTGCATCCCAAAAAACTGATGCCATAACCTTCTTTGCTGATCGTTATGACTTCACCTGCTTTGGAGCTAATAAACCAGCTTCAGTCCAATGTAAACATTTTTGTTTCAATTTAGGATCATGGTGGTAGATCCAAGTCTCATCCATAGTTATAAAACGACGCAAGAAGTCGGTTTTATTTGGCTTAAAACGCTCCAAATTACGTTGAGAAATTTGTTTTCGATCCAGTTTTTGTTGAATTGTTAATGTGTGCGGCACTAACTTCCCAAACAGTTTTTTCATACGTAATTCTTCATGTAAAATATGGAGTACTCGTTCGTCTGAGATACCTATGGCATTAGCAATTTCACGCTTAGTCACACTTGGATCTTCACTAACCATATTATGTACCTGCTCAATAATTTCTGATGTGGTTGCAGTTTTTGGTCGTCCTTCGCGTGGATCGTCTTTAAGGCTGGTACGTTTAAATTCACTAGCCCAAAATTCAACGGTGCGTTTTGAAGGTGAGGACTCCTCATACACTCTAACAATTGTTCTTAAATTTCCTTTGCTTTTAAACCCTTCAAAACAAACAATCTAATGTCTGCACGATATTAAATTTTTTCCATATTAAAAAAAATCCATGACACGTCAACTTCAAATGGCTTGTAAACAAAGAAAGAATTGACAGAATGACTTGCAACTTTGCATGTGTTCTCAGGACAGTTATACCAACTTGAGAAAAAAAAGTTTGGAGCTAGCAGTGCCATCTCTTGGTGAGCGCAGGAACTTTTCAACCAACCTGTAGTACTCCGAATTTCCGAGTTCGAAGCCCCAAAAAGGTAAACATTTAAAAAATTATTTTTTTTTTTTAATAAAACAATCAAATGGTTAAATAACAAAATTATCAAAAATATCAACACAAGAACACTCAAAAAATATATTTAAAAAAAAAAAATTGTATAATTTCAAATGAAGTCAATTGTCGTTACCGCCAGAATTTGACTGAAAACAAATTCAGCGGCCACAACTGATGCTATTTTCTGGGTATATCAGCCAGTTTTATCTCAGCAAACATACCAATATGAAGATGATTTCCCAACTGTATTATCTAGACGAAAATTTTGTTTGCGGAAATAATTTTCTGCAAAGGAAAATAAATATTTTTTATTTGCAATTTTTTAAATTCTAACGTAAAAATTAGATTACCTTGCCTTATATGATTTATTTTTGCTAAATTTCCGTCTGTCAGTTGATAAAATGTCGCTAATTCCCATTTTTTCCAAATTTTTTTTTTAAATTTTTTCCAACTGACAATAATTTTTACATATTTTTTTGTTTATCTTCTCAGGGTTATTAAAAAATATCTTCGCAATAAATTGTAATATCGCCTAAATATCTTCCAGCAGATAAAAATATGATAAGTCCACATTACTACTTTAACAATTTTTTTATGGCGATCAAAAGAAGATATTTCCGTTATATCTTCTTGACGATATTTCTTCCAAATGTTTATTGGTATTGTGAACACTTAAGTTTTTTTTAACTTATGTTTTATTACTTTAGTCTTCAATTCTAAGCAATATATATTTCAACTCAGTTAACAAAATGTAGGCACTGAATGTATTAAACTACATAAAAATTTTTATTTTAATTTATTTTATTTAATTTTATTCTGTTTTATTTTCTTTCTATTTTATTTTCTTTTTGTTTTTGTTTTTGTTTTTATTTTTTTATTTTATTTATATTATTTTTAACATCTTAAATTTTAGAGCTTTTAAGGTTGGTTTTTCATAAAAAAAAATTTATTTATTTTTCAGAATTTCCCTACTCTATTGTTATTATTATTATTTTCTGAAAATACTGCACAATGGAGTAACGAAATACTGAAAAATAAATCAAATTTTTATTTATAAAACCTTAAGCTGAAAAATTTAAGAAATTAAAAATAAAAGAAAAAAAAGGTTAAATAAAAGTTAATAATTATTTATTTTATAATTTATTTTATTTTGAAAAGTAACAATTCCCAAAGTTCCATACTTTCTCTTAAAATCCATTATTAAAACTGAATGCAAGTGTACTTAATTAAAACAAAAGTCATTATTAACGTTCAGGTCTGAGAATAAATAATATAAATAATTAAGGAGGCCCACGAGGCGTATGATTATTATATACTTGTTTCGTTCATAACAATCATACGCACTGATGATCTTCTATATACATAAAAGGGCAACGAAACTGACTGCAGTCCAAATTGCTGGAGTCAAAAACTTGAAATTTAGCCGTTAGGAGGTGATTTTTGGAAACTTCAACGGAGAGGGGCTGAAAGGGAAAAAGTCTCCTCATTGACGGCCTGCCCGAATCCCTTAGGCTGGAAACCTAAAATTAAAAATATATATTCCTTGTACTGATGTAGTACATTTTTAAATTTTTTTCAGGAGGAACAGTCTCCTCGCAGTGGCTAGAACAATAAAATTTAAAATATGGTATCCATGCAGCATGGACTAATTCACAGGTAAGTTACTTTTTGGAATTTTCGCCAGTAGGGACTTTATAAGGGAAAAGTTTCCCCTTAACAATTTTGGCTACAAAACTGTAATTTTAAGTATACGTTCCGTGGAATATGAAATTATTTACTGAAACTTACTTTTTAAATGTTTTGAGGAACGTGGTATAATAGAGGTTTAACAGGGAAAAATTCTACCTGCCCGAATATCATGTGGCAGAAAACTGAATTTTTAAATATGTATTCCGTGGTATATTCAAATTTAGTTTTGGTTAACTTTTTGGAATTAACCTAAGAACATTTTAAAATTTTAGATTCAAACGTATGCACAAACCGCTTTAAATCTGATATTCGTGATATGTTTGTCCAGGAATATGGTCTTATTCACTGATAGAATACTTTTTGGAATTTCCCCAAGGAGAATTTTACAATACAATCGGAATTGAAATTGGAAAAAGTGCCGAAAACTGAAATTTAAAGGAGATAAATTGAGACACTAAAATTGGGAAACACAACATAAACGGAGAACGAGTGGAATTAAAATATTGGATAAGGGGAACAAAATAGAATGGAACGGGTACAGAGTTGAATTGAAATATAGGAACGAATTTGTATATAACGGGAAACGAATGGAATTAAAACACTAGACAAGAGAAACAAAATGGAATAAAACGAAGTACGCCTAGAACTGATGCACCAAACACAGCGAACGAAATTAAATGAGAGAGGAAACAAGTGGAGTTGTAAAACTAGACATGGGAAAAGAAATGGAATGAAACGGTAAATGCGTAGAAATTTAACACTAAACACAGGCAATGAAATGTTATATTGCGAGTGCGTATTTTAGTCATATTTATTGATTTTACGTTCTTCGAAAATCTTATCCCTCAATAGTAATTATTTTTTTAATTGGCGCATTCTCAATTGCAATCAAGTTCTTAAAAATCGATAATTTTATATGAATTAATTCATCAATTTATAACTACACTCAATTCATTATTCCCATGTATGGTAGACATCAGTAAGATGGGATTTTTGGATATTTTGCGGGTCGGGTTAATAGAAAAAATTAAAAATATATGTTTTCAGGAGTATGTGCTAATTTAATAAGGTAACTCTTTACATTTGCAAAAGAAGAAAAGTGCATACTTTAAGACCTTGCCCAGACCACATTGGCTAAAAATTTAATGTTTGTTTTGGAATATGAAATATGTTTGAAAGGTAATAAAGAGCTGAATAAATCGTTTCGAATAGAAACCATAAATTAAAAAAATGTGATTCCTGGATAGATTAATAATTTACCAGAAACGTGCTTAAAAATGGGTGTTCGAAGGTGCAGTTTTAAAACCGTTTTTGGCTAGAAATCTGAAATTTAAAATTAAGAATATGTGACGTAATTGTGTCCTGTCAATACATATATATTTTAGTTTGGAAATCAGACAGTTAACATGTTTGTTTCTGGGATGTGGGCTTTTTCAATGAATGTATACTTTTTGGAATTTCAGAACAAAGTGTTATGTTTCAAAAATAGTGTCCGTTTAATAAGCTCGGGCTTAATCCAGAAATCTGAAAAAAATAATTTAAAAAAAATTTTCAATTTTTTTTAAAAAGCAAAATTCTTAGAAAAAAGAGTACAGATTTCTTCTTAATATCTACTGATATTTAAAACAACCACAAACGAGGTATCACGCCTTTATGCTAATATTTAATATATGTGTTTAATGGGAAAACTAGATTTATAAAACAAGTTTTCATTTAAACTAGTTTCCTATGGGGAAATCGAAATATATGAACATGGGCCTGTATGTGATCATCCATGTGTATGCATGATCATATACGTCCATGCATAGTTCAATATATGACCATACATGATCTCATATGTGACCATATATCTTGAGGAAATTTAAGGCCCCATAATTTCATACATGATCATATATTTTCATAAATAAATTGTGTATGCTTATGTATGACGGTAAACTACCATATACCTTAAAATTTCATGTATGTCGATATGCTGAAGTATGTATAAACGTATATGATCATGTACAGTGTACATTGTGTACATTGTACACCCATGTATTGCCATATACCGTCTTATGTATTGTCATGTATGTTTATATATATTTCGATTTTTGCATGGGTTCTTAAACCTAAAGTTGGAAAAATAATCATCAAGTAAGGAGACACGAATTTCACATCAAGGAAATTGGTAGAAAATTTTGAGGTTTCTCTTAGGTCCCATGTAGATCCATAATATACGTAATCATTAATTTTAAATTAAAATAAAAATAAAAAATTTTATCATGTGTTAAAAAAGGAAGAGCTGAATAATTTAGATACGAGATCGGTTACTGAACCTAAAATTTATAAATCTCTAACTTATGTTCCTCTTATATCTGAAAGATTAGAAAAATCATAATATAATATGAAATATATAGTGAGATAATATGAAATATATAGTGGGGCATAAAACATATTACACATTAGGTAGATTATTTAGCAAAACGAAAGATAAAATAGATAAATACGATATGTCAAATTTAGTTTATAAAATACCTTGTAGTGGAAATGATAGTGGGAATATGTAGGTACAATAAAGAATAAATTAAAAACAAGAATTGCAGGACATAAATCTGATCAAAAATACAGGAACACCTCCTTTACGCAATAAGCAGCATTATCATTATATTGCACGAATTTTAATCGTTACCCTGAAATAACAGACATTTAGTTAATAAAAACTAGGATAAGTATTATTATGTTAAATAACATGTATATAAAATATTTTTGTTATTATATTATAATTTTTCAAATATTGTTATTTTTGCTTTCTGTGATATTTTTACTTTTTAATATTGACAAAAAATAATTTTTGATTTACCGCCTTTTTAAAAAAAAAAATGTTATATATAAGTTTTCAATTTATCATTTTCATTTATTAATTATAAAAAACAATTTTCCCTGAAGACGTCACTCAATGTGGTGACGAAATATTGGGATAAATAAATATTTATAATTAATTTTTTATAAATAAATGATCTTTAGTTCGATGAGAAATATTACTCAAATCAAGAAGATCGAAGAAAACTAAAAGAATGACTCTACAAAATCTTTGAAAAATTTAAGTCGAAAACAAAGTGCCACCCTTTTCTACCACATTTATCTTTATATACCTACATTTATTTTAACAAAATGTTCAGTGCTTTTAGGACAAAAATAAAAAAAAAATAAAATGGAATGAGGAAATATTGCAATGAAGCAACAAAACAAAATCTGTTTAAAGTTGTTAGTATAAATGTATAAAAGTGAAATTTTGTTTGCGATTTACAAAAATTTTATTTCCCTAATAATTTGTATTTATTAAAGCTTTAAACGTTATTAGACTTTTTTTTTATACTGGATGAATGAGTTAAAAAAACCGCAATTAAAAGAATCCCTTTTTTTTATTGGTTTATTGTGTCGTAATTAAAAAAAATATTCCAACTTTTATCAAAACTGACACATCATCCAAGATATCACAAGACACAACAACCGTGCAACATGTATTTTTCTCATTTAACATTATCTTGTTCTTAACTCATTTCATTGATAAATAAGTAAAAAAAAAGTAAAAACATGTAAAGAAATTACAGTCGGCCAAGACCGACTACGCGATAACCGATATCAGAATGTATAAAGTCCTACAGAAAGTTGGATCCAAAAGTTATAATGGCTTGAAATAGACATTTCTTCAGATAAATTCAGTAAAAATAAAATCTTTTTTGGTAAATTTTGTTTTTTCCTTGTGGGTACTAAGTAAATATACAGGTTGGTTGAAAAGTTCCTGCGCTCGAAATGAAAGAATACTGTTTTTGTTACGTAATATATTTTTTAATTCAATATAATCTCCTAGAAGCTCAATACACTTGTTCCAATGATCTTCCAACAATTTTATCCCATTCTTATAATGGTTTTCCGGAAGCTCTGCAAAATAACCGTCTAGGCTGCTATGGCCACTTCATTCGACGAAAAATGCTTTCCACGAAGGAATTGTTTGAGATTTCTAAAGAGAAAGTAGTCACTGGGAGCCAAATCTAATGAATACGGTGGATGTCCAAGCAATTTGTACTTTAATTCTTTGAATTTAGCCATCGTTAAAACACTTTTGTGAGCAGGTGCATTGTCTTGATGAAAAATGATTTTTTTTTCTTTAAACCAGGTCTTTTCTCACGAATTTTTTCATCCAGCTGATCCAAAAGGCTGCAATAATATTCAGAGTTGATTGTTTTACATTTCTAAAGATAATCAATCAACAAAATTCCTTTTCCATCCCAAAAACTGATGCCATAACCTTCTTTGCTGATCGTTGTGACTTCACCTGTTTTAGAGCTGAACAGCCAGCTTCAGTCCACTGTAAACGGTCTTGTTTCAATTAATGATCATGGTGGTAGATCCAAGTCTCATCCATAGTCATAAAACGACGCAAGAAGTCGGTTTTATTTGGCTTAAAACGCTCCAAATTACGCTGAGAAATTTGTTTTCGATCCAGTTTTTGTTGAATTGTTAATGTGTACGGCACTAACTTTCCAAACAGTTTTTTCATACGTAATTCTTCATGTAAAATATGGAGTACTCGTTCGTCTGAGATGCCTATGGCATTAGCAATTTCACGCTTAGTCAAACTTGGATCTTTACTAACCATTTTATGTACCTGCTCAATGATTTCTGCTGTGGTTGCAGTTTTTGGTCGTTCTCGCGTGGATCGTCTTCAAGGCTGGTACGACCACGCTTAAATTCACCAGCCCAAAATTCAACGGTGCGTTTTGAAGGTGAGGACTCCTTATACACTTCTAATAATTGTTCATAAATTCCCTTTGCTTTTAAACCCTTCAAAACAAAGAATCTAATGACTGAACGATATTCAATTTTTTCCATATAAAAAAAATCAATGACACGTCAACTTCAAATGCCTTGTAAACAAAGAAAGAATTGACAGAATGACTTGCAACTTTGCATGTGTTCTCAAGACAGTTATACCAACTTGAGAAAAAAAGTTTGGAGTTAGCAGTGCCACCTCTTGGTGAGCGCAGGAACTTTTCAACCAACCTGTATTAACCTTTTCAGACATTAAATAGAACCAGTTGAGATAAAAATCTGAAATTTTCAGTATAAGCTAATTTGAGGGTGCTGATTCCAAATCTGAAGTCAGATTACAGGTAAGTAGTCTCACCTGTCCGCAAGGTGTTGTCCAATATATTGGACAAAATTACTCGGTGGATATATTTCTCCTAAGCAAACTTTCAGACAATACATGTAATTAAATGAGACAAAAGTAATAAACAAATTTATTTTGTATGATATTTAGAAAAGCAATTGCTTTCACGTTTTACACAAAGATAAACATTACATTTTTTGCAAATAATAAATGACTTTTTGGAACAACCGACCATTTTACAGCATTTTACTTTTCAAAAATTCTGGTAAGTGGTTGTGACCATCGTGCTGAACTTCTTTAGCAGGAGCACTTTGGTTTGTTCTTTTTCGCTTCAGTGGTTTTTGTAACGGTTCAGTATCAATGGTTGATATGGAGCTTTTTGGTGTTGTTTCTGCCGGACATGTAGAAGTTCGAGATGGTCTGCCTCTACGCGGTGTATCAATGTCATTATCTTTTTTCTGCAATTTTAATAACACATTTGCTACATCAGCTCGAAAATTCAAAGAATCCAAAATATCTTTTTGAGGAACTCCATTCACGACACATGCTTTTTTATACTCCATCCACGAAGCTGTTAGCGCCAAATCAACAAAATGCATTATTACACGTACGGTCCATTTTGAAGTACGAATGTTGATTCGATAGTACTGTAGCATTTGATCTAGGAGGTCCACTCCACCCATATTTTCATTGTATAAACGAACAACTTCAGGACGACTAACCTCCACGTATTTTGATGTTTTTTTGTCCCATCTCTTCGCCATATCTGATATACCGACTCCTACAAAGTTCGAAGCTAGGTTTACAACTTTGTTGTCAAACCACCTAATCAAAAATTATAAACTCGTTCAGAAATAAATATGAGGATGAAACTTAAAACCTACCTTGTAAAAATCACTTTTCCATTTTCACTACAGCATTCTGAAGCAGAACCTCTTCCACGCTTACTTAATACTTTTTGATCCGGCAAAGGTGGATTGCTAAATCGATTGCTTCTAACAGTTCCTGCTGCATAAATACCTCTGTCCAGCAGAATTTCAAATAATTGAAAAGATGGGAAATAATTATCAAAGTATAACTTATGACCTTTAGATTGCATTGGAATACGCTTTGCTAATTCTAATACGACTGCTGATCCACTTCCTACGGTCTTAACTAATATTTCGTTGAGTGGTGTTGTAGAACCTTGGTAGACAATGAACTCATAGGGCAATCCACTTTTACCGCACAAAAAGAACACTTTGATACCCCATGGACAAGGTTTGCCTTTAATATATTGCAGGCCGGTAAATTTTCCTTTGAATGGAATTATTTGCTCGTCCACGCAAAGATTTTCCTCCAAGGGCAATTGGTGAAGTCGACGACGTACCTGTTCAATTACTGGCCTTATTTTGTACATTCTATCCTGACATTGTTTTGGCCGAACTGAAATATCTGTTACATGAAGATAGTTACATAATAAAAAAAAACGATTGACCGTCATATTTTCATAGAACATAGGCATTCCCCAACGCTTATCAAAGTACATACGCACTCGAGGAAACTTTAAACAACTCATCATAATATGAAGACCAAAGAATATACGCATTTCATCAGCGTTGGATTGTTTAAAAGACGACTTGCCTTGCTGTACGGCATATAAATTTGTGTAATATGCGGCGTTTTCAAAAAATTCATCATCGAAATATTTTTGGAAATGTTGAAATGGAGTTTCTAAAATAATGTTATCATTTGGCGGAACAAATGCGACAAGTTCTTCATTTCGTAAGAGCCTATTTTTCCATACAATATTCTTTTTTTAGTGAATTGGATTTTGGTGCTTTCAGAATTTTCGAAAGAGTTTTGTGGTACTAAATCCACCAAGTGGGTCAGTTCAATTCCCAGAGCCGTAAATTCAGTTTCCGAAAGAGTGGGCACCTCAATTTCTTCTAAGACTTCGTCATCTTCAATTTCTTCCGGCAATGTTTCATGGTCTTCAACTTGACCCACTTTATCAGGCAACTTACTAAGAGGAAACTGATGGTCAACCTCATCATCTTCTCCTGCATCGCTTACGTCAGAAGATTCTTCTAACAGTTTTAAGATATCTTCTTCACTTAGTAGTCGTTTTGAAGTCATTTCATAAAAAAACACCAGTATTGGCAAAAAATAAATGTCGCAAATTCCAAAAACTGCAACCACAAAGTAAATTTGTCCAATATAAGGGACGTGTATTAAAATGCTTCTAAAGACTTTATTTTTATTAAATTAAATGGAATAAACATACTAATAGCTTAAAAACTAATTAAGTAATACTTACAAATTTTTTTCAAAGCGTAAAATAACGTTATTTTCCTTTTAAACTAACACTGAATATACCAAATCGCACAATAGCAAAATTACTTTTGAAAACCACTTAGTTTTACAAGAATTAATTAAAAATAACACTTCTAAAACACGTGCGTGTAAAGTTTAACAAACACACTTTTTATAACGGTAAATACCTTAAAAATCGGTTTATGTATGTCAAAGCTACATTACTTCAAAGAGAAAAAAAACAAATGTCCAATATATTGGACAAAATGTCTGAAAGGGTTAATATTATTTTAACTAAAATCAGTAGAGTTCGATCCTAACCCAGTATGTGTCACCGTACTAAATTTACTATAACATAAATACCCTCAAATCTGGCATAACGTATACACGGGGTAATATATAATAAAGAGGGAACAGTAAGTCCCTCGCAAATTATTTCAGCCGAATGTAAATATATTAAATATCCTAAGGGCATGTAATGTGAATTTTAACAAAAATTTGCTATAAAACTAAATATCACCACATTAATAATACTTTTTATAGGCTGGACAAAATTTGGCAAATAATCCGAGAAAAAGCTGAAGGCAGCGCTGCAACATCTTCTTTCCAAAAAGTCACAAAAACAAAAATCAAATAAAACTACCAGAACTAACATTTTCTAAAATATAAGAGAATAAATTTTCAGAATATGTTTCTCTTTCAAACAAAAAAAAAAAAATTAATATTTTGGGAATCTATTTCGAAACAAAATACTTTCGATTTAAAGAAGTTTTGCTTTAAAAATCTCATACTTTGTAAAACATTATATTTTCAATATATTTTCTCACAGCAAAAACTTCAGATTTTGAGTGCTTTTTTGAGTTAACAAACCTGAGATTCTCGAAATTCTTTCTTTAGAAAGGAATTTATAATTATAAGGAATTTTTTCAATAAAAAATCTCTTATACTGCAGACTTTTTAAAGTCGGAAAACCTCTCATTCTAAAAACTTTATTTTAGCAAAAAAACTTGTAATTAAAAAAAAAATCCCATAGAAAACACTTAAAAATCCGATAACTTTTCCTACAGAAATAAATTAAAAATTAAAAGTTTTTTCTACACGAAAAAGTCCTTTAAGTCTTATACTATTTTTGTAGTCTTTAGAATCTTAAAATTTTTCTATATGAAAAAGTTAACAGAATCTAAGTCATTTCATACGTAAATTCTAAGAATTTTCGCAAACGAAAAAGTTGCCAGAATCGAAGTGATTTCCTATTGAAAAGTTCTCATAATTCGAGACATTTTCTAAAGGAATAAATTCTTAGAATCTGAGAACTTTTTTTTTAAAGAAAACAGTTCTCAAAATCCTTTCCAAAAGGATTCACGCATTAAGTACGTTTTCCTACATTGGTTTTGGATATCATCTCTTACAATCTGTGGAATTTTCCTATAAAAAATCCTGAAAAGGTGAGATTTTTTCCTCAGGAAAAAGAATTCAATATCTGATGTTTTTCTAAATCCTCAAAAAGTCTAGGAAAATCTTTTCACAACTACTTTTAATTTTATTTTTTATGTCGGAAAACTTAACAAAAACTGAGATTTTTCTGTTTGAAAAAATTCTAAGAATTAAATGTTTTTTCTATAGGAAGAATTTATCAGAAGAAAATGTTTTATAGAAAAAAATTTAACAGGATCAAAAATTTTTCTATGAGAAAATATTCTCCAAATCTGGAGTTTTTTCAAATTAAAAAGTTCCCAGAATCTGAGAATTTTTTCTGTAACAGAAACCCATCTGATTCTAAGGTATATATTAGGCTTTATCCGTTTTATATAGTGACGGAAATTCGATTCATCAATTTCAATGTATTCGCGGATACAGAAATCTCCATATGACAGCCTTAAAGCGTAAATCAATTTAGTTTTGACAACTCTTCAACACTTGCATGTTCATCCTTCCAGACAATACTAGATACCTCGAGATAGCGACACTATGTTCTGGATATTTCTACACTCACAATATATTTTCCGTTACCGACTGTAGTTTATTTAAAAAGTAATACGTAAAGTTTGTTTTTAAATGAAGAATCAATTGAAATTCATAGAAATATATTTTTTAACTATTTGAATCAGTCATTCAAAAGACAAACTATAAAAATTTACAGACATTCAGTAGGAGTTGATATTTTCAGTTGAATGTAAAATTTTATGTTTTCTGCTTCAAATAATAGAAATTCATATAATTCCTTTTTGTTTTTTTTACCAAAATAATTTGTATATATACAAAATTATTTCAATAAAAATTACAAGAAATTATTCAAATATACATACACACAAAGCCAATAAAAATATATACACCTGTATATGTTGTGTTCTGTTTTGTAATTACACACAAATAAAAAAAATTTCAATTTGAAAAACAAACCACAAAAGTAGTTTTTTCTAACTTTTTGTTAATAAAAATTTGATGGTTATTTTAAACGACTTTCTATTGTTTTTACTTTTGTCGATTATTAAACAATGATTGAAAATAAACAACAAAATGGGTTAAATATATAATGAAAAATCAGTAGTCCTCTTTTTGATTGTATTTTCGACTAATTTAATATGTATTTTAATTTGTTTTTAATGAAATAATATTGTGAGTGTAGAAGATACACGACTACACTATCACATAGCAAATGCCCAAACCTTAAACACAACTCTAGATAATTCTGGACAAAAACTTCATGTCGTGTATATTTTTTTGCAAGAGGATGCTATCACATATATAAAATAGTGCCCAGAGATATGGCCTCAGTTTGAAATAAATCGGGACAAAAAAAATTTCCGATTTATTTAACTAAATCTACAACTGTGTAGTAAATTAAGTTTTTGCGTGTAAAGTGTTGCTGTAAAAATTTTTTAATTTTTTGCAATATAAAAAAACGGTTAACAAAGAAATAAATCGACGATTTTAAAAGGTAAAACCGAAACAATGTTATGGTTTTTTAATACAATATTTTTGATAAATGATTTTATTATTTTAATAACTTTTTCAGGCGTAATTTTATGCATACAAATCGTAAAACTACACATTATTTTCTGAAAACTGTATAAGCTTTGCTAATGTAAATATACACATTTGATGTGTAATCAATTAAAAATTAATTTCAACAAAAATTAATTAAAGTGTATAATATTCGATATTATTGGTTGTTACAAACATCAGCACAAAATCATAATACCCTGATCACCTGGTAGTGTAGGTAATACAAAAATACAAAAAGTATGTCACGCATATAGTTCTACAAAATTGTCTCATTCAAAAAGGAGTTCATACATACATACCCCCACACATACACATTGTGACAAAGATGCATAACACATCTGCTTTTAAATCGAAAATTTATTCGTGCGTACATTACCAGGCTCATTTTACTGTGCGATTTAATACCCCAGTACCCAATAGCAGGGATGGCCAAACTTAATATTTTGATTGCGTGTTAAAAATGAATAAAAAGAAAAAATATTAATTTTATTAGGTGACCAGAGGAAAGGTGTCAAATAGTCAGAGGTCTAATTATTTATCATCAACTTAAAAATTTGTTTTTTCACCAATTTATTGATTTATTATGGGAACAAAATCGAACTACACTCTAAAAAATGTTTGTAAATTTACTATAATAAAATAGGTAAAGTTTTATGTAATATAATGAAAATTCGTTAAATATACACACAAAATGCGTAAAAATATTTTGTACTCACTTTTATATACAATAGTACACACAAAAAGTATTTTTTGACATATTGCGTTTAAAATTAAACACTTTGTGCCTAAAATTAGTGTTTATTTGTTAAAATAGAATTTTACGCAGAAAATTTTGTAAATATACTAACCTAAAATGGTAATAAATATTTTGACATTTTAAAATTGAAAAATATTACAAAAATAAAAAAAAAGCTAAAAACGAATAATAATTTTTCAAAATAATAAAAAAAAATGTATAAATATAATATTTGTGACAATTTATATTAAAAGATTTGGTTAAATTCCAAAAAAACTTAAACGTCCATACAAAAAAATTGAAATGCAATTAAAAATAAAAATCTTTATAACTGGAAAAGTTGTAGCATACTACAATTCAATTTAAAGATGACCATCACTGCATATGCCCATTCGGAATATATTAAATATTATATTTATTATTCATTATTATTAAAAAATTTGTATGTAAAAAATAAATAAATTTATTCTTTTTAAAAAAATTGTTTATGTGCAGTTAAATTAAAACCATTTCGTTTACAAACATATGCATTGATTATACTTTTACGCATGTGGAAATGCATTTTTAGAGATTTCATGTAAATTTGCGAATTATTTATAAAATTTCATTTAATTTTTACGATTTTTCAATGTAAAATTACCAATAATGTGTGTACCAACTTACTCATAATGTGTGTACTTTTTTCGTTTAGGCACACAGAGTAAGTTTTCTCAACTTATAGTAGGAGTACAGTTTCCTACTATAAGTTGGGTAAATTTCAACAAAAATTTATTAGAGTGTAGTTCGATATGGAAAACTCTCTTTCTAGTATTACTTATTGCAAAGTACCAGTTCGCTCTTTTATTTCTATCACTCTTTCACGATTTCATTCAATCATTAAAGAACTATTTATATTGTTTATATTTTTCATTACTTTAAGTCAACAAAGATACTTGATGTCCCTTCCCTGTATTAAAACCAAAATCCGTTAGGTAAAGGAGTGATGATGGTTGGTATACAAAAAGAGTCTATCTAACAACCGTGTCGTAGTAAGATGAATCTATTGTATTCGGTTTTTATTAACCGTTATAACATATAAAACCTTATATTTTCATGTCTATACATACACACGCAGAGAAAAAACGTGGTTGGGACAATTATATTGGAAGAGCATCATGAATTTTTGGGATTATGATAGTGCCAACTATAGTCGTACTGTGATAATAAAATAACCACAATTCTACCATAATATATACCCTATCGTTATATTATGATTCGAAATAATGAAAAAGTTATTTAAATTTAAAAATATTTATAAAAGCAATGTTTTTCCTAAAGAAAAATCTTTATTTTAAGGAATTTTTCAAAAAAAACTTCTTTGAATTTATGAACATTTTTAAAGAAAAATATTTCAAAAAAAAATTTAAATTCTTAAAGTCAAAGGACAATTTTGAAATAGTCATTAGAGTCTCAGAATTATTTTTTTAGAAAAAGTCTTTATTTCTATTCGAAAAAATCCTTAGAATCTAAGTCATTTTCGTAATGAAAATTCCAAAGAATCTAAGATATTTTTTGAATATAAGTTTTTTTAAGAATATGTAAATTTTTATCTAAGAAACAATTTGCTGAATCTGAGAATTTACTTTAAAGAAAATTCCATAGAATCTAAAAATGTTTCTATCAGAAAAATTTCTAAAAATCTAGTATTTGGTTTAAGACTACAGACTTTTTCCTAAAATAAATAATTTCATTAATTATTTTCCAAAAAAAAATTTCTTATTTTTTTTTTGAAAAGAATTAAAAATTTAAAATAAGCAACGCCTCACTTCACATCATTAAAAAAAAATCACTTGAATAAAGTAGGTGATTACTCGCGTTTAGACAGCTGTTCGTTACGTTATTTCAAATTTTATACATACAAGTTAGTATTTCATAAATTATTGGGCGGAAAAATTAATCACTTGATATGTTAAAATCATCACTTGCATTGTTTGAACGTTGGTTTGAATTTTTTTTTTTCAAACTATTTAAAAACACTCAATTTGTAATAAATTTTATTATTATTAACCAGTTTTTGATTTTTTTTTTATTATTGGATCGATATGTCGTGTGGAAATAGTAAAAATGTCTCTAAAAAAATCTTAAAAATGAAAAAAATGTCAAAAATTGATCCATAAATTTGTTTTGGGGGTTTAGGTTTCAGGCGGCTTAATATTTACATACGAAAAAATGATTTTCAATCAGCTGTGTTGCCAAAAGCAAAAAAGTAGGGATAAGTATAACAAATCAAACATAAATTTCATATATTACAAAATTAATTTATTTGCATTTGTGTTGTGTAATATGGTACATTTTTGGGCGTTGTTCAAAAAAGAAATTAATGACCCACTCTGGAAAAAAAACAATAAAATGTTTTACTATTATTTTGATTTGACAATTATAGTGATAAAAATAAAATTAATAAAATAAAATTCGATTTTTTACACTCACGTTGGTGTTAGAAAATTAGGTGTAGGTGAAGCGTTGAACGTAGGGGATTTTTTAAAAAATCAATTGATTACTCTAAATATTAAATGAAATTATTCGTGTGATGATCATTTATATAATGGTGACTTAACTGATAAAATTTTTATGATACCAAGATAGTATTATGAATGTAAATGTCAAAGACATGTTTTATTTATTTTATAATTATTAATTGTTTGCTGTCAGCAATTTATAGTTCCATGATTATCATATTTTTTTCATAGTCAGAATTTTTATTAACACAGTATGGTTACAGCCAATCATGTGATAAAATAGAAAGTATTTACTATAAAATATTTACTACAATAATAATGATAGCGAATGATGGTTAGAACATATTTTTAAAACAATATCTTTATATACATACCCGAATGCAGCAAGAATAATATACTAGCAGTGATCATGTTGCAACCATAATTTTTCTCTGCGAGCATGTGAAAATTATTAATATAGTACGGGCTCTCTTCCCTTTATACTTAAACTTAAACTTGTGAGAAAATTTTTTATCAGTTTTTTTCCTGTATCTCTGAGAATTATTATTACACATTTTGCAAACATTTTTTTAAATGTGTACTTTTTGTACCTTACATAATTTTCAGCTTTTAATATTACTTTGTCATATTTTTTTTTTGCCAGGCAAGTAGTGAGAGAGTTCAGTTACACATACATAAACAATCTTGTTATGTATTACATATATAATGCGTAAATATTTGCAGGTGCCCGTATAGATGTGTTTATAGGTTTTGGTTTCTCTTTATTCACATACTTAAAATATAATTTTTTATCTCCAGTATGTATTTTATTTTGACTTTTTTTGTTCAACATTTATATTCATTGTGTTTTGTTCAAATTTGTTACGGAGATTAATTTTTTTTCTGTGAATATTATTATGGAAAATAAATTATTTTTAAATATCTAATAAATTTCTACATAATTTTATGATGCATAAGTTTGAAGAGACCTTCACAGCAAAATAAGAAATGCTTTGTTATATTTATAAAAAAAGTTTAAAAAATAATTATAATGTTTCGCAGAAATTTTAAATTAGTGTTTTTCAACAAAAAATCAATATGTAGTTGTATTAAAACCTGTCTTCTGATAAATGCCCTGAGTAGGTACACATCAGAAAAGAAGTATAATATTTATACACTTATAGAAAAATTTTGTTAAAATTGTTGCTAAAGTTGCTAAAAAAATTTGTTCATATTGGAAAAAAAACCCGTTGAAATTATCTTATTTTTGTACCAAATATTAGTCATTTTTTTTGTTAAATTCAAGTTTAAGTTTAGGTTATTACAAATGACTATTTTCCTTGCTAAACCAAAAAAATTTTGCTGAATATTTGTAGATTAAAATACCAAGAAGAAAAAAATTGCACAATTGAACAGTTTTTAATGTGAATAAAAATTGTCCCTTCAGAAATTATTTAGTAGTCTTTTTAACCATACATGGCCTCATGGGCTCGGTTATAAATTTATTGAAATAAAAAATAATATTTATATTTTTATTGATTTTAGCTGGAAAAACTGTTATTTTCTTAAATGCAACTATAACAGCTTATTTGCTGTTTTTTTATACTAATTTTCAAGAAATTTGTTTACTTATTTTGGCAGGGTAAATTGTAATTTTTATTTAAAAAAATTTTACTGAAGTATTAAAAAAATTTTTTAACAATTTTATTTTTTCCATCTAATATTTAGCAAGAAACATCTTGTAATTTCAACAGGGTCCTTTCTAATTACTTTTTAGTAGCAGATTTATTTCTATAAACGTAGATGCAGCGATTTCGCCCAGGCGATTAAGTGGGGACTTTCCCCTTTAAAACAAAATTTTAACAAAGCTCAGGAAACGCACACTGTGAGGCCGTTTTCAAAATTTCAGTCACTTACACATCTGGTTAATTTTACTTTGTGAATTGAAATCAAAAAAAAAAATATTTTAATAACATAACAACCGGGAAAATTCTGTTTGAAAAATTTACAAAAGTTTTCATGAGGAATTGAAGTTTGACTTTCATTGTAAAAAGATCGTAAATTTAAATATAAAAAAAAATAATAAAATTTTTTTGAGAGTATAGAAAATTTTGTGAATTTTGTTTATTACAATACATCTTCTGGTGGGAATAATAAGTGGTTGTTTAATATATTTGCCTGCAGCATAGTTTTGCCAACAACATCCTAGAAGGCAACAGTGAGATTTGATAAATACTGCAGCCACACCCGATAGCTAATACGGAAATTATATATATAATTTCGAAAACATCTTAAATTTAATCACCAAGCTACGTATGTAATTGGCATAATATCCATCTATATCTCAACAATCAATAACGACTTCATCGATTCTGTATAAGATATCGAATCCTTTCACAACAGTATTCAATATCATACATATCCAATTTAGTTTTGGAAAAGGAATTTTATCAATTGATCAAATAACATCAAGATTTTTATAATCCAAAATTACGTTTAATTTATCGATTTTTTTTGTTGACATTTTTAATTTTGAATTAATATTTTCGATATTATTTTGCTGTGTGAAATTTTACTTAATCGGTTTCAAAAATTTAGTGTCAGATTCCAAACCATTGAAGACAGATACCAAGTCACATATATGTACATAAAATTTAACCTACACTTTCATTCTTAACAATAATATTATAGACAATTTTGAGTGTATATTTTATTTTAATCTTCGTCCTTAAAGCCGCCAACAATCGACATCAGGCCTGGAGTCGTCGTTGGACTTTAAAGGTGAGTTTATAATCTTAATTTCATATCACTCAACTCTTAACACAAAGCTAAATTAAATATAAATCTTTCTATAACGTTCATATAAGGTTCAATCAGACAATTTTAAATTTGATTTTGTTTTCGGGTTAGAATTAAGAATGATTTAGTTTATGGTAAACTAGCGGTTTTAAATATTAAGTTTTAATTTCATATTCTTCATAACATTCCATTTTAAATTCTTTATACCATTTCATTCCATATTATTTTATTTTCTTGTTTAAATATAATTTTGAATTGGGGTTATAAACTTGTTCTAATGCCTGGTTTTCATTATGTCATATGAACTGACAACAAAAACTGACTCAAATGAATTCTCGTCATTTTGTGTCAAATGCGTTTTCTTTACATCTTTAAAACTGACAATAAGTCTATAAAGCAGAGCGTGTCAAAGACTTATGTCAAATTTTGGTGTCAGTTGACTGACACGCCGTTTTCATTACAAAGGTCAAATGTGATGCATAAACTTTTGGCGAGCAAACAGCTGATAAGAAAAAATTAATTTGAGGTAAATAAAAAGTGGAAAAAAATTTAAAATAATAAAAAGGAAATAAATGGCTGTAGCTAGTGCGGCGCTTTGAGTTATTAAAACACTAAAGGGCTTGGAAAAATAAAAGAAAGCATTGAAATTTATTTTTCCAGGAAAAAAAAAAATAACAGCTTTGTGCTCGCCAAACAAATTTGACGTTTTCACTTGTATGTCATATTAGAAGGCAGTTCGTGTGCATAACTGTCTGCAAATTCATATGACATCCCGTTTTCATACAATTGCCAACATTTTGGACAAATTGACATTAAAAATGACATAGTGAAAACCATGCATAACAGTAAATTAATGTTAAGATGTTTCTTCTGAATTTTACTTTTATTAAAAATTAATACTTAATTAAAATTAACACAAATACAAGTTAAAAGAATTGGTTTTATACACTCAAAGTAAATTTTAGTACTTTAATTAATATTTTTTTTTGTGTGCGAGAAATTTAAAATAATATAGATAATATGTTCTTCTTTTCACTCTTATTTCATATTTTACTGTTTATATCTTTTGGCATTTCATTTGGGTTCGATAATTTAAAGTTTGCTACCGAAATTTTATAGTGGTAGGCTCTTATACTATCTCGAAGGAGACAAGATCTCCACCCAATTTCCCTAAGCACGGTCGGTACGTAAGGTAGCAAGGGTCTCCTGAGAGATAATTCCCATCCAGGGGTAAAGAGTCGTCACAACACTTTATATGTCAGATTTATTTTTGTTTTGTGCAGGACATTAAATAGGAAGATCTTTACCTTTTTTGGCCCTTCCACACAGAATGTTAACAAAAAATCCTACCTTAATGGATGTCTATGCCGTAGAAGGGTGATTATTAAGGAAACTTTTTCTAATATTGACGCCATTCTTACCTCGTTCGTATTGCGTTCATAGCGTGAAGTAGCAATACCTCGATGAAGGATAAGGGGTTTTATTACGACGTTAGGGGGTAGACTTTCACTTTTCCCATCATTACAAAAATTAAAAAAAAAATTAGGCTACATTTTGTATCTATGCTTTTTTCTCTTTATTTAAGCATTACTTAAATACTAAAATGCTTAACTAATACTACAACTAGTATAAATAGTGACTAACTAGTAATTTTCTTCAAATTAACATAAAGTATTATTATTAAAATTGTATAAAAAAAAAATATTTTTTCTTGTCAAAAAGCACTTAAAAGCACAGCCGATCAAGAGATCGGTGACCAAAAGTGGATTGAAAGTGGTTAACACAGTGGTCTTAAAAATTAAAAGGAACTTGCAGGCCATATTTTAAATTCCTGCATTCAGCGGATTTGCTTATATATAGAGTGATTATGGAGGCGCTTTTTCCCACGTTGTTATTGAAAATTCCAAAAACTATCTCTTCAGTGTAAAGCCCCTCCCTGTAAAAACTAAATGCCAAATTTTTATTTTTAATTTTTTTAATGCCATTTTCTCACATTCATATTGGAAATTTCAAATGGTGATTCAGCACTTACTCCATATTTTAAATTTCTGACTTTTAGCCAAAAGACTTTCGGGAGGCTGTTAAGGGGAGGCTTTTCCTTTTTTAACCACAACTTGAACTATGAAAATTCCCCGAAAACCGCCATATCAATGAAATAATTAATTAAAATTTAATACGTTTGGCCAGGCTGTAAAGGGGAGTTGTTTTAATGTTTTCCCCTTCAGTATATCTAGCTAAACAAAATCTCGTTAATTTAGATTCCAAGTTGCTAGATGCATCACTTTGGTCTGGTGATTAAAGAGTAATTTAATCCTTTTTTAACAGATTTTCAATCTCCAGCCGAAAAGGTTTGGGCAATCTATTCTCCTTCTAAATTATGAAACTGTTTTTTTTTTACTTCTTTCCTTAAAGATTTGCCTATTCTTTCTAGTTCTTATTGGAAATGCCAAAGAGTGCCAGATCAGTGAATTTAACCATATTCTAAAAAATACACACTATAAATTCCAAATTTATTGACAGAAGAAGGTAGGCCTTTAGAGAGGAGACCTTGCTTTTTTGAACCCCCATTTATACCATATTTTTGCTGAAAAGTCCAAAAAGTATCTTATTAGTAATTAGCCCATACTTAAGGGACACATATTTTAAATAAAAGGGATATTCTGCTTTTTCTAACCCCCACTTTTACTACATTCCTGGTGAAAGCTCAAAAAACTATGTACCTAGTCAGGAACACAAACACATATTAAATTTCAGAACTGCATCTGAGTATGTGCAGGAGTATTTGCCTAATTTCAAGTTCCAACGTACAGTAGAAGAAAGTACCAATCTGGGACATAAAAATTGCTTACGTCTTACCATCAGTTTTTTATTATATTAATGGGATAGCACTCAGGGGCTACTCAGTAAGACCCTATGTTCGTTTTAGGTATTTCAAGGATTACATATACTCAATGGGGTCATGACAACCAAAAGCCCTAAAAACACAGGATGTCAGAATACCTCCTTTATTTAATTCCATAAAGAATCATGAATTTGGCGAAAATTAAACAAATATTATGTATATAAGTAATACAGGTTGGTTGAAAAGTTCCTGTGCTCACCAAGAGATGGCACTGCTAGCTCCAAAGTTTTTTTTCTCAAGTTGGTATAACTGTCCTGAGAACACATGCAAAGTTTGCAAGTCATTCTGTCAATTCTTTCTTTGTTTACAAGCCATTTGAAGTTGACGTGTCATTGATTTTTTTTAATATGGAAAAAATTGAATATCGTGCAGTCATTAGATTCTTTGTTTTGAAGGGTTTAAAAGCAAAGAAAATTTACAAATAATTGTTAGAAGTGTATAAGGAGTCCTCACCTTCAAAACGCACCTTTTAATTTTAGGCTGGTGAATTTAAACGTGGTCGTATCAGCCTTGAAGACGATCCACGCGAAGGACCAAGTTTGACTAAGCGTGAAATTGCTTATGCCATAGGCATCTCAGATGAACGAGTACTCCATATTTTATATGAAGAATTACGTATGAAAAAACTTTGGAGCGTTTTAAGCCGAATAAAACCGACTTCTTGCGTCGTTTTATAACTATGGATGAGACTTGGATCTACCGCCATGATCCTAAATTGAAACAAGAACGTTTACAGTGGACTGAAGCTGGTTGTTCAGCTCCAAAGCAGGTGAAGCCACAACGATCAGCAAAGAAGGTTATGGCATGAGTTTTTTGGGATGCAAAAGGAATTTTGTTGATTAATTATCTTCAGAAAGGTAAAACAATCAACTCTGAATATTATTGCAGCCTTTTGGATCAGCTGGATGAAAAAATTCGTGAGAAAAGACCTGGTTTAAAAAAGAAAAAAATCATTTTTTATCAAGACAATACACCTGCTCACAAAAGTGTTTTGACGATGGCTATATTCAAAGAATTAAAGTACAAATTGCTTGAACATCCACCGTATTCACCAGATTTGGCTCCCAGTGACTACTGTCTCTTCAAAAATCTCAAACAATTCGTGGAAAGCATTTTTCGTCGAATGAAGAGGCCATAGCAGCCGTAGACGGTTATTTTGCAGAGCTTCCGGAAAACCATTATAAGGATGGGATAAAATTATTAGAAGATCATTGAAACAAGTGTATTGAGCTTCTAGGAGATTATATTGAATAAAAAAATATATTTCGTAACAAAAACAGTATTCTTTCATTTCGAACGCAAAAACTTTTCAACCAACCTGTATGATAATTTTTTTATTTTTGATAGTTTTTCCAATTAAATCATTTCGACAATGCGGGAGTCTAGATATTTTTATATTTATTTATCAAAAATCACACAAAAAGGAAAGCAATGTCCAGGTCTAAATTTCAAGCAAATAAATTAACTAATATATAATTTTTATACAATTTTTTTCAGTCTACTAATACTCAGCAAAAAGTTTAATTGGCTATAGGAAGTAGTATTTTTTTTATTTATAATGAACTAAGTGTTGGCACAACTTTTGCTGAGTTTACTAACATTTACTAACACCCAAAACAATGTGAATATTCTCAACATATTTAATGATTTACCGATATCTAATTATTCCTGTAATGCGAACGACCCTTTTAATGAAATTAGAGTTCGCAATTCTAAAAATAATTAAATGAAATTTGCTATAAAATTTTGTATTTCCTCATGGACATACCCTATTAAAATTGTTCAACTCGTTCCATGTTTTGAACCAGTAGGCAAGGAAAGGTTAATCTGAACTTCAATGTTAAATGGAAGGGCTGTGATCCCTGTACCTTACCAATGGTATAAAGGGTGGTTAAATTTCAAGGGCCGATGTTGATTTTGAATAAAACACAAATTATTTAGGAAATTATTGTCATTTCTTTTTATTATGATAATATGTATGGTTCAATTATGTATGGAACAAAATATCGGCCAAATAGCCGCCGCGACCTCGGCGGCACACCTCCATCTGATGGTCCAAATTTTCGATGACGCTGAGCCGTAATTGAGGTTCTATGCCGTTAATGTGCCGAATTATCTCATCCTTTAGCTTTTGAATTGTTGCTGGCTTATCGACGTACACCTTTTTTTCAAATAACCCAAAAGAAAGAAGTCCAACGGTGTCAAATCACACGATCTTGGCGGCCAATTGACATCGCCACCTCGTGAGATAACACGGTCATTGAATTTGTCGCGCAAAAATCCATTGATTCGTTAGCTGTGTGGCAAGTGGCACCATCCTGTTGAAACCATATATCGTGCACATCCACATCCTCAATTTCTGGCTTCAAGAATTCCGTTATGATCTCGCGATAGCGAACACCGACGGCGAGTCCAGGTTGACGGCCATTCTGTCAAACAGCAACATTTTCCGCAGAACGAACTTATCGAGCATGCACAGGTCTTTGCTCATTTCCTACAGACCCTACACTCAGAAAAAAAAGTTAGTAGAAGAATTGTAAACGGTTTTCAATCAAACTTTACTATTTTTGTACTGATTTTTAGTAAAAAAAATATTATTTAGCAAATCTTTTTGCTACTTACATTTTACAAATTACAGAGTTTTTACAGAATATCCACAAATTTTCGTTGCTTATTTCAGAAATTATTTTACAAATTTTTGAGAACCGATTTACTAAAATTAGCAAAAAAAAAAATTACTAATTTTAAAAAAGTCGATATTGAAGGAAATGTTATTTCTAATAATAAAACTTATACATACAAACTTAAATTGCCCTAAAATTTTACATAGGTTGAAAATAGGGATCGGAAGTGAAGATACCGACTCATGTCTAAAAATAGGACATCCACTTAAAATAGCACTAAAAAGTTTTTTTAGTTCTAAAAAATCAGCCCTAACAACAATTTAAATTTCACCTTAAAAGTAAAAAAAAAATTGACTAAAATATTTTTCAAAACAGAAATTACCAAATTAAAACAAAATGATAAATTCGTTTATGTTTTAACAATTTTTAAGCTTTGATTTTTTTTTCATTTTGTATAAAACATCTTTTAAAAAATATAATTAAAATTTTTGATGCTCGATAAAAAAATATATCTAAAACTTTGTACTAATACTAACAGTATTTAGTAATTTTTTTTGCTGATTTTAGCAAACAGATTTAAAATTCCACTTTACAAAAAGTCTACTAAAATTTAGTAGCGGCTACTAATTTTTCTACTAATTTCATTGTACTACACGTCAGCAGACATGTGTTGCTAAGATTAGCAAAAAATACCGCTGGGCTCAAATTAGCAGAATTTCCCGTAATAACAGCAAAATTTTTAGTTGCCATTACAGACTTTTTTTGATGAGTGTATTTGCAGAAATATGTGCACAATTATCCCGATTGTGTACACATTTGGTCGATTATGCTGACTAAAAAAATCACAAAGTGCATTTTGATTTGAACGCTTATTTTTATAATAAGCCTGAATAACTTTAACGCGTTGCTTGATTGTGTATCTTTCCATGGTTCAAATTGAGTTAGTCTGAAATTGAGAAATGTCAAATGAAATGCAGAAAAAACTTGACGATTAGGTGTGGTTTATATTCAACATTGGCCCTTAAAATTTGACCACCCTTTAAAATATATTCTATAAAATGTCCTATCGATTCAAAAGCTACAACCAATGAAACTTTGATACGACATTTTAAAAGCAATGCCAAAAAACAACAAAATCCATTATGAAAATTAAGTTTTCAAAAGTAAAACTATGTACTCAATTTTTTAATAAATAAACACAGTATTTAGATAAAAATAAAACTAATATATAGTTCCTCTTTGTTAAAAATAAGTTGTATTAAATGATGAGAGTAAAATGGGAAATAAACAAGATTTTTTTATTTAGTGGAAAAAATCCAAACCAAACCAAACAATGTGGGAATAGCTTTTAAACTCATAAAAAGAAAGAGTAAGTCCTTGTAAAATCGAATCTTTATATAAAAAAAACAGACAACAACGACGTGATGATGATGATGATGAAATATATAAACTGTCATTCAAGCATGTTATGAGAAAACCCAACATACTTTTTTTTTGGACAAAGATGACACCGTATTAAATTTTAAACGTATTGAAAATGTTGAGGAAGTGTTGAGATGTAAAAGTAATAAAATGTTATAACATTCACACAAAAATTATAAAATTATATTGGAGGAATATACTTGATATTATATGTATGTATATAAAGTCATGATGATTTACAAGAAATACAACAAACAATATTTCTTTTTACCACCCGCCGGTCACAAGCAGACAAACAAAAACATTAAAAGATGTTTTTACTATTGTTTGTGTGCAATTTCTGTATACAATAATTTTTTCAAGACTGGTTTAATAAGAGGTCATAAAAGTTACTAACTATTAAATAAAATAACCAACAGTCATAGGAAAAAAACTGGAAAAATATTTTTAAGAAAACACTGTTGTATACATTTATTAAAAGAAAAATTTTCAAGCTACACGTTAAATATCAAGTTGACTTTGAAGTGCATGAAAGCAAAAGTGAAGACAAGATCATTATTATCATCATCATCGTCTTTATCACAATCATAACACAGTGCTGCCTGCGTGTGAAGTACAACAAACAAAATACCAATCAAAAGAGTGTGAACTTAAATGACCAAAATACCAACCAAGAGAGCTACAATAACTATAGCATTTTTGAGTTAAGATCATATTACCTGTATCTTAGCGGCTTTAACAAACCGGTTTGAGTTACGTGTAAAAGTGGTTAAAGAGAGTAAAAATATTTTATTTTTCTATATTTATTTTGGGTAAAATTTTGGCCACAAAAAAATAGCATTAGTTTGATCATGCATGATGATGAAGATAATGATAATGATGCAAATGAAAGCGAAATTGTTTTTATTTAGTTTGTGGATAGTACGTAAGAGAAAGAGTTTAAGCAAGTTATATTGAAGAGACAATAATATTTATAAATAATTTATCTTGACCGTAACATTATAATACGAAATGTTGTGTACGAAATGTTGTGTAAGGTTATTATTGTTGGCGTTTGGTGAATAACAAGTTTGGGGTAAAGTAGAGACTTGATAATAAAAAAAAATATTAAAAAATGTGATATGACAAATACAAATATTCGATCAATCTAAGATTTTTATTTTAAATCACATATTCGAGTTTCATCCAGAATTAGTGTGTACGCGTTGGCAGGCTGCTCTTAATAGTTTCACGTTATAATGCGAACTTACGGGTTAGTAACCATACTTGAAGGGTTCATCCTCTAGTCAGTACTGAAATTCCAAACCAGCCACAGTAGCACTCTACAATATATCACGGAATCCGCGTTATTCTATATGGCATTACTGGTCAGGAATGGGTTAATCTAACACACTAAACGATATGTTCGCCCGAGAATGATATCATAAACGATACATTTGTGTAATGATATCGTTTTTCCATGCAATAACGATATCGTTATGATATCGAAAATATTAGGCAATACGATAATATTTTCGCCACATTCCAAAATTTTGTCGTCATCTTATTGTAATTACATGAATGATATCATACATTAACGGTACCAAAATAAAGTAAAAAAAAAATTGCAAAATTATTTTATATGATTATATTTTATACGGATTAGTAAAAACTAAATTACAATTATCCTTAACAATATATTTAAAGGATGGGTAAATTTTAAGGGCCGATGTTGAATGTGAACCACACCTAAACGTCAAGTTTTTTCTGCATTTCATTTGACATTTCTCAATTTCAGACTAACTCAATTTGAACCATGGGAAGATACACAATCCAGCAACGCGTTAAAGTTATTCAGGCTTATTATGAAAATGGGCGTTCAAATCAAAATGCATTTCGTGCACTTCCTGATTTTTTTTGGTCAGCATAATCGACCAAATGTGTCCACAATCGGGAGAATTGTGGGCGAATTTCAGCAAACCGGTTCAGTGAAAACACCTGTGCATGCTCGCCTAGTTCGTTTTGCGGAAAATATTGCTGTTTTTTGCGTTAGTGTGTCATGAGGTCGGCCAAACATTTAACGTGAATGGTTTTCGCTATCGCGAGATGATAATGAACTTATTTTAGCCAGGAATTGAGGATATGACCCTGGACGATATGTGGTTTCAACAGGACGGTGCCACTTGCCACACAACTAACGAAACAATGGCTATTTTGCGCGACAAATTCAATGGCCGTGTTATCTCACGTGGTCGCGATGTCAATTGGCCGCCAAGATCATGTGATTTGACACCGTTGGTCTTCTTTCTTTGGGATTAAATGAAAGAAAAAGGTGTATGTCGATAAATCAGTAACAATTCAAGAGCTAAAGGATGAGATTATTCGGCACATTAACGGCATAGAACCGCAATTATGCTTCAGCGTAATGGAAAATTTGGGACCATCGGATGGAGGTGTGCCTCCGAGGTCGCGGCGGCTATTTGGCCGATATTTTGCTACATACATAATTGAACCATACCATATTATCATAATAAAAAAAATAAATATTTTGTGTTTCATTCAAAATCAACAACATTGGCCCTTAAAATTTAACCACCCTTTAGATAAAAATGTAAAGTTCGGTATTTTTTTTTGAACGTGTGATATTTATATGGAACGATTAATGGAACTGCCAGCGGTTTTTCTTAAAATTGAATTTGTCCAGCAGATAACGGTAAATTTGCGTAATTTTAAGTGTTATGTTGATATTACAATTTTTTTTTATATTTTCATATGTCTTCTTATAGATGTCTCAATGTCCTTCTCAGTATAGAATGAAGGGTCATCTTATAACATTTTATTATTCCTAAAGCATTCTCCCTTCCTGCTTTTATTCACAATTTGAATTTTAATCATTTTACGAAAAAATTGTATATACATGTTTTGTAAAATCAAGGTTGGAATATGCTTATTTTATTTAGGATCCCAGTGCAGCTTTACATATTGCTCGTACTGAGAAAATTCAAAGAAAATTTACGAAGCGTGCACTTATATTTTTTAATTATTATAATTCTTGTAATGTTTCCTCTTTTTCAATTCCCACATATCTCTTGGAAGTCGTAGGAATATTACTGGCTTAACTTTTTTGCATGGTATTATTTGTGATGTTATTGACTCCCCTGAATATCTAAAATTAATTTCAATACAAGTTTATCCAAGAACACTTTGAAATGTAAATAAATTTTTTGCATATTGATTTACATGTAATTGAATATGCTCTAAATTAAGCACTTGATAAATCTATGAGTTTATTTAATATGTATATTGTAAACAATTAGACATAAGTGTTTCTCATTCTGAATTAATAAACCTGTATAATAATATATTTTAAATTGGTTTTGAAGATGCTAGTCTGTGAGGATAATATTGTATCTATAGACTGAAATAAATAAATAAATAAATAAATAAATAAACAAATAAATAAATAAATAAATAAATAAATAAATAAATAAATAAATAATTAAATAAATAAATAAATAAATAAATAAACAAGTAAGTAAATAATATTTATAATAAAATTTGTAGTTAAAAGAAACATCCAAATAATGAAAAATAAAAATTAAAATTTGTTTTTGGCATTTCCAATTTCATAAACTTTGAAAAATTTTTAAAAATGATTATATCACTACGATATTTTATTAGGCTATCATAAAATATATCCTTTATATTGAAAAATATAATATTACAAACGAGACTTAATCGTGTTAAGGTTTGTTGGGAATACTCAGAGTATTTAATAATTTAAAAGTTTGACATTCGGATTCTGCAGTATTAAAAAAATTATGTCGGTCTTGCCGACTATATAATACCCTACAATAAGTAAAGTTTGAGATCCTTATCCGGTCAGGGCACAGATTACAAAGGGAAGGTGGCTTTCATGGGAATTATGGTCCAAATTTTTTCAAATTTTATGACATGATTTATTATTCTAAATAACATTCACAAAAACAAAATTCATCCATATATCTACAGTTTTGTGTATTTAAAAAACATAAAAGCCCAAATTTAGATAACAAAATTTTTGAAATTTGGGCTTTGAATCTTGTTTAGTAGCCTAAACCAATCCTTCGGATTTCAATAAAATCTTTCCATGTTTGAACCTAGTCCCCTATAAACCCATATTCCTGGTATTTACTTAAATGAATGATATTTGGATGAAAGTTGGTATAAAAATTTCCTTGGACGAATTCTATAAATTCTATGAATTTTATTACATCTGAAGTGGGCGTAAATGGTATTTAGATCTTGTGGTTGAATTTTGGGTAATGGATGTTATATTGGATCATAAATCATGCCTTCAAATTTAATACAAATAAATAATTATAATTTAAGAATGACATTCCTGGTATTTGCATAAATGAACTTTTTCTTTACTGTTTTCCGACATCTTCATGAAAAAGAATCAGGACCCTTCCGGGAATTTATGCCGCTTTTCGAATTTTGATCCCACTAGAATTGCCTGTCATTAATCATTTTACTACCACTAGTTTGATTTTATTTCTTGTGATTAAAAAAAAATTTAAACAAATAGAATATTAAATGAAAAGCTTTTTATATATGTGTCTCCCGATATATAAAACATATGCAAGCTTGTCTAACTTTGTTTTTATAATAGTATATTCATTTGAATACTAAAATATTTTTGTCTGTAATTGACTTAACCGACAGGGCGTCTGATTTTTTTTACATATACGATACCGTTCAGCTTCTATGACTTTTCCAGAAGAAATTTTTTCACCCATATTTCAATAATTTCAACTCTTCAACAAGCTGATATAAAAATACGTATCTCTTTTTTTGACCTCCTCTGTCATATATCGAAATTTTGTTAAGATCGGAAAGAACTAATAGGGATCCTTTTTTTTATTAGGCTGTTATACAGCTACGTTATTTTTAAATAATTTATTTAGATAATATATGTATATTTATTCTTAAAATTTTGTAGAAGCACATTAATCAATTTAAAATTTCATTTGCCATAGCGATTTGATTTGCCATGGTCATACATGGACATGTATATTATAATATATGGGTATACATGCCACCATACATGATATCATATATGACCCTCGGATCACAAGCATGAGGCTATATGCTTGTAAGTGATCATATATAATCATATATGACCATATTCGGCCAAAAATTTCAGGTGAGAAGGTAAATGATAATATATGAGATCATGTATGGTCATACTTCGAACTATCTATTAACTTATATGATAATATATACCCATTTTATATGGGTTATTAATTTTGTGTTTTTTTTAATGCACTTAACAGGTTAAAAACAATATTATTTATTTATTTTTTTTTTTTTTTTTGTAAAAATCTGCTTTTGAATGTATTTTTGATTCAATAAAAATAAAATAATATTTTAAAATCACAAATTTCTTGAATATGTCTATCGTTAATCCCACCCCTGTAAATCAAAATAATCTGGCACAATATTTAATCACATCCAATTATATGTTCCTTAATATTAGAACCAGCAATATAGTTTGGAACTTAGAAAGATCTAAATTGATCCGAAAAATCGCAGATCAAATTAGATCTAATAATATTTTTGGGGATATAAAAGGATATGAATTAATCCGAAAAATGGTAGATCAAACTAGACCCAACAATATATTTAGGGATAAAGTTATATCCATATTTATCCAAAAAATGTCAGATCGAATTGTATCAATTTAGATCCAAATTAGTTTATTTTAAAATGTTCAAAAAAATTAAATTAAAAAATATTAAAATTTTAAAAAACAATGCCTTCGTCAGGATTTGAACTCAGTCTGCCGGACTGCTTTACATAACGGCTGACTTTATTAGACTTTATTTTTCGTATAATTGTGTTTTATATATGTAATGGCATCTTTCATTCTTCTATATAACATAATTATATATTCGGAAATTTGGGAGAAATATCATGGCTAAATTAATGATACTAAATTGTTCCTGATTTAACATAATTATATAACTATATATAATATTATATATAATTATTAATAATCACATATATTACACTAGGTCACAAATAAGAAACTTTTGTCTGTTATTTGTTTCAAGCATACTTTTTCTCATGGATTTGGACCTACTGAACACGAAAATGAATTTTAAAAATTTTTCTGTCGATTGGTTTGCGAGATACGAATTTTTTAATTTTTTTTTTTTAATTTTTGGAGGTACACTTACTATTTTGAGCATATCTTTAGTCTTCTTTGACCTATTTTATCCTACTACTACTCAAATTAAAGACAATTGAGCCGTCTACAACTTATTCTCAGAAAATTTTCAAATCGGGTTAGTAGTTTTGATGTTGGCGGCTTAAAAAGGTTAAAAAACTGCGTTTTTTTAGTAAAAATGTGGCTGAAAAATTCATATAAAAATTCATATAAAATGTAAAACGCGATGTTAACAGCGATTTTAATTTTTTTACGTATAGCTGACACTTTTCCAAAGAAAATAAGCCCTTACTTAACAAAATCTGATGACAAATGGCCGACTTATTATTTTTTTGGTAAACGACCGAAATTCCGCTATTTCACGATTTTTTGATTTTCATTATTTGCACAGCTTACCTACCCAACGCAAACGAATAAATACATTTGAACTTAATTTAAAATAAACAAAGTAGTCTTCGTATATTTTTTTTTAATTTATTTACAGCACTACATGCTCATACATATTTAAACATAAGGAGACACGGTTATCAATTGCATTTCAAAACTGTCTGTGAAAGTGTAAAGAAGTTAATATTTAGAAAACGCAAGGAAGACAATGAGTAAAAGACTACGTGTGTTCGAGTGTTTGAACGATCCAGACAATTTCTGCAATGTTTGTGGCCAGTTTATAAAAAAAAATCACGCACACAAGTTTACTCCAGCAGTACAATTGCACTATTTGAATTATTTTGGTATTTCACCAAATATCACAGAACCATGGACACCTAAGTCGCTGTGTGATCTTTGCTATATAATCTTAACCAACTGGGCAGCTGGCGGAAGGTAAGAATTTTTATTTAAACACATTATACATAGCGAATATAGTAATTTATTTTAATTTTAGCCGCCATATGAAATTCGATACACCAATGATGTGGAAAAAGCCGCTATGCCATTCCACAGACTGTTATTTTTGCCTCACCACAAACAGTGGGGTAGGAAGATTTTTTAAATGGAACTACGCTCAAGTGGGATCGTTTGCGCTTCCAGTACCACATTCGCATGATGTGCCATATCCAGTGTGCCCTGGTGCATCTCTTCAAAAAGCAGAATCGTCAGAAGAAGAGTCTGAGTCAAATGCAAGCGAATTTGAGCCGGGTGCAAAGCGAAAATTACTGTCACAGGCCGAACTAAACGATTGGGTGCGCGATTTTGGTCTCACTAAGGAGAAATCCGAACTTTTTGCGTCTCGGATGATACAGTGTGGATTTGCGGCTTCAGAAGTGAAAGTATCAGCGTACAGAAACCGTCACAAGGAGTATGCAAAATTTTATACAAAGAAAGACCAAATATGTTTTTGCAGCGACATTTCAGGCTTGTTCCAAGAGCTTCACCAAATTCACAACCCCAACGAATGGAGGTTGTTTATTGACAGCAACAAAGAGAGCTTGAAGGCAGTTCTCTTACATAATGGGAATGAAAAGCCATCTGTTCCTATTGCTCATGCGGTTCATTCAAAGGAGAACTATGAAACTATGGACATTTTGCTGAAATGCATAGAGTATAGGAAATACAATTGGAAAATATGCGCCGACCTTAAAGTTGTGGCCATTCTGTGTGGACTCCAAGGAGGCTATACGCGACATTGCTGTTTTCTGTGCCTTTGGAATAGCCGCGCTGATGATCAGCATTATATAAAAAAAAAATGGCCGGTACGAACGAAACCTGTAGTTGGAGAAGCGAATGTGCAGCGCAAACCACTAATAGAGAACCGTGAAAATATAATACTTCCGCCGCTGCACATAAAATTGGGTTTGATTAAAAATTTTGCCAAAAAATTAGACAAAGAAGGTGAAGCTTTTGCCTATTTACGGTCAATTTTCCCTTACCTTTCGCTGGCAAAAATTAAAGAAGGAGTCTTCGCAGGACCCGAGATAAAAAAAATGTTGAAAGATGAAAAATTCCCAAAGCTGTTATCACCCATCGAAGCCGCAGCATGGAATTCCTTCAGGCTTGTTGTGGAAAACTTTTTAGGAAACAACAAAAGCCCGAATTATAAGGACATAGTTGAGGATCTGGTAAAGAACTATGAAGCCATGGGAGTGCACATGTCACTTAAAATACACTTTCTGGATTCTCATTTGGATTTTTTCCCTGAGAATTTAGGAGACGTGAGCGACGAACACGGCGAGCGCTTTCATCAGGAATTGAAGGCTATGGAACGACGCTATCAGGGCAACTATGACACGGCTATGATGGGTGACTATATTTGGACCCTAATACGTGAGACCGATTGCAGCGAATACAAAAAACAAAGAAGAAGTCAGCAGTTTTTCCACATGGCATAAAATGTACACTTATATCTTTGTTTTTACTCATTTTTTTGTGCGTTGATTTGCTTAATTTAATTAGTTAGTTTAATTTCGTTAGTTTAGCTAATTGTGCGATACATTGAGCATGTAGTGCTGTAAATAAATTAAAAAATAATATACGAAGACTAATTTGTTTATTTTAAATTAAGTTCAAATGTATTTATTCGTTTGCGTTGGGTAGGTAAGCTGTGCAAATAATGAAAATCAAAAAATCGTGAAATAGCGGAATTTCGGTCGTTTACCAAAAAAATAATAAGTCGGCCATTTGTCATCAGATTTTGTTAAGTAAGGGCTTATTTTCTTTGGAAAAGTGTCAGCTATACGTAAAAAAATTAAAATCGCTGTTAACATCGCGTTTTACATTTTATATGAATTTTTATATGAATTTTTCAGCCACATTTTTACTAAAAAAACGCAGTTTTTTAACCTTTTTAAGCCGCCAACATCAAAACTACTAACCCGATTTGAAAATTTTCTGAGAATAAGTTGTAGACGGCTCAATTGTCTTTAATTTGAGTAGTAGTAGGATAAAATAGGTCAAAGAAGACTAAAGATATGCTCAAAATAGTAAGTGTACCTCCAAAAATTAAAAAAAAAAATTAAAAAATTTGTATCTCGCAAACCAATCGACAGAAAAATTTTTAAAATTCATTTTCGTGTTCAGTAGGTCCAAATCCATGAGAAAAAGTATGCTAGAACCAAATAACAAAATGGCTGTTGCCTAGTGTTATTGATTAAGAAAAATTGTGGAGAAATATTTATGATTATAATAAAAAAA
Organism: Eustalomyia histrio; assembly: GCA_949748255.1. Taxonomy (NCBI): domain Eukaryota; kingdom Metazoa; phylum Arthropoda; class Insecta; order Diptera; family Anthomyiidae; genus Eustalomyia; species Eustalomyia histrio. Next base: position 32,661,500 of record OX456525.1, on the reverse strand, counting down.
TATATATATTCTATCAAACATTTCTAGTTATTGTTAACCCGAAATTGTTTAAAATTTGAAAGTTTAATAAAAAAAATATTAATCAGGGAATAAAGATAAACTAAAAGCACAAAAAAATGTATCTCCCTGGTTGGGATTCGAAACCATTGACACGTGGACACAAATAATTATATCAAATTATATCTTTTACGATATGAAAAATACTCTAGATATGAAACTATTTATAAAAATATCTCAAATTTATTTTGCACGTATTGTATGATATATAATTATTTTTTTTAGCATATCAAAAATATTTTTTATATTGGAACATATATTAAACCATATATAATTATTTCTCATTCCACATTAAAAAATCTGTTTAGTAATGGTCCATATATTACATCTCATATATAAGATAGCATATATAATTATATATGGTTCTGTATAAGCCATATATAAGTATATATGGTTCTGTATATGTCATATATAAATATATACAGTCCCTTGAAACCAATATACAATTATATATAGTGTTATATACAATTTGATATTATATAATATATACCATATCTTATCATATAAATCATATATAATTTTATAAAGATTAATATATAACCAGATATGGTTATATATGACATAATTTAAGACAAATAAAAAAAAACAATGTAATATATAATTATATATGCTAATGCATACATATATATTTTTATATGATAAGGCCACATATGATTATTTCTGAAACTTTTTTACTCGGGCACTTTGCGTTCGGAGGCTTTCCTTGTTTTTTTAATTTTTTCATACCATTTTTATAGTTTAAACATATGTAACATATAAATGCTAAGCCTTTACTTTGAGGCACCAAATAAACTTATTTTCCCCTACAAATTCGCCACCTTTTATTCAACTATGGAGAATTGATAAATTTGCATATTAAAATTTTTTGTTTTTTTTTTAATTTTAAACAGGTTGCTTGCAATTTCATTAATCTTCTCTTGTGTTATTAACTTTAACACTCTCTAGGGAGTTTTGTGTGCATGCACAAGATCATGAGTATACGCAAGTTACAGTTACTTGCTAACTTTATTGGTAAACAAAGTCATTGTCATGGTGTAAAAAAACACAAAAACACACTTTCGGTTTTATTTGCATTACTTCACATACTCAAAAAATGAAGCACTCTCTCTCTCTCTTTGTGTGGTGGGCAAACGAAAAAAAAAGCAAAATTAACAACCATCATCTGTTAACCGAATTTTTTATTACATGTGCTGTGATCTTCAGTTAGACGTAGACGAAATACCAACCAAATTGGATTTTGGGTTATATTAGTAACCGTTATCATCTTACAACTAGCATTTAATATTCACAAGTGGCAAGCAACGGGTCGTGTATATACGCCGCTGTTAAAAATTGTCGCGTCGGGTTTTTTTTTTTAAATACCTTAATAACTAAAGCTTGTTCGCCAAGCTTTACATTATCAAGTTTAATTGAAATTTGTCTCTTAACATAATACGAAAAAAAAGAACGACAAGTTTTACAAGAAAAACCTTTTGCACTTTTGCAATTAATAAAAAACGAATATATTTATTAAAAAAAAAAAACATTCTTATAACCGTTTCCGTTTGTTTGTAATTCCTTTTTATGTTTTGTTTGAAACTTAAAACCGGAAGTTTATACGCTAAAGCCATCAGCATCATCATCATCATTTCTGTGCACTAACCAACCAACGAACTAACAACTTCAAGGATTAACAGTGTTTTGTGTGGCATAAATATTTGTGAATTCATTATACTACTACTTACTCTCTAGCATGCAAATGGTAGGCACCAAAAAAGAATATTTATTTTTAATTTTTTTTTATTTATTTATATGACAAAGAGGTTTATTCAAATATGACAGTGTATATAAAATGGGATTAAAGTATTGTGTCAAACTTAACAAACAAAAAAAATTATTACATATAATAAAAGAGAAAAAAAAAGCAAAGATTTTAAATTTGTATCCTTATTAAAATGTTTGTGAAGCATATATAAAATGCATACAAAGTAAAGCAAAAGTGAATTTTTATTTACCAATTTATGTGGCTTAAAAATACAGGGATTTTAAAGTGATATTATTAAAAAAAAAAAATTTGGACTGTATAAGTTAAAGCAATATCTAGATATGATAAAATTTCTGCAATGTCAGAAGTGAAATACATAGTTGTGAATAGTTTAAAAAATTAAACAATTTTCATAAATCTTAGAGTTTTAAATTTTTATTTAAAACTCTAAAATCTAAAACTCTAAAATCTAAAACAGTGGCAATGTGTACAAAGTAAATCGACTTTTGCTAAATTATGCAGTCTTCAAAATTTGATTCAATTATAAAACAAAATAATGTTTCTGAAGTTAAGAAATAAATAAAGTATTTTGAAAGAGTGCACGGGACAATCACATTCGAAGAGCATATTATGATAACAAAATAACCATAACTCTATCATAATATGGTCCCTACAGTTATATATAAGATTTCAAGCTATGAAAAAGTTTTCAAGAATATTTCTTTAACCCTTTAACCACTAAGACCGTCTACAGAAGGTCATCACTAAAGTCCAATTATATCCAAAGGAATAATTTTGGTGCAATAATCGCCAACGACATTTTTGTCTGTTTGAATTTACCTTTTGAACAGTGCCGGTTTGAACACGCTCAGTTGAATAGTTTGATAGACACACCCATTTCTGCCAAGATTTTTGTCAAAACAGATACGAAAATTATTTATGATTTTGGTGCAAAATTAAAACTAAAAAAATACATACTTTCCAACAGCTCAATCGACTCGAAATTTTTTTGTAAAGTAGATTAAAGCTGTATTTTGATAATTTGTTGCGTGTTTGATTTGTGAAACAAATATTTTTGTTTGAGTCGAGCTTTTTGTCTTCAGGTTGTCTTTCATTTTTTCCACCTGGCGCTTTCAGGTTAATTTTTTTTGACAAATGGACTTCACATTCGTGCTTTTTAGTCCAAAATGATACTAGAACCAAAATTTCATAACAAAATACCTCGTATTTTGACTCCAGTGGTTAAAGGGTTAAGAAAAGTTTTAGCTAAAGCAAAAATTTGATATTAATGATTTTTCCAAGAAACCTTTTTTGATTCTATGGACGTTTTTAAAGCAAAATAAATTATTAAATTCTAAGGACGTTTTTTAATAAAACATTCATATAGTTCCTATTGACTTTTTCTAATTGAAAAATTTTAAATTATAAGGACATTTTAAAGCTCTTTTTAGACAGTTCTTAGAGTCTCAGAATTTTTCTTTTTGAAAAACTCCTCAGAATTTAAGAATATTTCTAAATATTTTTCATGATGAAAAGTTCTTAGAATCTAAAATTTTTTTATTCAAAGAAAGGCCTTAGAATCTAAATTTTTTATGAATATATAAATTATTATCCAGGAAAGTGTTTGCAGAATCTGAGAATTTTACTTTAGAGAAAAGTATGTAGAATCTTATAGAAAAATTTTTAAAAATCTAGTATTTTTCACAGAAAAACCTTCTAGTACAAACCAACTCCTTCTTATAAAAAAAAGATTTAATTAATATTCTGAGTACTTTTCCCACAAGAAAGTCTTTATTTTACAAGAGTTAAAATATTTTGTGAAACAAATTACTTATTGTTTTTGTTGAAATGAATTAAAAAATATAAAACCTATGTATAGTATCCTTTAACAATGAATTCAATGTTTAAAGATGATTGAATGTCAATGTTGACCGCAAGTGCGCTTCAAATGGTTCATACGCTGGGTCCAATTTTGCCATACTCTCTCCAACATATCGGCCGGTATCTCAAGAATAAATTCTTCAATATTGATTTCCAGTGCGTCAACCATTTCGGGCTTGTCCCTATTGACATGAGCCTTAACATACACTCTAAAAAATGTTTGTAAATTTTCTACTATAAAATTGGTATTTTTTTGTGTAATATCCCAGCAAAAAAAATGGTAGTCTTCTTTCATTGCTTCCAAAACTTCAGTTGACATTCCTTTATGATTTTTTGGTGTTATTCTAAGTCACTTCCAAAAGAATTCATGTGTTCATATATCAAATGCAGTGATCTGGATATAAACCCGATGCATATCTTAAAATATCACTCTTCATTACTTCTAAAGCATAAGTTATAGTAAATCGTATATTTTTTTTTTTAATTTAAGCAATTATTCAAATTGAGAAAATAGTTCTGATGAACTTTTTTAATTTTTTTATTAAATCATTTTTTATATTTTAGTTTAAAATTTCATGAGGGTTAAAATTTATGCAGTTTTGCAATTTTTATAAAAGTTTTGAAAAATCAAGACAGATTTTTTTGACCTTTAATTGAGACTAGCTGTCCTGTCTTTTGCATTTTTAAGCATTAAATATTTATGACGACGCAAACTGTGCATTATTGCATTATGTTTATTATTTAACACTACACCATTTCCAGTTTTAATTTAGAATTTATCAAAATAATTTTAAAATTGTGTAAAAATTATTTCAAATTGCCCAAAAATGTTTAAAAATTGTGAAAAATTATTTAAAATCGTTAAAAAATATTTCAAAATTGTCTAAAAATGTTTCCAAATTGTACAACCAGTTTTTATTTATCCAAAAATATTATAAAATTTGTCTAAAAATTCATTAAAATATTTGAAAAATGTTTTAAAAATGCTTTTTTACTAATGCAGAATTATTTATTTGTTTTAATAAATAGTATTTGTATATCAATGCATAAATTTCGCTTCTTTAAACTTATTTTTCGGCATTCTTATGAATTAAATTTTCATCAAAGCTTAAATACTACAACGTATATGAACTTTTTCCACTTATGCATCAGAATACCTAATCATTGTATTATTATTGCTTCCTTAGAGTAAAGTATGAGTAATGCTAGTAGCTACATTTGAATACTTCCATCCTATGACACGCTAATGTTAAATTCATTAATGAAACCATCAGAAAAGAAGTGATGCCTTTGCCATAGTAGTGATGCTTTTATTGCTTCTTTGGCAGCTTCATTTTTGCTGGGATAGCACATAGTGAGTAAATATAAACAGCAAATGCGTAAAATCAATTTTTACACATTTCTATATACACAACTTAAAGATAGAAATAAGTCCCTAAATGTACTACAATTTAGAGTAGTAATAAAAATATTGACATTTATTTATTTGGAAAAATATTTTGAAAAAAATCGAAGAAAATATTAAAAAACCAATAAAATAACGATGGTGAAGCCGAAGACAACAAAAATGATAAAATTACTACTACGGGATTAATGTTGTATTGCTACAGATGGAAAAATTAATTGAAATGATTATTTTATTAACCATTAAAAAAATAAAATACATAAATTCAAGATATGAACGAAGTCTAAAGCGATAAGGCAGGCAGCACATGATAAAGTTATGGTTAAAATTACCATCCCATATTACCAATGTAATTTCTTATACTGCCGAATACAGCCGATAAAAGTAACAAATTATTTATTATTCTGCTGCTTCCACTTTGGGAGCAACGAAGTAAAAATATAATATAGATGAAAATTAACTACACTCTAAAAAACGCTTGTAAATTTACTACTATAATGTAATATTACGAAAATTCGGTAAATATAAACACCAAATCCGTAAAACTTTTTGCGCACACTTTCATATACAATAATACACACCCGAAGTATTTTTAGGCACTATGTGTTTACAATTAAACACATTATGCCTAAAATTAGTATTATTTTGTTGAATTAAAATTTTACGCACAAAGTTTGTAAATATACTGACTAATAACGGTAAAAAAATTATGACATATTGAAATTGAATAAAAAAAAAAACTAAAACATTTTCAATTATTTGGAATTACTAAAAAAAATTTTTGTTAGTATTCTTTTTGTTAGTTTCTAAACAATAAATTTATTGTTTTTATTACAAAACAAAAATTTTTGGGCTGTTTAATTTTCAACATCGTAGTAGAAAATATGCGCATTTTTTTAGGATTTTTACGAATTATATGTGTACATTTACAGGAAAATCGTGTTTCTTTACGCACAAATTTGGTAAATTTACTCTTCAATTTTTAAATTTAATTTAAATTTTAGGCATTTTTAAAGTAATTTTACCTATTTTGTGTTCATCAATTTACGCATAATGTGTGTACCTTTTTTCATTTATGCACACAGAGTAAATTTACCCAACTTATAGTAGGGGTACAGTTTCCTACTATAAGTTGGATAAATTTTAACAGAAATTAATTAGAGTGTACGGAATTGTTTATGCAGCTGACATTGAGTCCATTCTCTAGCAATTGGTTAAGTTTTGCATGCCTTCTTTGTGGACTTTAAAGCCGCATTTGACAAAGTCTCACGAAATGCTCTTATATATAAGTTACACACAATGTGCATCTCGACCAAAACAGTAAAATTTAAAGAAAATATGTATAAAAACACAAAATCAGCTGTTTGGACAGGCCAAAAGCTATCTGACCCATTTTCAACGGTATCAGGTGTGAAGCAAGGATGTCTTTTGTCCCCGTTACTGTTTGCGTTATATTTGAACGACTTACATGACCACTTAGAAGGAGGGATAAATATTGAAGGCCTAAATATTCGTCTATTGCTATATGCTGATGACATCGTTATTCTCGCAGACGAAGTTTGTATCCTACAGAAAATGATTTATAAATTAGAAGCATACTGCAAAATGTGGGATGTAGAAGTAAATCTAAGCAAGTCAAAAATTATGGCATTTAGAAAAGGTGGAAAACTGTCACGAAACGAAAAATGGTATTCTAATGGAGGAGAAATACAAATAGTTTCCGAGTATTGTTATCTAGGAGTGGTATTGTCTCTTACAATGATTTTTAGAAAACATGTGGAAAATAGAAACACAATTGCGAAAAATTATCTCAATAAATCTAATATATCGCTAAGATCCAAATGGAAACTCTTTTTGGCAGTCAGTAGAGCTGTTCAAAGTTATGGGGCCCAGGTATGGGGTTTCTCACTTTTTGAAGAGGTGGATAAACTGTAGCTATTTTTTATAAAGAAAATTTTAAAACTTCCCAGTTTTACATCAACCTATATACTTATGTTAGAAACTGGAATGAAAAACGGGCATTTGTACACACTGGACCTACACTTAAGGTATATCTATCGGACTATGTTTGAGTACGGCCAACAAAGACTTCCAAATCTGCTCACTAAACTCTTAGTACAGAAGCAACTGTTTTGGGTTAAAGATCTGAACATAATAAGTGCAGATTGTGGAATGTTATGGACACAACAACTAAACATTAACAAAACACAATGGAATACAAATCGTGAAAATTTACTGAATGCGTTAAGAATTAAATACAAACAAGATAAACTGGCACAAGTATATCAAACAAGTAGAATTTTTAGAAAACTAGATCCACTTGCAGGAGTTAAATATATGACCGATGACACAAAGATTGAAGATATAGCATGGATATTTAAGGCAAGAAGTGATATGATTAAGCTAAATGGTAAAAATTTTAATGAGAATACATCAATTTTATGCTCACTTTGCAATTTAAAAGAAAAAGAAGACATAGAACATTTTATAGGACGTTGTTACACTTTAAGGGAATTTAGGGCTTCAAATTTTGGAAAAACTGTATTAAGTGAAGAGGAAATAATAAATTTATTAAATGGTAAAACACATTCTTGGAAGTTATTTGCAAATTATATGAAAACATGTGTAATATATCGAAATTATTTAATAGCTGAATTTAATGTATAAAAGGAAATTTATTTATGTATAAAGTTATTATTAAAAAGCAAACCGACTGACGACATAGAGTCAAAGTTGGATTTACAACTATTCTTAAAAACTTTTATATTGAAGTTAAAAATGTACATATATTGCAAAACTTTAAAATGAAAATAAAGAATAACTACTACTACTACTAATCATTGTGTATTAGTTATATTTTATAACTAATACACAAAAATAAAAAAAAAAAAATTTTGAAAATAGTGTTCGCACTTGCAATGTGAACTTACGAAAATTGTGTGCACCAAATTATGCATAACAGAGCAAATTTACACAATTTATCGTAGGAGAATAGTTTCCTACTATAAAGTGGGGAAGTTTTAAAATATAATTAATTAGAGTGCATACTTAAAATAAATTTATTGTTGTAATTCCAAAAAAAAAAAAATTGGGCTGTTTAATTTTCAACATTGTGGTTCTAAATATACGCATTTTGGGGAATTTTTACGCATTTTATGTGTACATTAAAAAAAAAAAATGTTTATTTACTCACAAATTTGGTAAAATTTCCCTTTTATTTCAAAATTTCATTTAATTTTTACGCACTTTCAATGTAAATTTACTCATTTTATGTTCACCAACTTACGCATAATGTGTTTAATTTTTTACGCACACAGAGTAATTTTATTTAACTTATATTAAGAGTACAGTTTCCTAATATAGGATGGGTAAATTTCAACAGAAATTAATTAGAGTGTAGCCCCATAAAAAGGCGTTAAATAACACGATCTAGGCGGCCAAACGTGAAATAACCCGTTCACCGAACTCGCCTCTCAATTAGGCAATTGTTTCGCGTGCTTTGTGGCATGTGGTACCGTCTTGTTGAAGCGATATGCAGCTAAGTCCAGCTTATCCATTTTGGCAAAAAAAAAGTTTGTAATCGCCGAATCGATAATTCACTGTCATTAACAACACTGGCGGATACAGCTGCGATATTTTCCTCTGTCCGCACTCTACGTATGCGAATAGCCGCATCAGAAGGTCGCCTAAACTGACCATAAAATGAGAAAAGTGCACGATGCACTTTCTAAATGAAGCATGAATAAATATAATAAAATTCAAAAATCTTCAAGCGTTGTTCATTTGCAAATCGATTCATGGTTAAATTATGGACCAAACTGAACATGTCTGTCAGTAACATGTAACACGAAAAAAGCTGAGCTACCAAAAACAGTGTTGTCAAAAAGAAAGTTGCTAAAAGATCACCCAATATAACCCATTTTCGAAAATTAAATCCCCCAGGTGAAAATGATTATAAACAATCATATTACATAAGTGACTAAACTGATACAATTTTTTTTTAAGAAAACAACACAGTATTAGGGCTATAAATGTCAAAGTCATATTTTTTTGAATTATACACTCGCAATATATTTTCCGTTACCGACCGTAGTTTATTTAAGTTTGTTCTTAAATGAAGAATCAATATATTTTTTAACTATTTGAATCAGTCATTCAAAAAACAAACTATAAAAAACAGACTTTCAGTAAGAGTTGATATTTTTTGTTGAATGTAAAATTTGATGTTATCTGCTTTAAAAAATAGAAATTCAAATAATTTCTTTTTGTTATTTTTTATCAATATGGCTTTTTTTAATACAAAATAATTTCAATGCAAATTACATAAAATTATTCAAATACACATACACACTTAAAAAATGAAAATATAAAAAAAAAACTGTCAATTTGAAAAACAAACCACAAAAATTGTTTTCTTCTAACGTTTTGTCAGTTAAAAATTGATAGTTATTTTAAACGACTTTCGATTTTTTTTACTACTTTTGGCGATTATTAAACAATGATTGAAAATAAACAACAAAATGGGCTGAATATAATGAAAAATCAGTAATCCTCTATTTGATTGTATTTGCGTTTAGTTTAATATGTTTATTAGTTTATTTTTAACGATATAATATTGTGAGTTTAATTATTCATTGATTGTTGTCAGAATTTTATAGTTCCATAATAATTATTTTTTTTTTCATATACAGAATTTTCCTTTAATACAGTATGGTTACAGCCAATCATGTTATAAAATAGAAAGTGCCAATCATGTTATAATAAAATATTTACTATAATAATGATGGTAGCGACTATATTGATTTTTGGAACCTATTTGTTAGCCAATAAATTAATTGTGACACCCACACCCGAATGCAGCAAGCATAATTAAGTAGTAGAGATCATATTGCAACCATGGTTTCTCAGTGATTAACAAATCGACGCTGCGCCAGCAAGATACGTCATGTGGTTTAACAGACTGCTAAGAAACGATTTTATTTTTTCTTTTCATAAATTGGTCCATACCAGAGAATGGATATTAATGGTGCTGTGTATTTTTCTAGCATCACATGTATTTGCTTAATTTTTGTTTAAAGCAAAACATTTCAGTAGTTAAGAGTTCTTACTATATTATTGTGCCTTTTGTGAGTTTAAAATTTATTCATGTTCTAAAGCAAATAAATTTTATATTTAGCCTTAATTTTCTTATACCCAATTAAAACAAAAAAAAATTTTTGTTGAAATAATAAAAGATTATAAAGAAAATACAATAAAAACAAACAAAAGAATTTGAGCAGAAGAAAACAAAACCAATTATTGTAGTGTTGGGTGTCTTTCAAAAAAGGACAAAATTTTAATTAGTAAAAAAAAAAAAACAAAATAAAAAACTTTGCTTTTATTATTTAATTAACGATTTGTTTATTTTATTATTAACCGAAAATATTTTCAACTTTAATTATTCAATCAGGCGTAACATTAATAGCAGTTGGAGACGATTAATACCAGTAATAGGGTTGACAAGAAAAGGCGATTAAATAATTTAAAAAAGATAAAATTTTAAACAAATATTTTTCTAAATTAGAGTATTTTAATGTGAATAACGACCTAATTTTATAACATCTTATATTTGATAAATATGGAAATATATTATAATTATATTTTTGTATAATTATGAAAATATCTTAAGATTTTTAAAATATTTAAGGAATATAAATCTTATACATTGTTATTTCTACACTTTGTTATGTGTAATCGTATTAATTAAAGAAATTATAAAAATTCTTTGCGTAATAATTTTTATTTCTTCTTGTTCCACTCATAACATTGTTTTCTTTAAACAATTATTTTTTTTTTTAGTTTAAAGCAAAACTTAAGAAAAAAAAACTTAACTTCGTTTCTTGTTACAAGAAGAAATTATTTTTCATTTACTGCAATTAGTGCAAGGATATATTCCCGAGTAAAAATGATTTGCATAAGCATAAATGCCTTTGAAAAATAAAGAAAAAGGCTTACAAATTTCTGAAAATCATCATTATATTATTTACGAAACTGTTTTTTTTTACATCTGGTTGTGGTAATTTTTACTATTTTTTTTAATAAACTAATATTTATTTATTTATTTTATTTATTAATCATATAATTACAAATTCTATGTTAATACCCTAACCGAGCACTAGCAACAAAGGCCTTCGGCTCGTTGTAGCAAAAACAGACCAGAGCCTCTGGTGGGAATTGAACCCACGACCCCCGCACTGATAAGCTAGCACGCTACAAACTACACTCACCAAAAAAAGTCTGTAATGGTAACTGAAAATTTTGCTGTTATTACGGGAAATTCTCCTAATTTGAGCCCAGCGGTATTTTTTGCTAATCTTAGCTACACATGTCTGCTGACGTGTAGTACAATGAAATTAGTAGAAAAATTAGTAGCCGCTACTAAATTTTAGTAGACTTTTTGTAAAGTGGAATTTAAAATCTGTTTGCTAAAATCAGCAAAAAAAATTACTAAATACTATTATTATTAGTAAAAAGTTTTAGATTTATTTTTTTTATCGAGCATCAAAAATTTTGATTATATTTTTTAAAAGATGTTTTATACAAAATGAAAAAAAAAATCAAAGGCTTAAAAATTGTTAAAAGATAAACGAATTTATCATTTTGTTTTTATTTGGTAATTTCTGTTTTGAAAAATATTTTAGTCAACTTTTTTTTTACTTTTAAGGTTAAATTTAATCGTTTTTAGGGCTGAGTTTTAGAACTAAAAAACCCTTTTTAGTGCTATTTTGAGTGGATGTCCTCTTTTTATACATGAGTCGGTATCTTCACCTCCGATCCATTTTTTAATCTTATGTAACATTTTAGGGCAATTTAAGTTTGTATGTATAAGTTTAAATTATTAGAAATAACATTTCCTTCAATATCGGCTTTTTTAAAATTAGTAATTTTTTTTGCTAATTTTAGCAAATCGGTTTTCAAAAATTTGTAAAATGATTTCTGAAATTAGCAACAAAAATTTGTAGATATTCTGTAGAAATTCTGTAATTTTTAAAATGTAAATAGCAAAAAGATTTGCTAAATAATATTTTTTTTACTAAAAATCAGTACAAAAATAGTAAAGTGGGATTGAAAACCGTTTACAAATTTTTCTACTAACTTTTTTTTTCTGAGTGTAGCCTACCGGGGCGCTCAAAATAATAAACTAATAGAACTTACAGTTGCCAAGAAAAATTTTTGTTTATTTAGTACTTAAATAATTTTACCCGGGCTTTTAAATTAAAGTTGGTATTAGCAGGATTACCATTATATAATTTCTCTGCAATTGAAAGTTTTCTCTAGTATTGAAATTTGTTCAGTTTTCTAAAAAACTTTATTAAATTTAATGTTATTTTTTATTATTGTATTTTAACAAATGTGTTACTGTTTCCCATAAAAAATTTGAATTAAACTGCCCAGTGTACAATTACGCTGAAAACAGAGCCTCTAGTCCTTATGAAATCATTGCTTTATGAGGTTGTTTCTCTTTGTCTTATGATTTTCTGAATTATTTATAATCCTAATTTATCCCCTTGAGACCCAGGCACTAAAAAAAATATCATAATTTTTTGAGTTTACACTAAAATATCTCGAAAACTAAATAAGTCTCGGAAAAATTATTTAAATATTTGAAGTATTTATATTTGTGGAAAATAATTTTGTTAAGAATCTAACAAAGAAAATATTTTATGCAAATTAACCAACGAGTTTTAAAAATATTAGCATTTTTCTGAAGAATCATCAAAGCTCACAATTGTGAGTTTGGTTCTCAAAGTAATATGAATGTTGAAAAAATTTTCAAAAATTTGCTAATAGGTTCATAAATAAAAAACAATTTATTTATTTATTTATTTATTTATTTTATTTATTAATCATATAATTACAAATTATATGTTAATACCCTAACCGAGCACTAGCAGCAAAGGCCTTCGGCTCGTTGTAGCGAAAACAGACCAGAGCCTCTGGTGGGAATTGAACCCACGACCCCCGCACTGATAAGCTAGCACGCTACCAACTAGCCTACCGGGGCGCTCAAGACACAATTATATTTTATTTTTGATTCCAAAATTTGAACGCTCTTAAAACTACCGTATCCCAGCAAAATCTTGGTTAAGGGGTAGGACCTATTTCAGGAATACTAAAGGCTATTCTTGACCTATTATTTTACTTTGAAACCTAAAGTAATAACTTCCAAATATTGTGATAAATCAAAATATTGTGAAGATAAAGAAATATTGAATTTACGATATTGAAATAAAGTAATGAGTTACTGATATTCTGTTATAAAATTACTTATTAAGAAGTACACAAATAATGAGTAATTGGTATTGCATTATATAACCATATATTTATAATGAGAAATTTTAGTTTTATATAAATTCATAGTCTAAACTCATTGTACAGATTTTAAAATTTAAAACCATTGATTTGTTTCTAAACCGTGTGACTGGGGAATGAAGAAAGATCTTTTTTTTTCTATTGTTATACAATTTTTAATAGAACCTATTATTTGTTTCTGCTTTCATGATTAAGAATGAATATGTTTTTCTTTACAATTTTAAACAAAATTTAATTTTTATAAATATTAAAAATACTAAATGAAGTAAAGTAGTACGTTTTTATAGATTAAACAATTCTTTTTAAGAATTTGAATGTTAAATTTTGCTTTCGGCTTAAGCAGATGTGAGTTTAATCATAAAAAATTTTATATTTTTAGTTAATTTTACAACATTTAAAAAGGAAAAAATAATGAAAAAAAAATAAATAGAAACGAACTGATATATGGATGAAAAGATTTAAAAATATTTTAACAACTGCCTAAATCTTTTTTTATTATTACATTAGAATTTTTTATTTCTTCTCGAAAACTAGCCAGTATTTTCCTAGAATTTCCTAAAATATTGTTACGTTTTTACCCTTTATAAAGTCGTTGGTTTATTTACCTTTTAAATAAATCGAGTTCTTTCTAAACACTGTTTGAAATTATTTATAGCTCTATTTATTTATAACAGAAAAACACTTTATTGGCAAACTTTATTTACACGGTGTAGATAGACTAAACGTTAGCCACACTTTAGTTCTTGACACTTAGCGTTTTATTTATAAACTGAACTTCTGCATCACCAAGTACCCGTATTTATATGAGTAGTTAGGTATTCTAGTTATTTCCAGCTATTGATACACTAGATTTTTCCAGCTATTAACATTCGCGTTAAGAAAATTTATATATAATATATTAATGACTAAAATAAGTATATATTTAAATCCCTATAAGTAACTACTTATTTCTAAACCTACAAGAAACTAATTAAATAAGCTCTTATTTGTAATGAGTTTAATGTTATAACTAACAATATCTTGTTTTATTCCCCTAGATAACCAATGAAATAGGTACTTAAAAGTAACTACTTATTTTACTCATAACAAGTATCTTCTTATTTTAGACCCTAGTGATATCATTATGACAAGTAACTACTTACATCAGTAATTTCTTGGTAAGGACTTACTAATGCTTATACTCATTAGTTTTGGGTTACCATTTATTTTCAATGACACCTCCATGTTAAATAATGTATTATTTCACTTAAGTGTAAGTACTTATGTGTTTTGTTTTCATACTCCACTTCCCACTACCTGGTAAGTGCAAGTTTTGCAAGGTATGTTCTATTTTATATTGTATATTTCGTGGTGTGGATTTTGCTAAAATATATTGTTACGGAAATTTGATTCATCAATTACCAATTACCCGCCGAAACAGAAAATGCCCATATGGCAGCAAGTGTAAATCAATTTATTCTGGCAACTCTTCACTAGCAAGTTAGATAACAGAAAAGACCAGAACCTTCCAGCGACATCATGATTTGTTTTCTACTTGCCACAAGTAGTCTCTATCACATATGTAAACAAGCATCCAGAGATATGGCCGTAGTTTCAGATAAATCGTTAATAGGGCAACAACTCGTCCAAATAAAAGTTGCGATTAATTAAATTTATTGTGTAAAAGTGTTTAAGTGTAATTAAATATTTCTTTGTGTAATTGTGTAAATAAAGACTTGCTATACAAATTGCAACTGTTCTTTATTATTTGCAATGTAGAAAAAACTCTATTTATTTAACAAGGATATAAATCAACAATTTTAAAAGGTAAAATCGTAACAATATAGACTAAACCTGCAGAGATTTATTTTCTTCAGATTTTTCTGTATTTCAAAAATATAAATTTTAGTAAGTGAAAATTTAGTTTATTAACCAAAAAAAATTCTGTAATGGCAACTTAAAATTTTGCTGTTTTTAGGGAAAATTTTTTTGAATTTGAGCCCAACGGTATTTTTTGCTAATCTTAGCAAACACTTGTCTGCTGACGTGTAGTAGAAAAATTATCTGCTGCTACTACATTTTAGTTAACTTTTTGTAAAGTGGAATTTAAAATCTGTTTACTAAAAACAGCAAACAATTTTACTAAATATAATTACTATTAGTACAAAATTTTTAATTTATTTTTTTTTATTAAGCATCAAAATATTTTATTTTATTTATTTTTTTAAAAAAATATTTCAGAAAAAATTAAAATAAATCAGTCTTTAAAATTTATTTATCATTTTCTTTTAATTTGGTAATTTCTGTTTTAAAAATATTTTATTAAATTTTTGTTTTTTACTTTTTAAGTCAAATTTTAATTGTTTTTAGGGCTAACTTTTGAACTAAAAAACTTTTTAGTGTTTTTAAGTGGATGTTTTTTTTTTAGACATGAGTCGGTATATTCACTTCCGATCCCTTTTTTAGTCTATGTAACATTTTAAGACAATTTAAGTTTGTATGTGTAAGTTTTAATTATTAGAAATAGCATTTCCTTTAATATCCCCTTTTATAAAATTAGTACATTTTTTTGCTAATTTTAGCAAAACGATTTTCAAAAATTTGTAAAATGATTTCTGAAATTAGCAATAAAAAGTTGTAAATATTCTGTAATTTGTAAAATGTTAATAGCAAAGAGATTTGCTAAATAATAATTGTTTTACTAAAAATCAGTACAAAAATAGTAAAGTGGGATTGAAAACCGTTTACAAATTTTTCTACTAACCTTTTTTCTGAGTGTCCTGTTACAGTTAAAGTAATTAAGCTGAAGTTTTCTTTATCCATTCAACAATTAAATTTAAAACTGGGAAATTCCAAATTTTAATAGCTGACAACCCTGAATATAAAAAGAAAACAGACTTTAAGGTTATAACTTATATTTATGTATGTCGAGAAAGAAAATTTAACATTCAACTGAAACAATATTTGCAGTTAAGGCAAAAAAGTGCGTTTTAGTTTTTTTTTTTTTTGTATAACTACTAACTCATTGTAGTAGTTTACTTAACTACTTAGCACAGTATTTGCTAAGGATTACAAGGATAATGAATGTAGACGCATAAAGTCTGTTATATATAGCAGTTTGTTACTTATACACTTTAACAAACATTCTACGAACAAGTATCCGGTATAACAATATAATTTCCTGTTTCTTATAAATGAAGAGAGTAACAGAAACTAAAATTTCAAGTAAAAGTGTTATTAAATGGCTTTGAAGAATTTTATACAAATTAGTTTTATACAAGTTTTCTTTAAAGTTTTAATTTTTGATAATAAAATATTTTTGAGAAAAAGAATTTTTTTTTTTGTTTTCTATGTACACAGAATAAAATTACAAAATTCTGTTTGTAATATTGAACGTTTTCCAAAGAACATTTTTGTGAATCCAAAAAAAAAAAAAATATTTTTTAAAAAGGCACCAACAAATTTTGCAAATACAAAAACTTTTTTGTTAGTTTTTTGTAACTTCAATTTTTATTTTCAAAGAATTTTTATATAAAAAAAAAAACAATTTACAAACAATTCAAACAAAAAATTGTTAAAAATCGAATGTGAATTTTAACAAATATTTTTAATTACCTCAAATTTTGTGATAATTTTTCTGTATAATATGTAAACAAATTTTCAGAAATGGAAATGCTCTTTTATAAATTATTTCTTATGATGGAAATTTCAAAATAATTCTAAATTTTATGGAAAATGAATTATAATTTAAAATGTTTGAATCTGTTAATTTTTTTTGAAAACATGTCTAAGGCTTAATCTAAGGATTATTTATAAAATATGTCTAAATATATTTTAAATTCTTAGAATAAGAATTAAGGGGTTAAGTTGGTTTCGAAAGTTTAAAAAAGCGTATTTTAACTTTTTTTATAAATCTATAAAATGAAATATTTTATCCCTACTTTGTAAAATTTTTATTTTTTAGAGTTTTGAAAATTCAACCATTGAGACTTTATTCATGAGTTATCCTGGCTACGACTGGTTCATCAGAAATTAAAAATCATATATTTTCTGTTTTGTGCTGGAATGAAGAAAAAAGGAAATAAAATTACAATTTTTGGAGTTGTGAAAAATGTCCCATTTTTCCTCATAAAATAAGTTTTGATAAAAAAAATCTCTCATTGAGGCACTAGACATTGTTAATTTGAACAAGTGTGCAAAATTTTAGCAAGATCAGTTTATAAATATTTGAGAAATCACAACGGACTTCAAAGACAGATTTCAGAGAAAAAATTAACTTATTATTGCAGCGGCAATATCCAGGACTTGCTTTTGCTCTTTCCTGTGGCAAAATAGGATTTTCAAACCCCCTTAACCGCTTAATGTTTAAAGTTTTCAGAATTAATTTTTTAAAAATATAATTAACTAGATATCTGTTACTTGATCGCCAGTGAGGAGGTCGTGGGTTTGATGCTCCCCAGAGGCTCTGGTCTGTTTACGCTACAACGAGCCTTCGTTGCTAGTGCTCGATTAGGGTATTAGGATATAATTTGTAATTATATTAATTAAATAAATAAAGATAATATCAGAATTTTGTTTTCTATCCAAAATTAAGAAAATTATATAAATTTGCCATGAAATTGGTTACAGAGAAATTGTCCAAGAATCTAAGATATTCTCTACCAAACGTTTTATCAAGAAAATGGCTCAGATTCAGGAACACTTTTGTTTTAAATCGAATTCCAAAATTTCCAAAAAAAAAAAAATAATTAAATAAATTTTTATTTATAATAACATAATTTTCTTTTATTTTTCTTCCAGGTAAGCTTTATTATTAATTAACTTTTTGGTAAGAATCTAAACAATTTTTTTAAATGTTGCTTAACTCTTAATATATAATAAATATAAATGAACTTAACGGTCGTTAAAAGTTGAAACCTTTAAAGAAGATGAGGAAATCGAATAGCTAAATCGGGCTTAAACCATTTTAGGAATACTAAAGAAAACATAACCTTAAACTGATGAAATAAATATAGTGAAAAATCTTAATGAAACTGCTGAAAGGATCAATTATATAAATACCGGAAAGGAGGGCTTTTATAAGCACAAGGTTCTAATATGGTCCGATTTTCTTTAAATTAGGAGACCTTTTAATATATAAAAACGTTTTTATTCAGATGGGACCTTTCTGTGGGAGGTACCTTGGAATATTACAAAATTTACTGGACGCCCGGGCGAACTTCGCGTAATCAACCTTGAAAGTAATTTAGGTCAGATATTTTTTGTAGTTACAAACCCCTTCAATAGTGGTGAGCACAAAGAGAAATATTGTGTCAGCTTCCACTGAAATTCGATTACAGCGATCCAAATCGGTTGGTATAACTGAATATTGGATTCCTCATTAAAATTCGTTTAATACAACTGAATTTTTCTTGCAATCATATTTGAATATGGTTGTGATAATTGAATTTATTGGTTGTCGCTAGTAAAATACACGTCCAATTCGGTTGACACTTTGTTTTTCTATAAACTTTTTTTTTAATCTATGGATTAAGATTTCATATTTTTTCGAGAAAAATCATAATTTTTCAACTTTTACAGCAATAAATTTTGCTCGATGTTAATGAAAATGCTATCATATGAAAGAATAATTTTTTCAAGTTTAATACAGTCGCAATCGCTTATTAATATTAGTGAATAGAAGTGGTGTTTGACGAAATCGATAAAACTCATTAGATGATCGAGCTACAGAGCGTATAAGTGTTATATGTGCATAGAATTCATATAAAGTATACGCTCAAAATAAGAAAAATATTCGTTTTTAAACGAATAACAACACAAAACTTTTAACTTAACTGGATTTTACTTGAAATGATAACGCTTTAATGTAATACCATTTTTTATCAAAATCGATGCATTCTTGCAAAAAATTAAAATTTTTTATAAAATTATGATTTTTGTCATAAAAACTCAATCTAAAATGATCATAATAGATTTAATATTTTTCAAGTGGTTTCTATTGGATGTGTGTATATTAGAGTGGTCCACTGTGCTAAGTTTAAGCAAAATTAGTTTACATTTAGAAGTAGCATAAGAAGTTAACTTTTAAGAATTCGTAATTTTTCGTTGGAGTAATTGATAAAAAAGTAGGGATGACTTTATATTGAATTATTTTTTAAACTATACGACGCCTTAATTTAATAAAATGGTCCTATATAGTCCTAATTAATGTGCACAAAAGGAACATTAGGTCAAAATTTAAAAAAATTTAGTAATTTTAAAGTAGTTCACAATTTTTTAAAAATTAATACATAAATATACATATTTTAGTCAAAATATCCAAATTTTCTAAGAAGATGTAACTAAAAATTCAATTTTCTAATGCCTTATATGAACAAATTTGTCCAATCTGATCTTAAGTTTTATGGCAATAACGAATCTACAATCAAAATGAAAAACAAATTTGTGGTTTTTAAATTATTCGCGTTTTATGAAAACTCTACAAAATTAGATTTTTTGTGCTATTTTCCAAACTATCTAAAAACGTTGTCATCAAAAAATCCAACTTCTTGCACTTTTGTAATCTACTTGCCAAGTACTTTCATAAGACATGACATTGTTTTTGATTTTTTAATGGATAAAAGTTATTCTTACAATTGAGTGTAACATTACACTTTTTTAAATTTTTCGTTATTATTTAGCGTTTTAAAATTAAATCGTTAACAAAAACCCCGACTTCATATAAGAAGATATTCTGTGAACATATAATCATTTTTTGTATGAAATTTTCGCGAAATACGCGAACCCCAAATTAATTTAGATAACATATTCGTAATGTACGCCCAAAAATATATTAGATTTGATGAGTTGCGTCCTAATAATTTTATTTAATTATTCAATGGCGATGTGCCTCCAAATAAAACTTCGTTTTCTTAAAATTCTTTGGCGTACAATATTTTTTCCATAATAGCATATTTGTAGGGTTGTGGAGCTCGCGAGTTAGAACTTTTCTTATTTTGGACCACCTTAATTAAATTGTTTATTCATCCATTGATTTAAATTTAATTAATTATAAAAAAATTAAACTAAATAATTTGACAATATAGCGATTTTTGGGAATCACATTTCTAATTTTAAATAAATTTTTGCGTGGGATGTTCATTGTTAGTTTTAAAATCATGAATATTTTTCAAAATAATATAGAAAAATTATGACTTTTGTAATAAAAAACAGTACACAAAAACACTAACCCAATGGAATGCTACTACCTTCAACAGCTACATCCGTCAACAACATTCCTCGCATCTTAATTGTATAATAAATCTTACTTAAATCACAACTTAAATGAAAAAAAAAAAAATATATATGAGAACTAACCTTCGCTGATTTATTGAGTTAAGTTGAAATTTACTTACTCTAGCTGTGTTCAGTAATCTCCATTAATACATATTATGTTCACTTATCTACCAGCTGATATTAAAAACTTATATGAAAGTATAAACGTACCATGTATGTAGTGTCATGGTGAACACTATTGGTGATCTGTATATATTTTACATGAACGAGAAACATATCACAATAAAAATATTCCGGACAATAATAGACTTAACTATAAAAGCCAACATAGGGTACGGTGAAGAAAAAAATTTTATATTCTAGGAAAAAAAAATCAGCACTACCAACAAAAAGTTTTTGGAATTAATCGAAAAGGGTTAGTAGGAAGATATATACTCAAAACAGTTTGCAGTTTAAATTAACTGAAATTGTTATTTGAAATAAATGGAAAAATTAAGTAAAAACTGGTATAAAAACTTTTCTTTTAAATCGAAAGAACTTTTTTTATTTATTTTTAAATCTTAATAAATTAACTTACAATGTCGGAAAAAATATAAATAATTTTTTATTTATTTTAACTGTTAATAAACTAACCACAGATCTGTAAAAAGAAATGATATTTACTGTATATATTTCTTTTAATTGATAACAAATAAATTATTAAATTCTTAAAAAGTTAGGATTTTCAATTTATTTTTTTTTTTTACTGTCAACAAATTAACTTCAAAAAATCTGTAAAAATAAATGATATTTCGTTTATTTTTGTCAATAATATAAATAATAACTACAAATATGTATTTCTTTTAACTGTCAATTGTCAAAATTCGCAAAAAAAAATATAATTTTCCCTTTATTTGGTTTTTTACTACAAAATCCCTAAAAATTAAAACTTTTCGTTTATATTGTTATTTTAACTATTAGAAATTTAACTATAAAAAATAACATTTTTTTACAAATCATTTAAAATTAATAAAAAAACTGCTTACGTTACTGGATTCAGCATACTCGAGTAAGGTTAACCCGTTGGGTTCCATGCCAGTTTCCATGCAAGTACTTTAAAAATCTTCATGTAATAAAATATCAAAATTCCAAACTTTGTGATTTTTAAAAATCAATATTTGAAAAAAAAAGTTTCCAAATATATTTTTTCCTCTGTGTCATTTGCTATAGTTAAGAGGGAGAGGAATCTCTTTTTTGTTCAATGATCACATGTATTTTATTTTTAAAGTAAATTATTCATGTAGGCTTCTTTTTCTTTAAAAGCAGCAATAACAACAGCAGCAGCACCACCGATACTTGTTTACACTTGCTGTGATTTTTAGTTTTGGCTTCGTTAACTTTCTTTTAGGGCGCGTTGTACAATATTGTACGAATATATTTATTTGTTAATTATTGAAAAACAACAAAAATAAAAACACAAACATTGTTCATTTAAATTTTATTTGTAAATAAAATTTCACTTTTTATGTCATCATAAGTGTGATGCTCATGATTATCAGTGTTACAATTGTTTTTTTGTTGGATGGAGATTTTGCAATATATTTTTTTTTTGGTGAAATTTCGATTGTTTCGAAATAAATACATACCACAAAGTTTAGGTCATGCAACGTATATATTTATTTATTTATCGAAATTACTTTGAATATACAGAATTTATTGTTGAATATCATATATAAGTTGGACACAAGTACGACTGCTAACTAATGGCTGCATTGAGCATTAATGCGGTATTGAGTACCAAGTTTTGGAAAAAGAAAATTTTATCTTTTAAGTGTAGCCTGTCTTTCTTACAGACAAGGATAACCATAACCCCAAAAATGTACGATGCTCTTCGAATATGATTGCCACAACCAAGTTTTTTCTTTGCGTGATGTAGTTTCCTTGCCGGTGAGAAAGGCAGGCTACATATAAAGGATAAAATTTTCTTTTTCCATAACTTGGTATGGAAAACCATAATTTTACCATAATATATTCCCTTAAGTTATATTATGATTCACAATTATGAAAAAGAACTTTAAATTTAAGAATATTTCTATGGACTTTTTAAAATGAAAATACCTCAACAAATATTTAAGATCTATGAAATTTTTAATAAAAAAACATAGATGCTATGGACTTTTTCTAAAAGAAAAACTCCTAGACTTTAGGGTTATTTTTAAGATATTTTTCGGTAAAACTAAGAGTCTCAGAATTTTTCTTTTATAAAAAGTCCTTAAGAATATTTCTACCAGAAAAAGTTCTTAGAATCTAAGTATTTTTCATGATGAAAAGTCCACAGAATCTAAGACTTTTTTATGAAAAAAAAAGACCACAGAATCTAAGTTTTTTTAAAATAATATGATCATTTTTATTCAAAAATTTATTATGAAAAATCATGCACTTCGCCGTTGAATTAAAAAATCTTGCACAGAGAAAATATACTCATTGTTACAACCGAGTGTCTTGGTTTAGTTATTAGAGTCACCAAAAAATGTATCTGTAGCGACAAAAATCCGGTTAATAAAACAAAATTCGATTTAAACCATATTTTTTAATTGTAACAGGAGAACATTCTTAATAGTTAATAATAACAAAATCTTAAATCAATAGAGAAAAATTTTGATTATTTGGAAAGTTACGAGGGCGGTTCAATAAGTCGTGTCTTTATATGAAATGCAACACTGCTCCCATCAGGTACCACCTGTTAGTAGACTACTGTCAAATTTTTAGCAAGTTTCGTCATTTACTAGCGTTTAACAGCTGTTCAAAACAAACAACCTCGTGGCTTTTTTTAAAAATGGAAAAAATTGAATTTCGAGTGCTCATTACACAATTTTTTTTGCGAAAAAAAACCGTCAATCAAACCAAAGGAAATGTTGATAAATACTTTAGGGATTCTGCACCATCGATTTCAATGGTAAAAAAGTGGTGTACTGGCCTAACAAGCACGGAAGATGCCGAACGTTTTGGACGCTCAGTTGAGGTCTCTACACCCGAAAAAATTTAAAAAATTTACGATATGGTGTTGGCCGATTGGAGATTAAATATGCGATTGATTGTGGAAGACATAGGCATCTCACATGGCTCAGTGGTTTTAATTTTAAACCATCACTTGGATATGAAAAAGCTTTCCGCAAGATGTCTGCCGCGTTTGCTCACAATCTACCACCAACGGCATCGTGTGACAGCTTAGTTTTCATGGCAAAAATCCATGAAGTAAACTACAAATTGCTCCCTCAATCACCTTATTCTCCGGATTAAGCACCCAGTGAATATTCCCTATTTCCAAACTTAAGAAATGGCTCGGTGGAAAGATATTTAGCTCCAACGATGAAATTATTGATCAAACAAATGCCTTTTTTATGGACCTAAAAAAATCCTGCTGTTCAACGAAAAGTAAATGACGGAACTTGCTCAAAATTTGACAGTAGTCTATCAACAGGTAGTGCTTAATGGGAGCAGTGTTGCATTTCATATAACTATGAAAGAAGTTCGAAAAGTCACGGTCTTATTGATCCGCCCTCGTATCTATAAAAAATGGTATGAAACTTTAAATTTTTCTAAAAAAAACTATAGATACTGAAAGGTGTCTTTAAAACTGAGCGAAAGAAACTGTTTGAGGCACATAAGTATGTCGGTGGTTGTAAGTTGATAACTCTTTACAGACAATTAAGTTACAACTTTAATAAAGCATAACAAACGAATTCATCTTTATTCATTAGCCATTTGGCTTCCTTATCTTAGCTTATACAATTGTCGGTTACAAGTTTTAAACTTATTTAAAGTTTAAATATTAGCACTTTACAAAAAAAAAAAAAAAATATTAATAACTTAAACTTTGGGCATTATCAATAAAAATTGATGACAAAAAGAAAAGGAGACAAAAAAATATAAATTATGCGACAAAAGTAATCTAAAACTCAATTTTACTTAATTTCACCTGTGTAAAATATTGAAGGAATTTTCTTCTTTTGTCGAAAAGAAAACTAAAAAAATAATAAATATACTGTAAGAAAAGTGATAAAAGAAATGAATATATTAAATTACTTTTAACCTACATAAAGATAAAAAAAAAACTTTGGAAAAAATTAACAACAGCAAAAAATAACTTAATACTTTATGCGACAAAATAAACATAAAAAACACCAACAAAGTTATCTCAAAATGGCAAATATTGAAAGTAAAAGTTTTGTCTGTCATTGATGTTTTTTTTTTGTGTTGGTAGAGCAAAAGAAAGAAAGACTGTGTGAATCAGAGCTTCAAAGAATTAATTATTTTTTTGAAGGAATTTCCAAAAATTCAATTCAAGAAGGAATGAATGAATGGGAATGAATTCCAAAAATTCAAGTTTAAATATTAAGAATCAAAATTAAGGAATCTACTCACTAAGAAATTCATTCAAATCTAGTTAATTTTACCTCTGATTAAGGAATTTGTTTTCTAAGAAATTAATTTATCTTAACTTTTTAATTTAATTTATCTTAACTTTTTCACTTAATTCCTTTAGGAATTAATTTTTTTGCTTAATTCCCTCATGAATTAACTTTTTCATATAATTTCCTAAGTAATTAACTTTTTCGTTTAATTTCTTAAGGAGCCACTTGTTATTATTATTTCCGTGAAACAAAAAATAATGTTTCAAATAATAAATTTCCTAAAAATGCATCATTATTTTACAGTTTAATATAATGCTTTGGGTAATATAGTATTATAGCTCTAACACACATTTACACATTATTTTTTGTTTTAAAATAATTTTGAAAGTAATAAGTTATTATTACAAAGTAATGACATAAGTAATGACTTAGGATTATTGTGTGCTTTACCTTGTAACTACAACTTATTACCTGCAACATTATATCAAATCATAAAATAATGTCTTACCTATAAGGGCTACAATTATATGTTTCACATATTTTCTTTCCATCTCTGAAGGAAATAAAGACAAATATTAATTTCTTAGAGAATTAAGCGAAAAAGTTGATTCCTAAGGGAATTAAGCAAAAAAAGTTAATTCTTTATGGAATTAAATGAAAAAATCAATTTCTTAAAGAATGCAGCGAAAAAGTTTATTTTTTTGGAAACTAAACGAAATAGTTAATTTCTTAGGGAATGAAGCTAAAATTTAACGAATTCAAAAGGATTTCAATTCTTAGTGAATTAATTCCTTCACCACTATATTAATTAAGTAGATTCAAAGAAATAGCTTTGTGAATTTGTTATTGAATTTTATCAGGGATTTAGAATGTAACGATTGAATTCTTTCAAAATAAAACGAATGAAAAAAGGAAATTATTTAAATTCCTTAAGTTTGGTTAGGAAATTCATTGCTAAAAATTAATTTAGTTCAAGAAAAAAAAACAGAATTAGAGAATTAATTCTTCAAAGCTCTGGTGTGAATATTGCTTAACAAATTCATAACCAACAAAACCAGTCAAGATGTACGATGTACAACGCAAGTATCCGACATACAACCAGCATAAATTTACTTTGAAATATTAGTACACAGTAGCTTGAGAAAAGACTGCGGCTGGGAGTTTACAACTAATTTGTTAAGTATGGGTAAAGAGTATTCATTGACATTTTTTTCTTGTCTTCGGTGTGTGCGTGTTTTTTTTTTTTCTTACTAACTAAATCTTCAGTTTATTACCGCATTCTTCTTTTATAAACGTTAAAATACATTTATATATATATATATATATATTTTTATTTTTCAATGATATAATAAAATAAAGAAAATACTACAAGAAAAAAAAACATAACATAAATTGCTGTTGGCGACTTTGGGTCTGTATTACACACAACAATTGCGGTTAAAGGTGTTGCCAATGGTTTATGTATCATCTCTTTTAACTTCATTTTTTATGGAGATTTTGAAAGGTATTGAAATTATAATATTTTTCGGTTTTTTTATTTACCAGACCAGTTGGGAAAAATCAATTTTATATTTTGTTTTGATATTATGTAACCTGTTGATATCAACTGGTTTTTTTGCTTGCATAATGAAAGAAAGATATTTTTAGGAAAGAGATGTTTGTGTAAAAAAGAAGATGTTAAGGAAAAGATATTTCATAAAGCTACTTAAGTGTTTTTTTATATAATTTTTAAATTGAAGTTTACGCATTTACTTTCGAAAAATTATAATTCCTGGTAAATTCCAGCCTAGTTATATGTTTACAAAATTAACTATTTTTTTTTTTTTTTGACTACAGGCATTACGATATTTTTGTTTATGAGAAGCAACACTCAGAAAATTTTTCCTACTAAGTTATGTATTGTTAGTTTGGAAAAGGGTTAATGGAGAAAGAAGAGGTGGTAAACGATGAATGGTTACATTATAATTGGGCGAGATGTTTAATCTTAGAGCAGTTGTTACTTGCCATCTGATGGAGAGTTGGCGAACATGTGGAAACTTTTTTAGTTTATGTTATTTTACTTCAGTGAGGTTAAGTGCTATGCAATCACCGAAGGTGGACGTTGTGATATGCATATGGAAGCTTAAACAAGCTCATATTATCTTTTTAATCGAATCTATACTGATTGCATTGTAGGAAGACTAATCCGATGCATCCTGAAGCGAACGGAAATACTACATAAACAAACCAAATATCCATTATTTAAACTTCCAAACTATTTTGAGGGGTTATATACAGTCAGGGGCCAAAAAAAATTGATATTACAATAATTTTTCTTGAGAAGACCTTTTAATTATTAAAGTTAAAGTTCTGTAATTGTTATATTTGTTTAACCTGTTTCTTTTTAAAAAGTTAAAGTTCTACATATAATAACATTTAACTAAATTTTAAAAAATTTTTATTTGTAAAAACAGTTAAGCCGCTTTAGCTGATTCCGGGAACACCTCTTAAAAAAAATGCAACTAGACCATCTACCTACCCAACCAATATTTCGTTAATATAATATATTATATTGTAATTGATCGAAAAAATCACTAAAATACAAGTTTTTGTTAAAATGACGGCTTTTCAAAAATAAAATAGATTTTTAATAAAAATTTAGGACTTAGATTGTTTATAAATTAAAAATATTTATTAATAAAAAAAATAATTAGTAATAAAAGTACACTTTAAAACTCGTGATAAAATTTTAGACTCGATTTAACCATTTTCGAAATATCTTGTTCATCGACGTTACAAACATAGTTTTGAGAACAAAAGCGTTTAGAGTTTCAAAAGCTCCACAGCCAGAAATTGCCGATGGTAATAAAAAAAAAATAGAGTACTGGCAGAGCACTGATTGCCAATGGTACAGCAAATAAGGTGCTGGCAGAGCACTTATTTAGAAAGCTCTGCCAACGTAAGTAAAAAGTGCTTCGCCAGTAATTGATTTACAAAATGTACAACCTTAAAAATAAAAAGGCACTGGCAAAGGCCTAGTTTAGAACGTTGTCCCAACGTTAGAAAAAAATGCTTCACCAGTGCTCGATTAATAAAATTTACAACTTCTATGAAATAATAAATATAAAATCACTTGTTTACAACACTTTCCCAATGCAAACAAAAATTAGCCGACTGTTTTATCATTTATATATTAATTTCAATATTTTTAATCAAATTTTTAACTTCGAATAATCCATAATACGAATTAACCCAGCCCGCTGTTATGATTTCGGGGTCGGCAAAGTACTTATTTTATCATTGGAAAAGCACTTTATTGATTGTTTCCCCAGTACTTTGTCAACGATTTTAAATTATAATTTTGGGGCTGGCGAAGCAATCAATTTACTATCCTACACGCACTTTATTGATTGCTTCTCCAATACTTTGCCAACGCTTTGAAAAAGAAACGTCCAAGCCCAGCCAGGTGTTATTATTTTGGGGTTGGCAAAGCATTATTATTTTTAAAATCTTTCGCTCTGCCAACGCTGGCACCACCGGTAAAAGTACTGGGCCAACGCTTTGCCGTTTGTATTTTTCTGCCTGGGTCTTTACATATATATGTGCGAGAATATTATAATATTTTCAACAACCTTAACTTCTTATAACCCCTTAAGTTTCTACCAATCGACCCATAAAGGAAGTGATAGACATGCCTGACTTTAAGACGCAATTCGTGTTTGATTTTATCATTGTAAATAAATCAACATTCAGTAAATTCTGTTCCAAGTATTTATTCGAACATCGTTCATTTTAATACAACTTAATTTTTATTTGTGGTCATTTTGAAAAAAAAAAAATAAGTAACATTGTTAAAAAGGAATTTTAAATCTAGTTGTACTGTAAATTTTTTGTTGCAGTGTACTCACATTTCTTTTGGTGGCCAACAAAAATATAATTATTTTAAACTAGTTAATTGAAAAAGGTCTTTGATGAGGGAAAAATTAAAATTAATTTCAAAGATATTTAAAATGTAGTAAAATAATAACACGTACACAAATGTTAAAAAAAATCTTAAAACGGGGACAGTATATGAACATTTCTTAAATATAATTTTTTTATGCTGCTTTGTGTGCATATCAACTTAGGCAATATATTACTTGTTAAACGTAAAGTTTTGGTACGCATTATACATATTTCCCTGTTTAGAACATAGTGCAAACAAGCACAAATTTCGAATTAATACAAAAAACTCTAAAACACGTACTCAATAAATATTAGTAAATATTTTTTAGAGATTAAAATATTTTTATTTAACATTTAACCCTTAACTACCCACAAGTGTCTCGCGGACACATTTTTGAATTCCGTTGCTAATAAAAGCTAAATTATTTATTTTTGAGAAACCCCGTTTTACCTATTTTACCCCGATGGTCTTGAGAAAAGAAATGCGCAATAAAAATATTTGTAGCATAAATTGTTTATTTAATTTAGCTAATAAAAGCTAAATTATTTATTTTTGAGAAACCCCGTTTTACCTATTTTACCCCGATGGTCTTGAGAAAAGAAATGCGCAATAAAAATATTTGTAGCATAAATTGTTTATTATTTATTATCAATATACAAAAATAGTAGCGCATCTACCCACAAGTGTCCAATAGACACATTAATATATTGTTTGAACCGAGCCGCCCAAGTTTTATACAAGTGACCGCAGTTCTGAAACTGTCTAGTCGCCGTTGAAATCATTGCTTCTTCCTGATTCTCTGAACAGGTTGTTTGTTTACTTTTATAATACATCAATCAATCGCAGAGCACATTTTGTCACAATATTAGTTTTTGTATCAGTAAATTTGATTAGTTATTGTTAGAAATGGCAAGAAAAAAACTAACACAAGGGGAAATTGAACGTGCCCTTTCTGAAAGTGACAATGAAGATATTTTAGGGTGTGAAATCCCTAGCGATGATGAGGATTTTGCTGTCGATATCTGTTCCGAAAATGAAAGTGCCGCTACAGAAGCAGCATCTGAAAGTGAAGATGTATAGTTACGGAGTGAGGATGATGATGCCCCGCTTCAGGAATATATGCCTGATCAAACATATAAGGGCAGATATGGAACAATATGGAAATCTGAACCTGAGAAGCATTCTGCTATGCTAAGTTTTAGAAATTATAGTGAAATATACAAATTCTGAAGCGCATAGGCTCTTACAAAGGCAATGGAAGCCGATAGACAAAGTCGAAATGCAGGCATTTATTAGTCTTTTATTGACTATAGGAGTCAACAAACAGGGAGGTGTTGATTTTAGAGAGTACTGGGATCCACTGTTTGGAAATCCGATATTTCGCGTCACAATGGGAAAAAAATAGATTTGCGTTATTACTGAGGTTCTTAACGTTCGGTGATAAAAATACAAGATCTCTCAGAAAGTCAAAAGACAAACTTGCATCTTTTAGAGAACTGTGGGAATGTGTAAATCTAAACTTAAAAAAATTTTATTTGCCTGGAGAATGAGCAGCTAGTATCATTCAAACAGTATTTACCCAGCAAACCTGACAAGTACGGTATGAAGATTTGGTGGATCTGTGATAGCAAAACAAGTTACCCTTTATTTTGTATACCATATCTTGGAAAAGAAGGACCAAATAGAGCGGAAAATTTGGCATACAATGTAGTAAACCAACTATGTGAGCCTTACTTTCGTACCAACAGAAACGTTACCTTTGACAATTTTTTTACAAGCCTTGAAGTTGCAAAAAACTTAGCACAAATGGTCTCACTGTAGTTGGAACCATGAGAAAAAACAAGGCTTGCATACCCCCACTTTTTCAAGCCAACAGAAATCGTGACATCAAATTTAACGTCTTTGGTTTTTCTAACAATACATATAACTTAAGCATCGTATGTACCGAAGAGGAATCGTGCTGTTATTTTTTTGTCTACGATGCATCATAGTAAAAATATAGACGTTAGGAATAAAAATAAATCTGAAATAAATTGATCAAATGGTTCATGAGTATAAGTTAAACGCAAAACAAATAGATGGCCTGTTGCATTTTTTCAAAATGTAGTAGATGTTGTAGTTATATGGAAAAATTTAAAGGGAATATGAAAAGAAAACTTTTTTTGCGAGAAGTAGCAATTGAGTTGGTAACGCCTCATATACAAAGAAGCAACAAGAAAGGGCTAACGACTTATCACTTAGCAGCCATCAAAGACGTGCTATCATCTGATTCCACCATTGATCAAGGAGCTGGTCAATCATCTGAACCTGATTCGAAACGAAAGAAGCGTTGCCACATTTGCCCCTCAAAAATATCTAGAACTTCCAAACAGTGCTGCGAGAAATGGAAACGGAATGTTTGTTCTGAACACTCTGTAAAAAAAATTATTTGTAATGTTTGTTTAAAAAATAAATAATTAAAGTTAAATAAACAAAATACCCAAGTAAATAATATCAATGAAACATTTTTCTAATGTATACTGTCTATGATTTTCTTTAAGTATCATTAATTGCTTTAATGAGTCCGTTGGACACTACTGGTCAGTTACGTTACAAAAGCTACTGGGTTAAGCCACAACCATCTCTGTGCAAGAAAAACTCACAAATTTACTTTTGATTTATAATATATCATCCCTCCAGCTGGTGGAAAGTCAAGGAGACTAGTTTCTCTAGACAAGAAGGACTTAAGAACCGTAATGGAATTTTTAATTGAACTCAGGGAACATAACGGAATTTTTCACTGGACACTGTTATCTTAGGGAACACTTACAGATTAGTGGTTTGTCTTATATGCACACTTTTAGGTTCTGCGAATAAGATGTTGAGACGAATAAATATGTACTTTGCTTTGCATCAGAAGACTACAAATCCTTGGCAAATACACTCTATTCCTTTTGGAAATTTGTAACCCTGTGCCGAATGAGGTGATTGGCTTCAATATTTAGAGCATAGTTAGGCTGCATAATAAATTTATTTTTGTCGCGATGCATGGAACTTTTCTATACTAATCTAGAATTTTTTTTTATTGATATTATTCATATAATTACATATTATACTAATACTAATATTATACTAATGTAAATAATATACCATAAAGAACCCAAAAAGTTGAGTCTAGGTTAGGTTGAGTTGGCTGGTAAAAGACCTCACATAGACCAATTTGATCCCTGGCGTTTCCAGATAGAAACGATAACCCGCCTAAAAGGGTGCCCCACACATTCTTAGCAACTACCAGGAGTCTTACAATTCCGATTCTGGAAATTTCCTCCAGATGGCGAAATAGATAATCTCCCAAGAAAATTGCCTTGAAGCGCCCAAGAGCCAAAAAGTTGCACAAAAAATTATCCACCATCTTTCTGTGCGCCGGTACACTACAAAACTTGCAATTGTCACTTGCCAGATTTCCCGATCTCTTACCCAAAACCGCATTCCAAGAGTGACTCGTAAGTACTTCCATCAGAATTCTACAATCATTTCTGTTTAAGGAAAACAAAAGACCCGTCTCAGCGACAAAAGCAAGATCAGCATCCATATTCATCGACAGAACTTCCGCCTGAAAAATATTGCATTAATCAGGAAGTTTGAACGACTCGATAACCAGCTCTCCACGGAAAACTCCACCGCCTACTCCCTCGCCCATCTTAGAAATTAAAGGTTCTATGGTTATTGCGAAAACCTACCAAGAAATTTTACAAAATTGAACTTTCCGAATCGGAATGGGACAAAATCAAAGGCAAATGAAAGTTGAGATTTTTTTTACACGCTTTTGAAGTTGGTGATTTTGGAACGCTGTCAAACAAGAAAAAATCATCACAAATTTGATAAAAAATTAAGCTTATTTATTTTTATTGTCTTGTAAAGTTGTGGTATCTTACTGTTTTTGAGGTTGAGAAATCCATTTTTGATATTTATGCTTACCTAAAACTTATGCTAGATGGCGCTGTCATAGAAATTTTGCTATTTCCTGTAGATTTTCGTAGAAAAAACGGTGTTTTTACTTTTTTTGTTGCTAAATAATCAATTTTTCATGTTAATGATGTTATTATTCTCAATAGGTTACTATGTATTACAAAAATTGTTTTTTTTTGGAAAAAAAAAACGATTTTTTTATTATAATAAAATTTGAGATATGTACCTGCAATTCATACATAGGATTTCATCCCCATTACATTGATAGCAACGGTAATAAAATTGATTTCATTATCATTGTTTGAATCAATGGTAAAGATTTACGGAACAGATTTCATTGATCAATGACAATGTTTTTGAATTTCATTACCGTTATTAATGTTTAAATTAAAATAAACCATTAGCATTATTAACCGTCATTTTATGTGTAAATGTTTATGTTAATATTTTTTTATGCGGGTCAACATTTGTATTTTTTATATTTTGTTTTATTATTTTCTCTATAAAAAGCTACTTTGACAATTTTCAAATCGTATAAACTTTTTTGTAAACAAATGATTTTTCAATCAATTATAGTTTGATTTTTTGTGCATTTGTGCTTTTTCATTGCCATTAGCAATGAAATTTTTAATGGAATATATTTCGTTACCATTAAATGGTAATGAATTTTTTTCATTTGCATTAGTGTCAACTAATGGTAATGAAATTTCAATGGTAATGAAAAATTCCCAAGTATGATGCTGCAAATATATATGTTGAATTAATACACCACAAACGAGGCGTTTCAAGAATCTCCTATTTTTTTATGATAAAACCATAAATTTCATATCCAAATCGGTTATAGGTGCTTCTACAGACATAACAAATTAAAGAAAATACTGCTTAATAAAATAGTAATAAATTCAACTACAAATTGAAATTTTTTCTGTAACCATTTTTTGTTTCTTCTTTTTCACTGTTAAATTTATAACACAAGCCAAAGTGTTTAAACCAGCCGGCCGGCCGGCTGGCTAAATGACTGCATGGTCATTTACAAGATTTTGACATTGAAAGAAAAAAATACCAGACTATTAAATAGACAACAGCAATAAAAATACTCAAATCAAATTAACTATAAAATACAAACATACTCGTACCGATGTTAGTAAAGTCATTTATTTTTATTAAAGCAACAAAAACCAGAAATAATGTTAAACATAAAAATGTTTAGTAAATCGTTATAGAGTGTTTGTTGCTTTACTACAGCTGGCTGTGATGTTGCATGTTGTTTAAATTGAATGAATTGATCTGGTTTATATTGTGATCTCGCAGTGTGTGTGTTGATGTTGCTGTTGTGTCTGCATGAATTGATAATATCTTCTTTTTAGCTTTTAACTAATAAACATGGCCTAAAGCTATAGGCGTGAGTAGTACTACGGCTACTGTTTTGGTTACATTTTTTTGATTTAAATTTTTAAATGGTGTTATTTAATTTTTAATGATGATAAATTTTTACTGGCAATTATATAATCATCAGGAAAATAAATGAAATAATATTATGAAATTAAAAATGCATATTAATAAAATGATTTAGTAACACTTTAAAACAGATAAACATCTTTTAAATTAAATTTTACATAATTTTGACATTTTGGGCCAATGCCGTTGAATCGATATGTTAAATGTTAAAAAAAATTGTATGGTTTTCATTTGAGTATATTAAAGTCTTTTAATAATGTTCAGTGATTTTTCCAGGTTGCTCTAAGGTTCATGAAATGGTATTTCACTTAAAAACCGGTCAACTTCCATTCCATTTAAATCAAATGGTTTTTGTTATTTATTTTTAAATGTTGTTAAAATAACTGAAACATCAGTAAAAAACAAATGATAAACCAGTTTAAAGTAAATGTTAAAATGGAATTGGTTACCGTAAACAATAACTCATTTATTAATTTATTTGAAATTGTTTTTAATCTAGAGTCTATAGACAGATTTTATGTAAATAACCATATGTGTGTTTTTATTAAATTTCAAACAAATGAAACAAATAAATAAAACCGAAAAAAGTTGTTAAATGACAGTAAATCATTTCGAACAAATGTATAAAAAAGTTACACTAGATATTTCTTTGAAAAATAAATTTATGTTCTTTTATTTTTAAATAGAACGGACAACTTTTTTATTAAACTTCGAACAGTAAACTACATGATATTCTGAGTGAATGATTCAATTTCCAATAAATTAATAAATCAGTTATTTTTTACCTAATTTGTAGGTACAATCATTAATTATTTTAATCATTAATTATATTTATCATTTGATTTTGTCACTGATATAAACAACATTTTAAAATTAATAACAAAAACTATTTGATTTAAATGAAAAGTAAGTAGTCCGGGTTTTAGATGAAATATCATTTCATTTAAATGGTATTTTCTATTATTTTCATTTACAAAGCAGTTTTTTGATATTAAAAAAATTCATAAATTTCATGTAATGTATGTACTCCACTTTATATGAACAATAAATTTGTATAAAAAATGCACCGAACATGGACTTGGTTAATAAAAAAAAATATTTATTATTTATTTGTAACTGCCCGTTTTATTTTTAAAGAATCTTTGAGTGAAGTACACATTTTCAATATAATTGATAAATTTCTTTAAATCCAAACATTTTGCTTTTGAATTCTTTGCTTTAACTGGGGGATTTTGAAAAAAAATCAATTATATTGAAAGTGTGTACCCAACTCAAAAATTTGTCAATAAGTTTGTGACTTTTTGAACTTCCCTCATAGTTATATGAAATGCAACACTGCTGTCATCAAGTTCCACCTGTTAATAAATTACTGTCAAATTTTGAGCAAGTTCCGTCATTTACTTTGCGTTTAACAGCTGTTCAAGACATGCAACCCCGCGGATTTTTTAAAAATGGAAAAAAGTGAATTTCGAGTGCTCACTAAACATTATTTTTTCCAAAAAAAAAAACCGTTAATCAAACCAAGGAAAAGCTTGATAAATACTATGGGGACTCTGCACCATAGATTTGAATGGTAAAAAAGTGGTTTACTGACTTTCGTTGTGGTCGCACAAGTAAAAATGACGCTGAACGTTCTGGACTGCTAATTTAGGTCAATACACCCGAAACTGTCGAAAAAATCCACGATATGGTGTTGACCGATCGAAGAGTAAAAGTGCGTGAGATTATTTCGATTTTAAATGATCAGTTGGATTTAAGAAAGCTGTCTGCAAGATGGGTGCCGCATGTGCTTTCAATTGACCATAATCGTAATCGTGTGACAACTTCAAAGGATTGGCGAAATTCTATGAATTGAGCTATGAATTGGTACCTCGTTGCCTCATGCCTATTTTATGGACCTCGAAAAATTCTATTTTTTGGAAGGGATACAAAAATTGGAGAAGCGTTGGTATTGAGCTAAAATGAGATTATGTTGAAAAATAATTTTTTTTTTTTCAAAAAAACTGAGTTTATTGTTCCGCCCTCGTATCCCAGCAAAAACATGAAATCAAATACTTACCAGGCTATTTACTCGCTTAATTACTTTTGTTCGCGATGTCACAAAAGTAATGAGTGGTCATTATCTTCTCGCTTACAAAAAACACAAAGTAATGGGTGGTCATTACCCTCTCGCTTTCGAACAGCCAACAAATAATGAGTACCCATTACTTTTTGGACATCGCGAACAAAAGTAATTAAGCGAGTAAATAGCCTGGTAAGTAGTTGATACAATGTTTTTGCTGGGATGTTATTATACTTTTCTCTATTTGATTTTAAAAATGTTTCCTTTTTTTTTTGATTCATCAATTGGTTTAATAACTTCTACAAGTTAAAAAATTCACTTATATTAAGATTTAAGGCTGAAAAGTATTTACGTATATAATTTTTGCCCAAAAAATGATTGTTTTGGCAAATAAAGGGTGTCCCAAGAAGAACGCAATTTTTAAATTTTAAATAAAACACAGATATTTAAAAAAAAATCGTGAAACTTTATTATATCGTAAAGTAGACAGAATGAGGTTATGTATGGAACAATATATCGTGCAGATGGCCGCCGCGGCTTTGCTGGCATGCACGCGATCTTTTAATGAAATTTTCAATGACCGTTTTGGATGAATGCTGCGGTATTTCATTAATACAGCGTCCAATTTCCTCTTTTAAGGCTTGAGTCGTCGTCGGCTTATTCGCGAAAACCATCGACTTCAAAAAACCCCAAAGAAAAAAATCTAATGGTGTTAAATCGCACGATCTAGGCGGCCAATTCTGATCTCGAAAACGCGAAATAACACGACCGGGAAATGACTGATGCAGCAATTGAATTGTTTCTCTGGCTGTATGACATGTGGCGCCGTCTTGTTGGAACCACATGCCCTCCACATTCATTTCTTCAATTCTAGGCAAGAAAAAACTGGT
Organism: Eustalomyia histrio; assembly: GCA_949748255.1. Lineage (NCBI taxonomy): Eukaryota > Metazoa > Arthropoda > Insecta > Diptera > Anthomyiidae > Eustalomyia > Eustalomyia histrio. Next base: position 32,624,130 of record OX456525.1, on the reverse strand, counting down.
TATCATTTCACGATACGGAACACCATTGAATGTTTGCGCTTGACCTGCCTCATTTTCATAAAAAAAGGTCCAATGATTCCTCCAGCCCAAAAACCACACCACACAGTGACACGTTGAGGATGCATTTGCTTCTCGTGAATCACTCGAGGATTTTTCTCACCCCAAATGCGACAATTCTGCCTATTGACGAAGCCATCAAGATGAAAATGGGCCTCGTCACTGAAGATGATTTTATCGGCAAAATCAGCATTTTCATGTTGTCTCTCCAATACCCAATTAACGAACTCCCTTCGCTGTCCATGGTCAGCTGGCTTCAGTTCCTAAGTCAATTGAACTTTGTATGCATGAAGATGCAAATCTTTCGTCAAAATTCGCTGCAAAGTGGATTTGGAGACACCAATTTGCTGAGCTCGGTGTCGAATTGAGGTGGATGGTGTTTGAGCGACATCATCACGTACAGCTGCGACATTTTCGGTCGATCGACCTGGTCGATGGCGCGTTGTTGTCTTTACATCACTAACAGACCCAGTTTCGGCAAATTTATCCATTAATCTCTTTACAGTTGACTCTTTTGGAGCATTATTGTGACCCCAAATTGATCGCAATTTGCGAGCTGTAGCCGCAAAACTTTCACCATTTTGGTAAAACAATTTCACAATGAGAATGCGTTGTTCATTCGTGTAGCGCTCCATTTTTACTAACCTCGTACCTTCTACTAGCAAACAATAACAATTGTTCAAATGTCAAACAATGACACTTCGAATGTTGCCAGATTTAAAAATTGCGTTCTTCTTGGGACACCCTTTATTAAAGTACAGAATGTTCTTTATGTACCAGGTCGATGTTTTTTTTGAATAAACTTTAAACGGTACAATATTTTTAAATAATATTGCGTGAATGTTTGTATGAAATGTAATATCGGCTTTTCAGTTTCACAATAGTTTATTAACAACGCCAGCCAAGTCAAAATGTGCCTCGTCGCTTATAATGATTTTTCGCCGAAATTGGGGGTTTTTATATTTTTTTATGTTTTCATAACTTTAACATGTTGTTGGTGCGTTAGATGCACCATAATACGATTAATTGTTATTGAATGCTCTGCACAACTGTCAAATACAAATTGAAAAATGTCAACCAAACAGAAATGGCGGTCAAAAAACATCGACATGGAACATAAAAGACACCCTGTATGTGTAACAACTATAAGTATTGCTTAATAGTGAAAAAATTTCTCTTACTTAAATTCTTTCATTAATATTACTACAGTTTTAAGTATAAATATTTTACCAACCCATATTTGCTTGTTTTTCCTTTTTTTTGACTCAATATTATTCTAACATGTCATGTAACCATTAAGCTGCTTGCCGTGTTACTGTAACCAAATATTATCAACCTGATATCCATATATGTGTAAGCTTATATGGAAACCCGCCGGCTTTAAACCATTTTCATTTAACTACTTTATATCAACCCTCCTCGCCCCTCCCGCCCCCTTCAAATGGCCTCGTGACATATGCAAAATCTTTAGCTGCAATTTTTTTTTTTTTTGCTACTAACTACACAATATAAGCAAATAATCCGTATCTCATCATTGTACATCATACATACAACAATGTTCATATATAAATATATGTCATATCATGGAGAAAAAAAAAAGACACAGAAGAAAAAAATATAAGACAGGGAAAGATGTGCCTTTAATATAGGATGCACAATCTATATTTTTTTGTGTATACCCAAGTAAAAAAAATTAATCTGGCGCAATATTTATTCATTTTCAATTTGATATTCTTGAATAACTGCGATAATTTCTAGCTCATCTTATTTGATCTGATTAATAGCAGATCAAATTCGATACAGCAATATATTAAGTAAGATCCGAAATTATCCAAAAATGAACGGACTGTATCAGATTAGATCCATCAATATGTTTTACTAGTAAATAATATGTTTGATAATTTATTAATAAATACATATGAAGCTGTATGTAAGTATATGTGGATAAGATATAGTCATATATGGCATTATCTAATAATAGATGTTCGTATATAAATAAATATGTTGGTACATTAATTTTATAAAATTATCTTATATTGTGACCTATATGACCACATCTAGTTATACAGTCATCTTTTTAAAATCAGAATGATTTATATGTTAAGATATTTTACATATTATGTTATATGATAATATATGGTATATATTTTTGTCCTCTTTATCACATATTAAAATTTTATCTTAATCGGAATGAACCAACCTTGAAGTTCTGTCGTTTACGTTTAACATTTTACATGCAGAGAAAAAACATGGTAGGGGCAATCATATTGGAAGAGCATCATATATTTTTGGGATTATGCTTGTGTTAACCATAGTCCTACTATAATATAGTTATCATATTATTATAAAAAAAAATGACCATAATTTAACCATAATATGGTTCCTAAAGTTATGATTCGAAGCTATGAAAAAGTTCTTTAAATTTAAGAATATTTCTTTAAGAAATGTTTCATTGGTGACAGAAGTACTACATTTTTTTTTAGAAAAACAAGACAATAGTAGGACTATAAATGTAAAAGTTATGTTTTATTAGATCTGTAATTGATTATTCATTAATTTTCGTTTATAGTTCTACATATAAATTATTATATTCCATATCCGAATGTAACAAGCATAATTTAGTAAAAGTGATCATATTGAAACCATGTTTACATTCAGATCAGGTAACTTATCTAAACACAACATGAATAAAACTTTAACTTCACATCAATTTATATATATATAAAGGGTGTCCCAAGAAGAACGCAATTTTTAAATCTGGCAACATTCGAAGTGTCATTGTTTGACATTTGAACAATTGTTATTGTTTGCTAGTAGAAGGTACGAGGTTAGTAAAAATGGAGCGCTGCACGAATGAACAACGCATTCTCATTGTGAAATTATTTTACCAAAATGGTGAAAGTTTTGCGGCTACAGTTCGCAAATTGCGATCAATTTGGGGTCACAATAATGCTCCAAAAGAGTCAACTGTAAAGAGATTAATGGATAAATTTGCCGAAACTGGGTCTGTTAGTGATGTAAAGACAACAACGCGCCATCGACCAGGTCGATCGACCGAAAATGTCGCAGCTGTACGTGATGATGTGGTTCAAACTCCATCCACCTCAATTCGACACCGAGCTCAGCAAATTGGTGTCTCCAAATCCACTTTGCAGCGAATTTTGACGAAAGATTTGCATACAAAGTTCAATTGACTTAGGAACTGAAGCCAGCTGACCATGGACAGCGAAGGGAGATCGTTAATTGGGTATTGGAGAGACAACATGAAAATGCTGATTTTGCCGATAAAATCATCTTCAGTGACGAGGCCCATTTTCATCTTGATGGCTTCGTCAGTAGGCAGAATTGTCGCATTTGGGGTGAGGAAAATCCTCGAGTGATTCACGAGAAGCAAATGCATCCTCAACGTGTCACTGTGTGGTGTGGTTTTTGGGCTGGAGGAATCATTGGACCTTTTTTTTTATGAAAATGAGGCAGGTCAAGCGCAAACAGTCAATGGTGTTCGGTATCGTGAAATGATAACCAGTTTTTTCTTGCCTAGAATTGAAGAAATGAATGTGGAGGGCATGTGGTTCCAACAAGACGGCGCCACATGTCATACAGCCAGAGAAACAATTAAATTGCTGCATCAGTCATTTCCCGGTCGTGTTATTTCGCGTTTTGGAGATCAGAATTGGCCGCCTAGATCGTGCGATTTAACACCATTAGATTTTTTTCTTTGGGGTTTTTTGAAGTCGATGGTTTACGCGAATAAGCCGACGACGACTCAAGCGTTAAAAGAGGAAATTGGACGCTGCATTAATGAAATGTCGCAGCATTCATGCAAAACGGTCATTGAAAATTTCATTAAAAGATCGCAAGCATGCCAGCAAAGCCGCGGCGGCCATCTGCACGATATATTGTTCCATACATAACCTAATTCTGTCTACTTTACGATACAATAAAGTTTCACGACTTTTTTTTAATATCTGTGTTTTATTTAAAATTTAAAAATTGCGTTCTTCTTGGGACACCCTTTATATACATATATATGACATTTTTTACTATAGTAAAGCACTAAACTCTTGTGATTCGAAATAAGCTAGCAGGCCTCAATGAGTTGACTGAGAATAGAAAATATTGTATTTCAATTTTTATCCTTTCAAATGCAGTGAATACATAAAAAACGAGAATAAAAAAAAAAATTATTAATATTTCGGTATTTGGAAAACAGTGATTAAATTTGTTAAAAGTTTCCTTAAAGAATTAGCTGTATTGGCTTCTGAAACGCTCAAATGTTTGAAAAGTTATTTAGTTCCCATTAAATATTAAGTGTGGCTTAGTGCAGTCTTGTAAACAAATTCTTTGTAGATTTTTTTGTTTTACTTTTTAAACTACATTTTAAAATACCTTGAAGGTTAAGGCTTTCGAAATATTATTTTTTAAAGATATGCATTTGTGTTATATCAATTTAAATAAATATTTTAAAATCTAATTTTTGAAAATTTTTTTATATTTTTTCCAATATTAATTAATCAATTAATCGTACAAAATTATTTGAATTTTTCGTTCATTTTAAATTATTCGAACAATTATTTAGCATATGTTTAAATATAAAGTTTTTACTCGGGTATGTACAAAATGTACACAGAAAAAATTTATTGAAAAAGTTTTAAGCCCCATTCAAATTATCTTACAAGTGTTTTATAAATATCAGAAATGAGTTGTATGAGGAAAATGTATAATAGTGTGAACACAATACCTTACACACATGTCCAAATGCTGGCACACATGTTTCTTATTATATAAGCGATAAAATTAATGGTGATATAAATATAGTGAACAATATAATTAAAATTGCTGAAAACAGATTTTTTAAAATTCCCATTTCCTTTTAATTTGGAGGCATGATTTACAGTAAATATGGACCGAATTTAACCAATTTAAACAGGACTGAGAAAAGCTTGTGTGCCAAATTCTTTTTAAATATCTTTAGATTTGAATCCTATAGTGTTTTTACGAGTATAATGTTTATATGTATTGACGGATATTACGAAATCATATCCAAAAGTTATTCTAAATCGATTTGCATAATAGAAAGTAGCTTGGTTTTTGAATTCTTGTAATAAAATAAATAAATACTTTAATTCTACCCCTCTACCCACATTTACAGAAATTAATTTTCCACAATATTGATTAAAATTACTATCATATGGAATCATAATTTTTTTAAGTTGAATCAAGCCACAATCGTTTAAAAATGTTAGTGAGTATATCAGTGGTGTTTGATGAAATCGATAAAATCATTAGATGACCGAGCTACAGAGCGTATGAGTGTTATAAGGGCATATCATTCATATAAAGTATACGCTAATAAGAAACATATAGCTCAGCACTTTGAAACGGTTGTAACTCAATTTAACTTAAAATATTTGTTCTTTAATACAATACTATTTTCATTATAATCGATTAAAATGCATTCCTATAAAAATTATGATTTTTTTTTAACAATACGGATAAGTATATTTTGGAAACCATATTTTCAATCTTAAATACAAATATTTTCGTTCATAAAAATTGTTTAAAATTAATAGAAAACTTCAGATTTTTTTAATGATGAAAAATACACAGACATAAGTTTTTAGGTACTATCAGAATAAAATGCATTTACTATCATCATCAAAAATATAAAAATCGAAATAGTTATAAGGAAACTATTCTATGTTGAAGATGAAACGAACCTACAAATTTTGGCTGTTTGTGGAGATTGTATGTGTAAAACATTAAAATTTAAATAATATAATGAGATTACATAATTTCAAACTTAAAATTTGCTTCGTTATTAATTTAGTTTTATGCCATTAGTATTTAAATATAATCTCGGCTAGCGCGTACATGGCATAATCTGCAGGTTCAATTTTAGACCAGTTATTCAAGCAATAAGGACGACATTGGTTCGGACAATGTTGTCTTGCAAGGCGTCCAAGGTTTCCGGTTTGTTTGCATAAACCAATGATTTCACGTAACACCGGAGAAAATAATCTAGAGGCGTTCATTCGCACGATCTCGGCGGCCAATTTACTAACTAATTTCGACAAATAACCCGTTCGCAAAATTTTCCCTTCAATATGTCGATTGTTGAACGGGCTTAATGGCATGTGGCATCTTGCTGTTGAAAACACAGGTTTTAAGTCAACATTCCACTTAATTGGGGTAAGAAATAATCGGTAATCATATCTCTATAGTGCTCACCGTTGACGGCAACTTTCTCGCTGTTCTCATTTTTCAAAAAGTAAGGACCAACGATTTCACCGTCACATAATTTCTTAAGCAGCTGGATCTTATGGAGTTGTTAGCCAAGTCAAAATTTTCATAAAATGGCTGCAAAAATCTCCAATGTGCTGTGCGTGGTATGAAAATTCTCCATAGTTAATCGACTTAGTAGCTCAGATAGCTGAGTATGTCGACTGTAAAATGGACTTGGGCTAAGGAAACATGATTTTCGACATAAATTTAAACAGTTTTCAAGCGTTGTTCAGGCGTTAGTCTGTTTGATGAAATGACAAACAAATCTAAGGACATCCAATTCGGTTAATCGGTTAACCGATTCCTCGATTAATCGCCTCCGTTTCTGTTAATGTCGAAACAAAAAATTTAAAACACAAATAATTATTTGACCCGAATAATCGATTAAACAGTTAAATTTTAAATATGAATTTTTCTGTTATTTTTTTTTTTTTAATTCCTAATTTGCTTAAGTTTGGCAAGAAAATCGAAAAAAAAGATCAACTAAAGTACAAACAAATTATTTTTAAATCGACTGAATCATAGAAAATGTTACAAAGGCTTTAGGGAATATGACAATTTATATTTTTGTTTGAATTCATTTAAAAAATAAATTTTAAATAATATAAAATTATATTGTTAGCATTTTGAGCTAACAAAAGATCTCATAAGAACGCAAAGTTTTAAAGAAAGCCCAAGATTCTTAAAAAATCTCAGGATACTTTGAATTGTGCTAAACAAACATTTTAGAAACTAATGCAATATAATTAACTTGATATTTCAGTTCTTTGTGTTCTTATTGATAAAAGAAATACATTTATTTTGCATTAAATTATTAATCGATTAATAGTAAATTTCTCCGATTAATCGACCCAAATAACCAATTAATCAATTTTCTTAATTTTTCGAATAATGACCTAACTGATTAACCGTCAGAGTCGAATAAATAAATACAATTTACGATGAGTCTGATTTCTTGAAACATTTCAAAAAGTTACCAGTTGTCTTAATACAAGTGTTGTATTTTTTAAAAATTAATGTAAGCCAGGAGTAAATAGAGAAAAAGGAGTATTTTTATTTATTTGTTGTCTGTGTTAACAATCTAAATAATTAAAAGATTTTTTTTAATGTATTTTAATGTATTTTTTTTAAGCTTTAATGACATTTTCAATAAACTAATAATATTTTCTTAACAAAGTAAATAAAAAATTTCTGTTTTATGAAAAACTTCATAATTGAAGAAGTTATATAATACGTAAATTAATGATTTCATCACAATTTTTATAAAACTTTTGTAATTTTCAATGAATTTTTTATATGAAATTTGTAATAATATTTTTAAAATATCTGAATTAATTTAATGGAAAAATTTCAGTCAACGAATTTTTTTTAAATTGAATTGATCTTATGCAGAAATTCATAATTATCACATAGACTATTCTCTCTGTGTAGATTTTATATTTTTGGTACGAGTTTAACTTGTCAAGCGTCACTCTTAACGCTTTGGCTGTAAAACTGATAAAAATGGTAACCAAACCATATTTGGCAACAAACTCCCTTATAGGGGTATTTGGTAGGTAGACAATATGACGGACAGACATATAGTCAAAATCGTATCAACTCTTCCCATAACAACAACACAAAAAGAAAACACAACCAATAACAACAACAACAACATCTAATGACAACAATGATGAATGCTACATAGTAACATACATTGAAACTCGTAGATACCTTAACAACTTCATTTAAATTCAAAATGTGTACAAACGCAACTCATAAGCTGTAACATTAGGTGTTTATAAGATATGTTTAGGTTGCTCTGTGTATTTCATTTATGTTCACACAATATCATATAAAATATCTAGTAACCTACTTAGGGGAAACTATGTTCACATGATCCCTAAGTATATTTTATATTCTCACTAAGACTATATGTGTTAAGAAAATCCATAAAATACTGGTCAAATATTATAAATAAGATATGATAATTGTTTACTAAATTAGTGTAAAGAAAAAAACAATTAAAATCCGGCATGCCGACTATAAGATAAAATACACTAAGTAAAAATTAGGTCAAATTTCTGGAAGCGTTTCAAATTCTGGGCCTTTTTTATGAACAGGGCAGAAATAATATAGCGCAATATGATGCCTTATAAAATTTACAACAAAAAATTTATCCATATACTTACGGTTTTTTATGTCTAAGGGTCTTACAATGAATCACCTTAAGAAAATTGAATAGGGTTCATTCCTAACCAATATAATCTTATGTACCAAATTTAATTGAAATGTGCACGCAGAGAAAAAACATAGTTGCAACATGATCACTGCTATTATATTGTGCTTGCTGCAATAGGGTGGTTGTCACAACCATATTATTGGTTGTCTAACCATCAACATGGTCGCTACCATCATTATTATAGTAAATATTTCACTATTTTATGATTGCCACCTTCTATTTTTTAACATGATTGGCTGTAACCATACTGTGGTAACAAATATTCTGACTATGAAAAAAATATGATAATTATGCAACCATAAAATGCTGACAGCAATCAAAGAATAATTATACATCAAATAAAACATGACTTTGACATTTACAGTCATAATACGAGTATTGTCTTGTTTTCATAAAAACCAAAATGTCTTAAAAACACAATCATATATTGTTTTCTAAAACTGGACAAATATCAGTTGGGCAGAAAATACCTTTCATGTGGCATTAAAACATTTCATCAATTGAACTATTAAGATCCAGTTTATTTTTTTTTTAACTTTAGAAGATTTTTTTGAGGGTTTTTTTTTCGAAAATTCCTCATATGTGTAATATTATTTACAATAATCAATTCATTGTCAAAAAAATTCTATATAAAGATTTTATATGGATCATATTATGATAATCCAGAAATCATAATATAGTTATGGGGACCATAATGTAATAACATTTTGAGAATACTATGACTACATGCAATCATATTATGATAAATTCAACATCATAATATGTTTATTTAGAATCATAATATGGTAATTTTTGGATCATAATATAACTGTAGGGTCAGTATTATGCTAAAACAATGGTTATTTAGCTTCATTTTCAAGGAAAAAAGATCATTAAAAATTAAAATTTTCGTTCTATATATTACGGACACCTAAACGTGTAATAACGATAATGTGATAAGTATATGTACAGAGATACTAACTGATTACACTATACAACACTAAAAAAATAACAAGGTTTCGACAACGCATTTGGTAGAGGGGACCAAAAAAATATACGAGCTAAGTAAAAATTAAATAAATAAATGCTTTTTTAAATACCCGAATTTGATTTCATCCTTTTTCTTCATAAACATATTCATAATCTTATTCATATCTAGAGATATATTTTGTGTGGTGTCTTATATTGAAATTTTACGTTACAAACTAAAGAAAATAGGGATTTATGGAACAATTTAGCGCCAACTCTAAATAAGTTCGCAATTAACACTTAAACGCATTTTAAGTTTTGACTTATTCTTCGCGTTAAAGTTGAATTTTGAGTTTTGGTGTATTCAGAGACGTATAGTGGAATTTTATGGAAAATATTTTTGTGAAACATTTTAGCCCGCTAAATTGCACTTTTTCACGAAAGGGACATAAAGAGAAGATAGCGAGTTAAATTGTTACACAGAAATGGTAATCGTAATTTTTTAGATACATTTTATGCCTAAAATGTAAGGGTCACGTGGTTTATTATGCCAATTATGAATGTACAAATGGAGAGAAATTTTAATCCACCCTAAAATAAAATTCAGACGTCAACTTTCAAAACGCCGCCTGTATATTTTTCTTTTTGTCCCCTCTACCAAAATACGTTGTCGAAAACTTGTTATATTGGAAAAAGTTTGATTTTGTTGTACAGTGTTATAAAAATATATTATAATTTTTAATATCTGATTTACAATTTTAACCATTATTTGCTACAAAATGAAGCCGTCTGAAATGTTAAAAATTGCAGGGTCAATATAAAAATTTTTTTAAAAAATAAAAAAATTTAAAAATATTGGGAGATTTTAAGGAAAAATTTGGTTATCTGCATATAACGCTAAAAATTCAGAACTACCCAGGAAAAAGTTTAAAACACGGTTTCTAATACAATATATACCAATATATTATTTGGCAACCACAACCTATTATGCTATAAAAGAAACAGAAATATCTTTTATTTGTTTTTAATTTGTCAAATTTTATTTTCTTTTAATTATTTGACTGGAGTTTAGCTTATATACATTTAAAATAATTTGTAAGTAAAAATAACAGAAAATACATTTTAAAATAAATGATATTTCATTTGAAAACCGGTCACCTTACTTTTTATTTAAATCGAATGTTTTTTATTTATTTTTAAATATTGTTTAAACAACTGACACATAAGCAAAAAACAAATGATTAATCAGTTAAAAATAAATGTTAAAATTTTACCGACCAATAACTGTGGAATCATTTATTTGAAATTCTTTCCGTTTTTTGTGTTTTTGTTTGTTTTCTAATCTACAAAATGTATACTCACAGTATATGAACTAATTTTGTGCGAATGACCACATGTGTGTATATGTTTGTGTTTATGAAGTTCTTGTAGTTTGAATTGAAAAAATTTATATAAACCAAAAAATTAATTAAAAATCTAATTGGACAGCAAATAAAATTTAAATTTGTTATAACTGTAACGGAAACAAATAAAACACAAATTTCCGTTTTGTGTGTAAATTTTTATTACATTTCGAAAAAATAAAAAAATACACATTGAACATCTTCCATAGAACATTTTTGTTAATACAAAAAAAAATTTTAAAAAGGCAGCAAAAAATGGTATTTTTAAATACGAAAACTTTTTGTTAGTTTTTGTAACTTCAATTTTTATTTTCAAAGAATTTTGAAAAATAAGAATTTACAAACATTTGAAACAAAAGATTTTAGAAATCGAATTTGAATTTATATTAATAAAGGGTGGTCCGATGTTAATTTTGAATAGAATACAAAATATTTAGAAAATTATTGTAATTTTTTTATTATGATAATATGATATGGTTCAATTATGTATGGAACAAAATATCGGCCAAATGGCCGCCGCGACCTCGGCGGCACACCTCCATCCGATGGTCCAAATTTTCGATGACGCTGAGGCATAATTGAGGTTCTATGCCGTTAATGTACCAGATTATCTCATCCTTTAGCTCTTGAATTATTGCTGGCTTATCGACGTACACTTTTCACATGATCTTGGCGATCAATTGGCATTGCCACCACGTGAGAAACACGGCAATTGAATTTGTCGCGCAAAAGAGCCATTGTTTCGTTATCTGTGTGGCAAGTGGCACAGTCCTGTTGAAACCACATATCGACCAGAGTCATATCCTCAATTCCAGGCCCCAGTAAGTTCGTTATCATCTCGTGATAGCGAAAACCATTCACGTTAAATGTTTGGCCGACCTCATGACACACTATCGCGAAAAACAGCATTGTTTTCCGCAAAACGAACTGGGCGAGCATGCACAGGTATTTTCACCGACCAGGTTTGCTGAAATTTGCCCACGATTCTCCCGATTGTGGACACATTTGGTCGATTATGCTGACCAAAAAAAATCACGAAGTGCACGAAATGCATTTGGATTTGAACGCCCATTTTCTTAATAAGCCTGAATAACTTTAACGCGTTGCTCGATTGTGCATCTTTTTATGGTTTAAATTGAGTTAGTCGGAAATTGAGAAATGTCAAATGAAATGCAGAAAAAAACTTGACGTTTAGGTGTGGTTCACATTCAACATCGGCCCTTAAAATTTAACCACCCTTTATTTTTAATTAATTAAATTTTTAAAGAATTGTAAAAAAAAAGTTATGATCCAATATTTTTAACTGAACTGAGAACTTTTATATCAAACTACAATTAGTAAACTACATAATAATCTGAAATTAATTTTTCAAATCTATTTTGTAATATAAATTTTGTTCTGCACAAAGTTATTTTCTTAGGCGCAGCAACAATTTGTTTGATATCAAATTGAAAATTCCAAAATTTCTCTAAGGCTTACGACAATGTTTATTGGGTATATTGAATAATATTTTCCTTTTAAATTTGTTGCTTTAAAAATATTATTTCTATTGTAGCAGGTTAGAAAACATATGTATATATTTGTACACATATGCAATTTCAAAATGTATTTTTTTTTGTAGAACTTAAATTTTAAATGATTTCAATTTGTGTCAGTAGAGTATGCTACTCCAATTAACAATGATATTAAATTGTGGTTTATTTTAAAACTTTCACCTGTGGTTTTTATTTTAAATTTAATTAATTATTTTTAATTAGTAACTAATTTGGCATTTGTAACCTTTCAATTTTATTGCATTGTTAAAGAAAGGTCATGTAACTTGGGTATGTAGTTTTTTTTAGTTTAATATTCGAGCTTAAATTAAAATATATATATGTATGCAGTTACTTGCCTGCATGATAAATATTTAAAGTACCCTGAGAAAATTTAAGTGAAAATGCAATAAAAAATTCTGTTTAAAAAGTAGATATTAAAATTATAGCTGAATTTGATGTTTAAGGAAAGATGAGTAATTTTTTTTACATTATATATGGCTTTCCATGCCAACTGTCCCGATACTGTAAATATAATATCGTAGCAAAATTAAATATAAGGGTAGACCCATATAATATGATTTATAATGCGAACTATTTTTGTGATTATTTTTTTTTTAAAGCGGCCAAGGTAAGCGTAGCTAAAAGTTGGAAAACTTGGTGAGTGGCTTTGATAACCATTTACCTATAACAATTTTATTGTATACACCAAGATTTATGCTTTTGGTAAATACAATCTTTTGAGCTTTTCATGATAAATTTTTGAGAAAAAAACAAATCTGAGGATTTTTGAACAGATTTTTTGAGTTTGTTTGATTTTTATGAAAACTCAATTTAATTCTTTAAAAAAAATCTTTTGGCATTTTCTATTGGTGAACATAGTTTTTGATTGGTGTTCGTCTTAATGTTCGAGACAAATTACAGTGAATGAAATGTAGTTCTATGGTACATATTTTAAGAAATCTATATACATATGGGTGCAAGGGTGCTTTTGAGCAATATTTATTTGGTATAATAATATGGACAACATTAAAAGAAGTTCTTTCAGTTTTTTTTTTTTTCAAAACTAAAAGAGTAAATCTGTATTTTTTTCTATTTAAAATTAAAAAGTTGTAATTTTTATGCATATAATTAAATAAAACTTCTTTTTTTAATGTTAAAAAAGTATTAGGTTATTTTTGTCCACAAGTGCATTAAAGGGGTCATTTTTATTTTTCTTTTTAAATATTAATTACTAATAACAGAAAATATTTTAGTCAACTTTCATTAAAATATGAAGATACCCCAATATATTTCGTTATCGATTTCATGAAATATTAAATTTTTTTAAAAATTTACCATTGACCTTGTCATTTGAGCTTTGGAGAGGTTCTATTTTGACCAAATTTTCAGAATATAGTCTTTGTAGTTTGTGTCAAAATAAGTCTGCATAGTTTTAATTGGAATTTGATAAAAGTAAATAAAGTTTACCCAATTGATCACTATTGTGAAAAAAAAAAATATTTTCCTCAAAATCCACCGAACTTAAATAGCTACCCACACTAAATTTAACAGGGGATATATTTAGTTTTTGTTATTTTTGTTTCTTATAGTGCAGTTAATAAAACCCCAGTGTGCGAAATTAATAATTTTTAATTTCAATGAAGAAAATTTATAAAACTTTGAAATTAGAGTTTTGAAAATACCTTAAAAAAATGTTAAGTACCAGTTAAATACCAGTTAAAAGAAATGATATTTCATTTAAGAATTCCTCAACATACCTTTCATTTAAACCAATTTGCATTTTTTTATTTATTTTTAATTGTTGCTTAAACAACCGACACATCAGGAAAAAAAAAAACAAATCATCAAATCAGTTAAATTTTTACCCACCAAAAAAACTAAGTATTCATTTATTTGAATTTGTTTCCATTTTATGCATTTTTGTTTGTTTTTTAATCTACAAAATGTATACACACACAGTATATAGACATATTTTGTGAGAATGGCCATATGTGTGCGAGTGTGTTTATGAAGTACTTGTAATTTGAATTTTGTGTATTGGAATTTTTTGAATGTATACTTTTTTTAAAAAACAAACAAAATTTAAAATTATATACTATATTTCAAACTGAAATTAAAAAAAATAATCAGTAAATGGCAGTAAATAAAAAATTTAAAATAAATATAAATATATGTTCCTGATAAGTTTTTTAGTAAACTACAATCAGTGAACAACATAATATTCTGAGTGTATAGATGATCATAAGTTACGGACTCTTACCCGACGATACATTCAGACTTGCAATATGGAATGAGTTTAAAGACCATAAATTACTTAGGTATAATGGAGAAGTTGCTTGACATGATTTTAAATCAACGTGTTAATAATCTTTAAGTCGTCAACTTATGACTATCGATATATAGATATTTTTTAGGTATCGTACTTTTGACTTACGTTTGTCTTCGAGATTGTAAAAGTCCGTTACTAGTTTTAGTGTGCCTATAGATAATGCAGGCCAAAAAGATTCTTAATCCTCAGACCAAAATATCCCCGCAAATCTTTGATAATTATAATATTCCTTTAACTTCCACTGGAGCATAGGGCGCCCAGGGTGCGATATACTCATGCATTACCTTGTAATGATAGATTATTTCCTTTAGCAGTTGCCCACAATTGATAACGTGTAACGTAAAGAAATGATTAAAATATTTTTGATAGTCTATTTTTAGACTCATTACTTTGTTTTTTTATTTTTTTTCATTTTTTGTAAGCACAAAAACTTAAAGCGCAACTATTCGTTGTTGTTCAAAGCAATCAAATATTATATTGGTCGATAGCTCAGTGGATAGAGTTCTTGTCTGGCAAGCAGAGCTCCCAGGTTCGGTTCCCATCATGACCACGTTATATTTAATAAAGTTTTAAATAATTAAAATAGTTTTTTTTTTGAAAATCTATTTTAAGAAACATTACTTTTTCCATCCTCGTAACCATATAAGTAACCACTTACTTTATCAACTTTATACAATCCATTTAGGCTCATCGCCTGTAAAATTCATCAAGAAGTAAGGTGTAAAGTAATGCATCGGCCCCTAGTTCTATGCATTACTTTACATATTATTTGGTAATATGCATTTCTAAAAATTTTAATTGCTCTAAATCTGACCTCAATATTTTCACTATTTTAGCAGGCTTTTGAAATATCTTAAGATAAATTGAGCAAGATATAAGTTTTAATAGGCTTTTCCTTTGTTCTGACTACTTCTGGAGGCTCTATAACGTCTAAAACTACGTGTTTTGAACAGTTATTTTGTCGTCTCGAAATACACATATCACTCTAGCTGAAAATTGTTTTGCATAAATAAAAATATGAAGATGTAGTTCGTAAGTCACAAACAATTTTTACTAATTCTTTCTTAGAAATTCTTACTTATGATTTGTAATTGATGTTAAAACTTTTTTTTTAAAACTAAAATTTAACTGATATTTTAAAAAATAAATCAAATGAGAATGCATCGTTGATGGGTTCTCTGTGATTACAATAAAAATCCAATATATTCCGGAGGACAATAAAAACAAAAGTAACGTATGTTAACAAGTGGAAAAAAGAATGACCCAATTTCACGGTGTATGTTATAATTATCGATAAACTTAAATCAAACTGTAGCTATTTTTCATAACTTAATAATTTATTCCTTAAAAGCGGGTGCTCAATTACCCACATATTTTACATTTGACACGCTTACTCTATATTTGCCATGTTAAATAACTTGACATTTACGGGTATACCAAACATGACTGCCTCCATTTTTGTTATACTACACTTATAACAAAAAATGTTTGAGTATCAATAAAATACTAAAAAATAAAAAATTTTAACCTTAAAAAAAACACTGTATAGCAAAACAAATGTAATTTAATACGGAAACAAAAACTATTTTTATTCGACTAATTGTAAAGAGAAATATGTAGTTTATTAATATGAATAATTAAGTGGGTGAATTTTAATAAAACAATTTTTCAACAAAGTTTATATTAGACTATAAATTATGCAAAAATAAACAAAAATAAAAAAAAAATAAACAAATGATGTTTTGTTTATAAATGATGTGATTTGTTTTAATGTCACTTAAACGTTTTTATTGTTATTTGAAAATTTTTCTCTTAATTAAACAATTTTTTTTTGTTGCTTTAATTGGCTTTTAAAATATACATTGTTGTGTTAATTTTTTTGTTGTTTCTTATTTAATTTAAATTGTCATTTTTTATAGTTTATTTTTGTTTTTTAATACCGTAGTAGGGTAGACTGGGGCACATTCGCCACTTTTCTGGATAAAGTGCTATCGTTACTATAACAAATACATTTTTAGTAAAAAAAAAAATATTTTAAATTTAAAGATTTACATGCCCAGCAAAATTTGCTATTACCAGGCAATGTAGAATGGAATAAAATACAAAAATTTTAAGTACTTACATTTTTGTCAAACAAAACATCATTTTAACAGGGGTTGTCCTTGGAGTTAAATGGTTACCCAAAGCTTACGAATATAAACATAAATAAGTCATAACCAAGAAAGTATTGAAATAAGTAGTTACTGGTGATATTTTAATCATTGAATAGCAATAGGGGCTAATATAAATAAATAATTGTGTATGAGTAAAATAAGTCGTGTAAAATATAAGTAAAATAAGAGCATGAATAAATTATAACTTGGTTTATATTTAAGAAATTTTACCGTGTCCAAGTTTTTTTTTGTATGAGTAATTGTAGTTTTGAATGCTATGTAAACCATTCACTAACATTATCAGTTTAAAATAAAAAACCAATATTAGTGAATTAAATAAGCTTTTATTTACTTTTTGTTTGGCTGTGCTAGCTTAACGGGTTACAGCAATAATGTGGTTAGAAATTTGTTAATATAAGTGTACACCTTTTTTTTTGTAATAACTGTATATTTTTTTTTTCATCCATTATGCAAAATAATCTTTGTTAACGCCAGTGAACAATGGTAACCCTTACACTTTCAACGCCCCCTACATGTCATAAGCGGCAGCTCTTGGCATGCGCAATTGCAGCCAACTTCGCTCTGATGCTAGTTGACATTTATTATTCCGCGAACTGTTCAACAAACCCGAAGAAAATTTCATCAAACCCTAGATTCTACATATATGGAAAAAAAACATGGACACAAAACTTAAAACCCTAATTAAAAGCTAAAGATTAGCCTATAGAATATATATAAACGAACTGCAAAAATTAATAAATAGTTTTGTTAAAATATCATTTTGAAATAAAAAATATATTATGAAACTAAAAAGATAATTGTGAATTTTAAAATTAATCCAAATCGTAAATTATCTATAAATAAAATTTTTATTGAAGTTTATATTTTATAGTTGATCTTTTTAATACTTATATGTATTAAAATGTATTTTTAGTTTTGTTTGAAATCATAGAATTTTTTTTTTTTTTTAATGAAAAATTTTTCTTATTTTTATTTAGTAATGATGAAGAATACGCAAACAAAGTTATTAGACCCAATCTGAATGGAATGCATCTTCTGGTCCGCTACGATTTTCATCAACATTCTTCGTGCCGAAATGCCAATTATAAATATGTCTATTTAACTCACAAATCAACGGAAATTTACTTACTATTTTTATGTTATTTATTTGAGTTGTTTTTTATTATAACGTAGAAGAAAAAATGTGTAGTGTTTTATTGCCAATAAATCAATAATAAAGTTAATCCTCGTCAAAATAATCTCACTGTTAAAATTATAAAATCGGTGCAATTAAATCGTACTCCCTTTATAAGTATCCTTGAAAGCCTCTAAATTATTAGTTAAAAATATTCAAATAAGAAGTAATAAATCACAATATTTGTAACGTATTTCTTTACACTCACCAAAAAAAAGTCTGTAATGACAACTGAAAATTTTGCTGTTATTACAGGAAATTTTGCTAATTTGAGCTCTGGGGTATTTTTTGCTAATTGTAATAACACATGTCTGCTGACGTGTAGTACAATAAAATTATAGAAAAATTAGTAGCCGCTACTAAATTTTAGTAAAGTGGAATTTAAAACCAGTTTGCTAAAAATCAGCAAAAAAAATTACTAAATATTGTGAATATTAGTACAAAATCTTAAATTTATTTTTTTTTATCGATCATCAAATTTTTTTTATTTTATTTATTTTTTTTTTAATGTTTTATACAAAATTTAAAATAAAATAAAAGTCTTAAAAATCTCAAAAATTGTTAAAACATAAACGAATAAATCATTTTGTTTTTACTTGGTAATTTCTGTTTTGAAAACTATTTTAATCAATTTATTTTTACTTTTACGGTCAAATTTTAATTGTTTTTGGGGCTGATTTTTAGAAATAAAAAAAAAACCTTTTAGTGTTATTTTAAGTGGATGTCCTATTTTTAGACATGAGTCGGTATATTCACTTCCGATCCTTTTTTTTAATCTTTGCAACATTTCAAGGTAATTTAAGTTTGTAGATGTAAGTTTTTATTAGAAATATCATTTCCTTCAATATCCTTTTTTTTAAATTAGAAATTTTTTTGCTAATTTTAGCAAATTGGTTCTCAAAAATTTGTAAAATAATTTGTCAAATTAGGAACAAAATTTTTTTAAAATATTCTGTAAAATTTCTCTAATATGTAAAATGCAAATAATATTTTTTTCTACCAAAAGAAATGATAATTCATTTTAAAACCAGTCTACTTAATTTTCATTTAAATTAAATGCCATTTGTTATTTATTTTTAAATGTTGATTAATTAACTGACACATCCGTAAGAAACAAATGATATAATCAGTTAAAATAAATGTCAAAATTTTACCTACCAATCCTTAAAAAATAAATGTTTTTATTCATTTATTTGAAATTATTTCCGTTTTTGTATTTTTTGTTTTTTTTTTTAATATACTCGTACTCGTATATATGCATATGAAGCTATAAACACTTTTTGTGTGAATGTATTTGTGTATGTATGTGTGTTATGAAGTTCTTGTAATTTGTATTGAAAAATTTTGTATATATACAACATATTTAAATAAAAAAAATGGAAATTTTTGGAATATTTTTTTTTTGAAACAAACAGCAAACAAAATTTAAATTTGTAATAACTGTTACGGACACAAATAAACCACAAGTTTCCGTTTTGTGGGTAAATTTTTATTAAATTTCAAACAAATGAAAAAAATAAATGAAACTGAAAAAAATGGTAAATGATAGTAAATTATCTCGAATAAATGTATAAAAAAGTTAATACAGATATTTCTTTGAAAAATATATGTATGTTCCTTTATTTTTAAATGGAACGGAAAACTTTTTTAATAAACTACAAACAGTTAACTACATAATATTCTGAGTGTAGTAAAATATGATTGAAACCCGTTTATAAATTTTTCTACAAACTTTTTTTTCTGAGTATAGTTTCAAAGTAAAGGTAGTATCTGAAATATGACAAACCATTTACCAAAATATTGCTGCGGTTATTGGATATAAAAACATCAAAATTAATTGGTGATGTTGGTTAAAGAAAGGTGTTCCCATTACGGGTGTCTATGATTAGGGGTTTCTGTGTATTCATTTTATTTGGGTAACGGCTGTCAATTTTGATACAACTCCATAACCAATTTTTATCCCTAGAGATACTGGTTGTAGAATGGCAGGTGTACCCCAGATGCAATCACACCAACAAACCTATTTTGTGAATTATAGCTCTTTTTTATATTTTTGTAATACAAATTTAACCATTTTGACATAAAATTATTTTCAGTAGATGCTAATTCCACTGCTTTTTATTTAGATATTAGTGATGAGCACCCAATAATGAGATTTTGTTGGGTATTTTTTTGGCTCTTTTAAATTCACAGATAATAGGGTGTGGTGTTTGTACCCCGCTGCCGAAAGCTTCCCCTTCTACCCTACATTACAATTATGTTTTTGTGGTTAATGTTGTATTCACGTTTTTTTTTCTTGTTCATGCATTTGTAGGCTTCATTTTTTGTATGAATTGTAGAGTGTTGTCTCTGAATATTTGATGAGTTTTCAGATGATGAGTGAAAGTTTTTTGCAGTACATTTTTTTTGTCTCAGTTTAGTTTTACTATTTTATCTATTTTAATTATTTTTTTTTTATTTTATGAACATATGAATTTAAATATGCGGGAATGCAATTTTTATAGGTGTTTGTATGACAGCATTTAGTTAAAAATTAGAAGAAACAAATAAGTAAATTGCAACACGGTATTTATTACTGGTGCAATAAAAACATATTTGTAATAATTTGTGTTTTTGTTTAATGGAAAAAATTGTGTATTTTTCAGACCTGCACAAACTCAATTATATTTTTTAATTATTCATTTGTGTAATTTTTCCATATTATTTATCCCCTCACATGTGTGGGCTTTAACGATTTTTTGAAAATCTGCAAGTTTTAAAATAACATATGTACATGGAAATAATAATATTTATTTTTTAATATTGAATATAATTGAGTACTATATCTCAGCAATATAAATATGTATTTCACATGTCTGGTATTAAAAAACTTAAAAATCTCCATGGAAACGTTAAATCCCAAAAATGTGAACCTAATAATCACCCTGTGGGAAATGGACCTATCCCAGGACACGTCACGTGACCTGGGACCGGTAGGAACCTGTCAAATTTTGTCCTCAAGTGCCAGTTCTATGTATTCCATTTTTCTAAATTTTTTTTTTATATTTGGTGGAGATATTAAATATTGTCAGTGTTAGCTACGCCGGCATTAAAACTACATCCTGCCTTTATAACGCTTACCTTTTAATTAAGAATATTCCTCATAATTTATTTTTTTGGAATTTAATTTTAATACAATTACTAATTACCATCTTTATTTCTCTCTCTCTCTCCCTCTTTTATAGATGCTGTTTCATTCATCACTGCTAACATTACTGTTAGCGTGTTCCGTACAAGGTATACAAGTTAAGCCTTCATATGGCCCACCACAACGTGAACCACATCGTGAATATGGTGTACCGCAACAAATACCATTTCGTGAATATGGACCACCAGCTTTAAAGTATGGTCCACCCAAGTTAAACTTTATTGGAGGTGGTTCTTCGTCTTCATCGGGATTTCATGAACAAATTAAAAAACACTACGGTGCACCAAAACCATTTTATGGGCCACCACATAAACCACAACAACAATATGGTCCACCACCACAAAAACAATATGGTCCGCCACCACAAAAACAATATGGGCCACCACCACAACAACAATATGGACCACCACCACTACAACAACAATATGGTCCACCTAAACCAGCTGGCAATTATGGACCCTCACCACAAAAGTTACAACATCGACCAGCTCCTTCATATGGTCCTCCCAAACCTAATTATGGACCACCACCACCACAAGCTTTACCCTTGATACAACCGGCTCCTCAATTTAATTCCCAACATCATCCAGCTTCTTCCTATGGACCACCTCCTTCAGGACCGTTGATCCAGCCTCCCAAGCAAATTCATGGGCCACTTCCACCAAATTATGGACCACCACCTTTGCCTAATTTCAATCGTGTACCTGAAACAACTATTGTCTTAGCTAATACTCAAACTGCTCACCATCAACAACAACAGCAACAACACCAACAACAACAACAGACTCAAATACAAATTGATGCCTCGGGTCACACACATTCGATTGCCGGCTCACAAGCTCCTTTCCATACGGCATGTGATGGTTGGAAACCCATACCCGCTCCAGCTGGAGCTTACATCGAAAATAATAATATCGAAACACAATCTGGTTACAGTCAAGTTGCCCAAGGTGGAGGTCATGATGGTTCTCATGGTGGTGCTGGTTTTTCATCATCATCTTCGTCTTCTTCTTTCGGTACTACACAATATAGTGCTGGTGTTAATGCTGGCAATTCTGCTGGCTCTACAATAACTTTGGGTATTACTGGTTCCGGTCCTGGTAGCAATAATATTCTTGATGCTTTAACTGATGAACAATTAGTGGCAATTGCTTTGCAATCTGGTAACTACGACGGTGTTAATTCTGTACATCAAGAGTTGCCACAGAATTTACCTTCCACTGGACCGGCTGAAAATTTTAATCAACATGGTTCGAATTCTATTGAAGCTGAACATTTACAGGTAAGTATCGAAATAATGGGGTGAAATTAAAAATAAAATAACCAAGAACCTGATTCCAATGAAATTTCAACATTTCATAGGTGGGATAAAACTCCCGTGTCGGGTTAGCATTACTTATGTAGCCTTTCTTTATCTTAATGACTTATTTATAAAGTTGCTAAAGTCATTTGTTATTTGTACACTCACCAAAAAAAAAAAGTCTGTAATAGCAACTGAAAACTTTGCTGTTATTACGGGAAATTTTGCTAATTTAAGCCCAGCGGTATTTTTTGTTAATCTTAGCAACACATGTCTCCTGACAAATGAAATTAGTAGAACAAAATAGTAGCCGCAACTATAATTTAGTAAACTTTTTAAAAAGTGGAATATAAAATCGGTTTGCTGAAATCAGCGAAAAAAAATTACTAAATATTATTTACTAGTACAATCAAATTAGTAAAAAAAAAATATTAAGCGCTACTAAATTTTAGTAAAATGCTGTAAACTGCAATTTAAAATAGATCTGCTAAAATCAGCACTAAAATGGAAATAGCAGGAAAGTTAATAACCGCTACTAAAGATTGGTAAATAAATTATCTCGAATTTACAAATATTTTTGATAAATATTAGTGAACTCAACACAATGATCATAGAGTAAATTTTAAAACATAGCAAAACTTAAAAGCAGCTAATTTCTTTTAACATATTATATTTTTTTATCGAGCACCATTTTTTTATTTTATTTATTTTTGTCAAAAGATATTTTAGAAATAATTAAAAAAAATATTCAGAGGTTCAAAAAATAGTAGAAACATAAACGAATTTAGTTTTAGTTTGCTAATTTTTGTTTTGAAAAATATTTGTCGTAAAATTTTTGGATATTAAGCTCAAATTTAAATTGTTTTCAGGGCTTGTTTTTAGAACTGAAAAAAGTTTTTAGTGCTATTTTAAGCGGATGCCCTATTTTTGGACGTTAGTCGATTTTCACTTCCGATACCTTTTTTCAACCAATTTAACTTCTTGAGGCAATTTAATTTTGTATGTATTAATTTTAATAATTATAAACAACATTTCCTTCAAAATCTACTTTTGTTTAAATCATTTTTTTTTGCTAATTTTTGCAAATCGACTTTGAAAAACTTGTAAAATAATTTCTGAATTTAGCAACCAAAATTTGTAAATATTCTGTAAAATCCAAAAAAAAAAAAAAAATACTAAATAAAAAATGTACTACACTCTGAAAAAAAGTTAGTAAAAAAATTTGTAAACGCTTTTCAATCCCACTTTACTATTTTAGTAAAAAAATTATTATTTAGCGAATCTTTTTGCTATTTACATTTTACAACACAGAATTTTTACAGAATATTTACAAATTTTTGTTGCTAATTTCTGAAATCATTTAACAAATTTTTGAAAACCGAGTTGATAAAATTAGCAAATAAATTTACTAATTTTAAAAAAGTGGATATTGAAGAAATGTTATTTTTAATTAAAACTTACACCTGCAAACTCAAATTGCCTTTAAATGTTACATATATTAAAAAAGTGAACGGAAGTGAATATACCGACTCATGTCTGAAAATAGGACATCCACTTAAAATAGCACTAAAAAGTTTTTTTATCTTAAAACAATTAAAATTTGACATTAAAAGCAGAAAAAAATTACTAAAAATGTTTTACAAAAAAGAAATTACCAAATTAAAACTAAATGATACATTTTTGAAAAAAAAGGTAAAAATTTTGATGCTCGATAAAAGTATTGAAAAATATTTAGAAAATTTTTTTGCTAATTTTGGCAAACAGATTTAAATTCCACTTTTCAAAAAGTTTACTAAAATTTAGAAGCGGCTACTAGCTTTTCAACTAATTTCATTGTACTATCCGTCAGCAGACATGTGTTGCTAAGATTAGCAAAAAATACCGCTGGGCTCAAATTAGCAAAATTTCCCGTAATAACAGAAAAATTTTCAGTTGCCATTACAGAATTTTTTCGGTGAGTGTACATAATTTTTTACTAAAAATCAGTACTAAAATAGTAAAGTTCGACGAAAACCATCTAACTAACTTTTTTTCTGAGTGTAAGTCTTCATAGCTCTTCTACTGAAACTATCTAAATACTTCTCATGTGATATATATGTTCCCGTTGTTCCTATAAGGAGCACAGGGCTTCAACATGTAATAACAAATTAAAAATATTTATAAAAAATTAATAAAATAAAAACCAATTCCCCATATTTTTTATTAATCTTGCAATGTAGATCTTAATAAAAACACAACGTCCATTAGCATTAAAATGTTATAGCATTCAGAGTTTTTTCTTGTGATATCCATCCAATAATTGCATCCATGAGAAAACCTACAAAAACTGATTTGCTGGACACCTCAAATTCAAAGTATTACCTATAAAGTTCCCATAAGGTACTAATTGAAATTTTGATTAGAAAATGACCGTTTAAGAGGGGAATTTTTCTTTTA
Source organism: Eustalomyia histrio (assembly GCA_949748255.1). NCBI lineage: Eukaryota > Metazoa > Arthropoda > Insecta > Diptera > Anthomyiidae > Eustalomyia > Eustalomyia histrio. The sequence continues at coordinate 32,599,081 of OX456525.1, read as the reverse complement.
CTCTTCTGCCAAAAATTTTTGGCTAAAAATATAAAATATGTCTTCCCTAGGGTATGGGCTAATTCACTGAAGTGATACTTTTTGGAATTAAAACCGGATGAAAATTATGTTAAAGGAAGTAGAAGATGATGCTTAATCGCCCAGCCTAAACCGTTGTAGTCAGGAGCTTTAAATTTGGAATGTAGATTATTCGATAAAGGGCATTTTTACGGAGTCGTAAAAGAAAATTCAGCTGAAGCGAAATTTGGAAAAGGCAAAAGGATTTAATGAAAATTCCGATGGTCATTGGGAAGCTATTCAGTGCAGTCTGTTTAAAATGATTTTATTATTTTTTTATTTTTTGTAATATCTTAGATTTGTTAAATATCCACTAAAATATTTTGGCTTTGTATATTTTGCTCATTTTCAGCTCTCTCTTGGTTCCAATGATGATTCATATAACAGACCTCCAGCTGATTCATATGCTCCCGGTTCAAAACATGCTCTAAACTTCAATCATGGAAGTTCTCACAGTAATTTCGGAATTTCTGGAGCTGCTGGCAACTACGGACCCCCACCAGCACCCCCACAAGGCAACTATGGACCTCCACCGCCAAGACCAAATGGTAACTATGGTCCTCCACCACCACCACCACAGAGCAATTACCTTCCCCCACCACCACCCCAAGGCAATTATGGCCCCCCACCACCACCCCCACCAAGTGGTAATTATGGTCCCCCACCATCAGGTCCCGATAGTGCTGCTGCTTTTGTACATCATCATGCCCAAGCTGGGTTAGGTATACAATATGGTAAGCAATCTGGTAATGTTGGTCCATTTCCACCACATGGTGGATCACCACCCAGTAAACCAGTATCATTTAGACCACCAGTGCCACAAGGATTATTTGAATCTATTGGTGCTACCGTACAGCATTTGGATAAATTTGGTGTTAAGCCACAGGTACAAGCACCCACATATATACCACCTGCCGCTAATGAAATAGCACAAAGTGTTTCTGGTAATTTGAATATAGAATATGGTGCACCACAACAACAGCAACAAATACCTCAAATTATTTTTGAACAACAATTACCACAACAGCAACCAGCTCAATTATTTGTACAGCAACAACAACAACAACAAGAACATTATCACCAACAACAAGAACATTATCACCAACAACAACAACAACAATTTGGTAATGCTCATGCTGAATATGGTGTTCCCCCTCCTCCACCACAAGCTCAACAACCACCACAATCCGAATACTTACCACCTCCCCCACCAGCACAAATTCAACAACAATATTTACCTCCTAGCGGGCCTCAACAACAACAGCAACAATTTAATGGTGGTGTCTCATACAGTTCAAATGCTGCTGCCACTTTTGACTCCTCCGCTTATGCCGCCACCCAATACAATAATGAAGTTGTACATGCCCAAGCTTTACCTTTGCATCAAGAACAACCCAGATTCCATGATTGTGGTCATGGTCCCAATTTAATTGGCGGTGGTGGTAATTTCCAATACCAACAACAGCAGCAACAACAACAGCAATACTCCAGTGGATCAACCACCTCTATTGCCCAAAGTATACCAGTAGCTGAACAACATACACAATTCCTAACTGGACCAGCAAATAGTTATGGACCCCCTGCATCGGGTGGTAATGATGCTGATCATATCGGATATGCTTCAGAAAAATCACAATCTATAGCTTTGCCCGATGGCACCAATCCAGAAGGTTTGCCTGGCTTAGATGGCTTGAATGTTTTATCGACCCAAAAATCTCAAGCCATACATTTCAGTTCTGAACAAACAAGTGGTCCAACATATCAAGTACAATTTGGGGGTAATTCTCAAGAATCAGTCAATCATGAGGAAATACTATCGGCCGATTTACTACAAAAGATTCTTAATGCTGTAGAAAAGCCACAGCAACAACATCAACCATTACCTGCTAATCATAAAGCCGAAAGTCGTTCAGATATTGATATTAACGAAGATCCCATCGAAGCAGAAGATGAAAATGAGCCTGATGTAATTCAACAAAGTTCGTCTAATGTATTAGTTAAAGTGAAACCTGATGAGGATAAGGCGGAGGAGGAATCAGCAGAAGTTAAAGAAATTGAACCAATTGTAGTTAAAGAAGACGATGAAGCCAGACATTAAGATGTAGAGAAACAGAAATAATTTTTAACTTACAGAGAGTGAAGCAAAGAAAGCACTGTATGCTATAAGAAAAATTTTAATAAAAATTTTCTTTCTCTCCTTACACTCTCTTCAGTCACAATTTAAACTAATATTCTCTTAAAATTTAGTTATTTACATTTTTTATTTATTTATTTTTTTATTTTTTTTTTTTAATTTCCTGTAATTTAAGCTCATTTTATTTGTATTTATTACTTATTTATTATTTTGTTTAAAATTAAGCCAATTGTCATTAACTATAATTTGCAAAATTGTAAAAAATTGTTGCCTTTTTTATAATTTTTAAAGTTGCCATACAAAAAATTATAGCGAAGCAATCAAATGTTAAATGAATTTATACTTTATTAGTTTTGTAAATCCCATAAGTTTACATATCACAAAATGTTGTTATAAATTTCCAAATAAAAAAATTGTATCCTTTAGGGTTTACAAATATAAATATGAAAACAAAAACATATATAAAAAATAATAACTTGTGTTAATTATACTCATTTGTATTATAAATTAATAATTTATTTAAAAAAAAACTATTTAATAAAATTTAAATTATAAAAAACTTATGAATTTTAATTTTTATATCATCATTGGTTGGACCTTTTCACACTTTGTTTAGTTACCAATTCAACAGTAGGTTAAATTTTTAATTTATGTATATAGTATTATTTAAACCTTTCATATAATTTATCGTAATGGAATTAATCCATGCATTTTCTTGATATATGTAACAGGCCAATGTCCCCGGCCTACCATAGTAAAACACATTTTTCAAGGGTGATACACTGAGTATAGCGACCCTCCAACTTTTTGATACCATTTTTGTAGTACGATTTGTCCTTTGCTTCAAAATAGGCCTCAGTTTCGGCGATCACCTCTTCATTCGACGAAAATTTCTTCCCAGCGAGCATTTTTTTGAGATCTGAGAACAGAAAATAGTCGCTGGGGCCAGATCTGGAGAATACGGTGGATGCGGAAGCAATTCGAAGCCCAATTCATGGATTTTCGCCATCGTTTTTACTGGCTTGTGTATTGTCTTGGTGAAACAGCACTTTCTTTTTCTTCAAATGCGGCCGTCTTCCGGCAATTTCGTCCTTCAGGTGGTCCAATAACTCTATGTAATAGTCGTTGTTGATGGTCCTTCCTTTTTCAAGATAGTCAATGAAAATTATTCCATGCGTATCCCAAAATACAGACGCCATAACCTTGCCAGCCGACTGTTGCGTCTTTCCACGCTATGGATTTAGATGACTGTCGATTGGACTTTGGAGTGAAATGATGGAGCCATGTTTCATCCATTGTCACATATCGATGCAAAAATTCGGGTTTATTGTACTTGAACATCTCCAAACACTGCACCGAATCATCAACTCGTCGTTGTTTTTCGTTAAAAGTGAGCTCGCGCGGCACCCACTTTGCACAGAGCTTTCTCATACCCAAATATTCCTGAATGATATGATGTACACGTTCAGTTGATATCTTTAGAGTACCTGTTATTTCATTCAATTTCAATTTACGGTCATTCGAAATCATTTTGTGCATTTTTTTGATGTTTTCGTCCGTAACAACATCTTTTGGGCGTCCACTGCGTTCACCGCCTTCGGTGCTCATTTCACCACGTCTAAACTTAGCATACCAATCCTTGATGGTTGATTTTCCTGGGGCAGTGTCAAGAAACTCGTCAACAAGCCAAGTTTTTGCTTCAACTTAATTTTTTCCCTTCAAAAAGCTATATTTTATCAACACGCGAAATTCCTTTTTATCCATTTTTTTACAATAACAACAGTTGCTCCAATCAAAAAGCTATAATTCACAAACTAATTATCCGACAGCTGTCAAATTTATGCATGTGTCTTTTGAAGGTAAGTGCTAACTAAAAGTCTAGTCTATGTGTCAGGCCGGGGACTTCTCAATTGACCTGTTATAGATTGCTTTCTTTACAAACAAGTGGTATCGTTTTAATAGGGTTTTGTCTTCATAAATTGCGATTCTCGTATGTATTATGAAAAAAATGTTTCATTCGCACTGTACCCATGAAAATTTTGTAACTGTGTTATCCAAAATTGAAAGCAAATGTCAAAACAGAGAAAAACGTAAACAAAAGTGAATTAAGTTTGTAAAATTTATTTTAAATAATTATAAAAAAATATCTGGATTAATTGTATTATTGGATATTACTCAAAGAATTCCGGATGAACAAAGGTGAGACAATGATGTTACAAGCATTTCATTGCAGTAAATAATTTAATTATTTATAGGAATTTTTTGAGAGTGCTGAGACACATGCTTCGTGATGACCACAATCCATTCGAGATGACAACCGACAAGCACTTCATGGATTTATATCGGCTTACTTTAAGTGAACTATATTTGGTGTGCGTATGAAGTCCAATATTACTTAAAGAAAAAAACATTTCATAAAGAATATAAATAAATATGTCATACTTTTGCCATTTTTCACTGCCCTTTTAGGTCACACTAAAACTGTTAAGGCTCGCCGCAAATTCGTTACACTTTTCGTTTCTAAATTTGGCACCATCTGCAGTTACAAATCTGTAAATATGGGATTAATAAAAGTGTGATTATGGTTATTAAGCTACTTACTTATCGTTTGCGATGTCCACAATGCTTTTCTTAATAATTAATTAAATACTCCTTTTGGCTTTCGCTGGCACGCTTTCCTCTTACAATCTTCTCCATGTTTATTTCACTTATAAATAGTCTGTGTAAACAATTTTTTCATATGAAAATATTTTGACAGTTGTTTGCACTGTTACACAAAACAAGAATCGCCAGTGCTGTGCAATCGTGAAAAAATCTTGTTTCGTTCCACTTTTTTTTTTCATATGAAAACGTTTTGATATTTCTTTACATTTTTTCACAGAACGCGAATCAAAAGTACTATGAAAACGTGAAAAAACTTTTCATTTCACCGTTTCACAGAACGAGAATTGACCCTCAGGTTTGGCAGGTAGTCATCTACCACATCGGTTACAGGTTCGGCAGATCGTCCCCTACTGACTGGGTTACAGGTTCGTCAGGTAGTCGTCTTCCGACTCGGTTACAGGTTCAGCAGGTAGTCGTCTTCCGCCTCGGTTACAGGCTCGGAAGGTTGTCGTCTACTGACTCGGTTACAAACTCGGCATGTAGGCGTCTACCGCCTCGGTTACAGGTTTGGGTTGGCGCCCTCCTTGGCGTTGGAGTCGCATATAATGCCAATGAAAAAAATTTAGAACAGACCGCCAAGGCTGTAAAATTAGAACAGTACTAGAAGGCTGTAAAATTAGAACAGTTCGCGAAGGTTGTTAAATTGTAACAGTCCGCGAAGGCTATAAAATTAGAACAGTCCCTGAAGGCTGTAAAATTAATTCGCGAAGGCTGTAAAACTAAAACGAGATAACCAACGTAAATCTATAGTCTCTCCAAAAATTGCTCGTTACTGGCCAGGCGGTAAATACTAACAATAAGACAATCGATCGAAGTCTTTTGTCTCTTAAAACGCTTAATTACTGGCTAATGATGGGCTTGGTCTACTTATTAAAAAATAACATTAACCAAACGAGAATTGAGTGTGGCTAAAGCAAAAGAAGAAAAAAATAAATAAAGTATTAAATTATTCAGTTCAATTTCTTCGACCTTTTTAATATAAATTCCAGGTAATAAGTATTCAAGCTTAAGGTCTTTTTTTACAAAATTATTTATTTTTTATCCGGATATAAATAAAGTATTAATAAATAATAGTGGGTGCTTTAACACACACACAAACTAGTTTGTATGCAGTATGAAAGCAACTACTCCAATGATTAATGCTTTCTCTAAATCCATTTTTTATTTTTAACAAAAAATATGCGTCCTTTTCTTTTATTTTTTGACAGCTGAATAATTGGCAGATAAAAGATGAAAGATGTTGCCAACGTAAACACTTGTTTAACATTTTCAACATCTTCCACGCGTTTCACAAAGATGTTCTTCAGTGTAAAAAGTCTATCAATTTCTTATTTAATTAAATTTATATTAGATACTGTCATTTGTAATTTTTTAGAATTGAATTGCAATATAGTTGAAATATTCAAAAGAATAAGTTCTTTGAACTTGAAAGTTTTTACATGAAAATAAAAAAAAATTGACCACACAAAAATTAACTTCCTTTTCCATAGAATTCTATTAGCAAAGAAATTAACCCTATGTAAATTACTAAAATATTGAAGATTCATCTTTATTGGCCTTTTGACCACAAAAATGTACAAAAATGTTTTATTTGTTAGCTTTTTAAGTCATTAAAGCTAAGGGAATCATGCGCAAGTGTACTATTGTAAGTAAGAGGCCTCTTTACTGGTTCCTTTTTTTTAATTATTTTCTTTGCTGTTGTAAAAATTTTAAAAATTACTGGGTATCTTATATAGATAAATATACTGCACCACTCACCAAAAAAAAGTGTGTAATGACAACTGAAAATTTTGCTGTTATAACGGGATATTTCGCTAACTTGAGCCAAGCGGTATTTTTTGCTAATTCTAGCAACACATGTCTGCTGACGTGTAGCACAATGAAATTAGTAGAAAAGTTAATAGCGGCTACTAAATTTTAGTAAACTTCTTGCAAAGTGAAATTAAAAATCGGTTTGCTACAATCAACAAAACAAATTACTAAATATTTCTAATATTAGTACAACCAAATAAGTATAAAAATTAGTAAGCGCTACTTAATTTTAGTAAATTGCTGTAAAATCAATCAGTTGCAAAATATAGCAAAATTTTAATTAAAAAAAAAATATATTATTAAAATGCACAAATTAACTTAATTATATTTAGATACACTTGTTACAATTTAGAGCTGCTATTTCCTTTGAAATTGCCTTACGAATTCGAATAAACAAAATTAATATTTTTTTTTACCCATGAGCATAATCGACCAAATGCGTCCACAATCGCCCAGTTCGTTCTGCGGAAAGCATTTCTGTTGTTCGCGATAGTGTGCCATGAGGTATGCCAAGCATTTACCGTGAATGGTGTTTGCTATCGTGAGATGATATCGAACTTATTGTGGAAAATGAATTAAGGATATAACCCTGGACGATATGTCGTTTCAACAGGACGGTGCAACTTGCCACACAGCTAACGAAACAATGGCTCTTTTGCCCGACATATTAAATGGCCGTGTTATCTCACGTGGTGGCGATGTCAATTGGCCGCCAAGATCATGTATTTGACACCGTTGGACTTCTTTCTTTGGGGTTATTTGAAATAAAAAGTGTACGTTGATACGCCAGCAACAATTCAACAGCTAAAGAATGAGATATTTCGGCACATTAACGCATTGAACCTCATTTATACCTCAGCTTCATCGAAAATTTGGAACATCGGATGGAGGTGTGCCACCGAGGTCGCGGGGGCCATTTGGCCGATATTTTGTTCCATTCATAATTGAACCATACCATATTATTATAATAAAAAGAAATGATAATAATTTCCTAAATAATTTGTGTTTTATTTGAAATCAACATCGGCCTTTAAAATTTAACCAACCTTTAGTATTTTAAGACAGTTCAAAAATTTAAGTATAAGTTTTAATTATTAGAAATAAAATTTCCTTCAATATCCACTTGTTTAAAATTAGTAAATATTTTTGCTAATTTCAGTAAAAAGGTTTACTAAATAATGTTTTTTTTTACTAAAAATCAGTACAAAAATAGTGGGATTGAAAACTGTTTACATATTTTTTTACTGACTTTTTTTTCTGAGTGTATGGCTGTCAAATTAGCATATTATATTCCTTTTTAAATTTCAGCGAACACGTATTTTTCTTTATTGATATTTTAATTAAGAAATCTTATTTTGATACTTTTTGGAACACAGAGATGGCGTGACAAGTGTCAATATTTTTTGTTTTTTCAGTTGGGCCAACTGTTAGAAAAATTTTATTAAAATTTCCTGAGACTTCATTAATTAGAAAAAAGTTACCGTCATAAGAATTAAGCTGCTTTTAAAGTTTGAAAAAAAAATGGATTGCAAAGAGTTTCGTGTTTTGTTTAAACATTATTTTTTGATGGGAAAAAATGTTGTCCAAGCCAAAGAATGGATTCCGAATTTAAACATGGTCGTACGAGCACAAATGATGCAGATTAACCTGGTCGTCCAAATGTGGCTATTTCCCAAGTAAACGTAAAAAAAGTGCATCTGGTTGTATTGGATGATCGAAAGATTAAAGTGAGTGAGATTGCTGGAATCATGAAGATATCAACAAAGCAAGTTCTGCATACATTACATTATCATTTTAATATGAAAAAGCTTTCTGCTCGATGGCTGTCGCAATTTTTAACAACTTAATAAAAACAGAAATGTGTTCATTATTTAATGTATGCTTGGAGTAAATTCAATTGAAGCCTTACGTCGATTTATAATAATAGATGAGACGTCTGGGGAGTGGTTACAAGCGTGAGGAAGCCGATCAAAGCAGCCAAAGGCTTAGCAAAGGTAATGGCCATTGTTTTTTTTTTTTTTTTTTTGGGTGTACGTGGTATAATATTTATTGATTACTTGGAGAAAGGAAAAACAATAACTGCTATGTTGAGTTATTGGACACATTGGGTGAAGAAATTTAGAAAAATCGAGCCCACTTAAATAAGAAAAAAATCGTGTACCATCATGACAATGCACCCGCGCATTCCTCTGCTTTGACTTCAGAATTGCTTCCCCACCCCTCCAGATCTGGCTCTCAGCTATTATTATTATTTGTTCACAAGCTTGAAAAGTTGGCTCCAGGGAAAGAGATTTTCCACAAATGAAGAAGTCATATCAGAATCGGAAGCCTATTTTGAAGAGTATGATAAATCGCATTTTTTTTCGAGGGTATCGTATTGTTAGAGGATCGTTGGAAAGTATGCTTATTGATTAACGTAGATTACGTTGAAGTATAAAATTTATTTCAAAACAAAAAAGACTGGGGTTTTATTGTTGGCCACGTAGATTTCATTCCATGTAGTATTTAAACTTCTTCCATTAAAGCAGTTTTTATATAAAATTTCGAACGTTTCCAACATGTCCGAATTTTTCACCCCTACATACTTCCGGTTGTTCATAGATTTCTTTTTTCTATCACATATCCATATTTCATTAGACTCGTAGCGTTTTGGTTGGGGTACTTTCCTTGTAAGACTTTTTTGACGTAGAACAAAAATGGAACGTTCGCAATGGCAATTTTAGGATATCTGATTGTATATTTATAATATTTAACCAGTGGGCTTTTAGAATAGGACAAAACACATAAAAAAGTTATTTAGTACACTGGATATTTTGACTTTTTGTAATTTTGGAAAATTTCGTGGATCGATTTTAGTATTACAAGATTCAATTCTTTGTATTTTTTTAATGGTCAAAAAAATTGTTTTAGTAAAAGTTTCCTTCATAATATTTTGTATTAAAAAAAAACTTAAGGAAAAACTTGTTAATTAAAATTCTAAACAGCATAAGTATTTTGCAACTTATATGTTTTAGTACACCCAGAAAACAGCAACAGTTGTGGTAACCAAAAACATAAATAATTTTCGTGTTTGTTTTTACAAACATCTTGACAGAATGAGTTGCATCTATAATACTATTGAACTGAACATGCTCAAACCGACACCGTTCGATAGGTAAATTCAAAGTGGCAAACAATTCTTTGCCGGATAGTGAACAAAAAATATTGATTTCAATATAATTGGATCTTAGTGATGAACTTCTGTAGATGGCCTTAGGAATTATAGGGTTAATATTGAATAACTTAAAAAATCAACCGATTTCCATATATGTATGACAATGTAGTTTTTGTCTGGTTCGAGATCATTTTTTTTTCATATTTCATATTATTTATTGGATATTCACTTTTAAAACTATGAACTAACAATAATTATCCAAATAATATTAATTATTAAGTACAGCCAGTGCCAGACTGATGTTATGTGGTTTAACTGAGACCATTATTTATTATTAGCGGACCAGATGCGCAGTGTCCCTCCTTCTAAGACGCTGGTGGCCGTGATTATTAGTTAAGTTACGGGCTAGTATGTTGGGATGTGTTTCCAGTTTTGTTAAATAGCCTTGACAGTGTCTAATAATTTCATCTTTGACCAGGGGTACATTCCGATCTTTATGTATGTTGTAATTCCTAACATACCAGGGTGCATTCGTGTTCGTCCTCAAGAATTTATTTTGCATTTATTAGACGCAGAGTCAGTACCCCAGAGCTGAATTCCGTAGCACCATATGGGTTTCATGATCAAATAGTAAATGAGTAATTTGCAGTCCAGGCCTAGTTTAGAGTTTTTGCCAGTAAGCCAAGCGAGTTGGGCAGTTTTTAGCCTCATCTGAGTTATTTTCGGATCTAGATGATTTTTTCACGTGAGTCGACGGTCAAGGTGAATACCGAGATATTTCAGACATGTGTGTTGGGGTATATTCAGATTAAAAATTTTAATGGGTGGACACGTCTCTTTTCTCAGTGTGAAAGTAATGTGGATACATTTCTGTTCATTCACCTTAATTTTCCACTTATCCAACCAAGCTTCCAATTGTGAAATGTGAGTCTGTAACATTCTAGACGCTATTTTTGAGTCATCGTGGACGCTTAAGATTGCAGTATCGTCGGCGAAAGTCGATGTGTGGGAATTAATATCTAATGGCATGTCTGAAGTATAAATTATATATAACAGAGGACCCAAAATGCTTACTTGTGGAACTCCGGCTTTTATATCTTGAGGAGAGCTGACAAAACTTTTTTCAGCAAAAGTGAATTTTCGATTTGTTATATAGCATTCGAGTAGCTTGTGAGTATTTGTTGGTAACAAAAGTTTTATTTTAAACAGTAGACCTTCATGCCAAACCTTATCGAAAGCCTGTGTGGCTTTCGAGATCATAGAAAAATTTTCTTTTTCTTCATACATAAATATAAATATTTAAAAGATCAACTATAAAATAAAAACTTCACTATGTGATACTTTTATTTAACTTGTTGGTCCTTTCCAATTTATTTGGACTTCTTTTCAAATAAAACATCAATCCAATAGGCTGTATATTCAATAACTTTTTTCGAGCATCTTGGGCGCTATAGTGACGATTCGGGCACTTATTTTTGCATTAGGCTCGTCACTGGCCCGAAGCTTGTTGGCGTACAATTTTCTTTTCAAATAATCCTATAAAAAGAAGTCCTAGGTGATCAGACCTGCCGACCAGGTATTTTTTTGCAATAGCTGTATTGTTTGATTTGCAGTGTGACATGATGCAGCATCTCGTTGAATGCAGTAACCGCTTATACCTTTTTCACAACAGTTTCTGAATTAACATTTCTAACATATGTGTTCTTAAGTCAAATATCCAGGTTAATAAATGTTATATGTTGCCATACCGACATAAAAGATGGTTCACCCTATAATTTAAATAAATATTGTACAAAATTACTGAACGAATATTATTGTTTAGTAGGATTATATTTTAATTCCGTTTCCCTTTATTTAACTCTCAATACAATAGTTTAGCTTTATTGATGTTTAGGAGATTTAAAAAAAAAATACACCATAACAAATAAATTTGAATGGTTTTGATTGAATTCCAACTAATATATTCTCTAGGTGTATAAATAGCTTTCGAACCAAAAATAAAAACCAAATTTTAAATAAATCAACAAGAAGAACCCACTATGTTTACCAACAATTAACAGTAAGCATGAAATATACAATTAAAAACTTTTATGAAGAATAAAGAAGAAAAACTTCCAAAAACCCCCCAAAAAAATCTTTGTAAACAAAACCATGGTAATAGAGTAGAATTTTCTATCCAATTTAATTTTCTCACACACAATGATAACAAAAGATAAAAAAACAAAACTAAAATTTAAATTCATATTATTAATGCAATACCAGCAACAAGATTTTCGACCATTACAAAAAAAGATAACAAAACCCAAAACAAAAGTTAAACAAATAGTCAGCCTTGATGAATTATATGATAAGCTATACTAGTTCTTGGTAAAATTGAGAATATATTAGAAATTATATAACAATGTGATATATCAATAGTTTTTTGTGAACAGCTCATAACTTAATATTTTATATATTGCGATAAGACAAAAAAAAATCACGGTTTGGACAACAACTCTACAAGAGATCTGCAGTACACAGATTTTTTCGTTAGCCCCTAACTGGAATACAACCTTTCACCATACTTAAACGGTATGCAAGTGCGAATTGGTATCTAAGAATTTAAAGAATAAAATGACGAAAAGGTTAAAAAAAAAATTCCAATGTGATCTTTCAAAACGTCGACACAAGCATATTATTTGTGTCTTCCCTGCCAGAATCCATTGTCAGAACAGCGTAATTTTGGAAAAAAAGTTTGAAATTGTTGTACAGTGTTATTAGTTATAATAATGAACAAGATTTTTGTCTATTTAGAAAATTATATAGGAACACATTTTTAATATTTTCATTTAATAAAAGAAAGTAATACAGAGTTATGAAATTTTAATAAGTTCAAATATGCACATATTTACTGTTTGAGGGCCAATAAAACTACTTTTAAAAATTTCTCATTTTTATGATTAAAGATCTTTTATTTATACAAAATTAATTATAAATATTTATTTATCCCAATATTTCGTCACCACATTGGGTTACTTCTTCAGGGGAAATTGTTTTTTATAATTAATAAATGAATATTATAAATTGAAAACTTATATATAAGATTTTTTTTAAAAAGGCGTTAAATCAAAAATTATTTTTTGTCAATATTAAAAATTGAAAATGTCACAGACAACAAAAATAACAGTATTTAAAAAAATTAAAATATAACATGAACAAAAATATTTAATATATAAAATATTTTGTTCATTTTATATATAAAATATTTTTGTTCATGTTCCTAGTTTTTATTAACTAAATGTCTGTAATTTTGTGCAATATTTGCTACGTCTGTTTTAAAATTAATTCGTTGTGTAGATGGTACTTTCATAATTTGTAACACTTCTAACATATCTCTGCGTCTGTAATTATTTTCTGTGTTTAAAACTGACGTCCAATCAAAATCAGGAAATGACTAAAATACATAGTGGCAACGATGCACAGTGTCGTGTTTTCATATAACGAGCGGCCAAAAATAGAAGGAGTTGTCGTAGAGTTACGAAATTTGGCACACTTGTTTGACTTGGTGAAAGATAGTCAAATCTCAAATATTGAAAATTCCCATATATCCTGAAAATTATTATAAATGTCGTAACAGAAGAAAAAAAGTTCTATCAACAACTTTAAAGTTTTGGCCAAATGTGGTCCAATTCATAGCAGAGAAAAGCACAGTTCAAAAATGTCCTTTTCAGAAAATTAAAGAGAAATTGAAAACTAAATAAACTTAATTAGTGTTTTTTGGTATATGAAACACTAAGATCATTCTGAATTTATAAAAACAAAATTTAAATTTTGAGCAAGAACACACTCACCTCTCATATATCCTGAAAAAAATAAAATCGAAAAATTTAACCTATAACTAAAATTATTTTTATTATTTTGTAACCATAATTAATTCTGTTAAATTTTATAAAAATGAATAAAACCATATATAAATACGAAATATATTAACTTGCATATTCAAAAAATTTAAAATAGTTTTTAAACTCATCAAATCTATTTTTATCAAGTCTACTTTTATTTTTTTGTATAACTTAGTTTACTGCAGGTCTGCCTTTCGACTGCTTGGTTCCTTTAAAAAGTATTACTTTAGTACTTCACACTCTGCTGCACTTTGTGTACTATGCTTTAGCCAAATGTTAAAAAATTGGCGATTTTGAACCTGATTAACCACTGAAAATTCCGAATAAAAATTAGAGGTGGACGAAAGTGGAAGTAAAACCAAGTTTTTTGAAATAAACTTACTTGTAGAAATGTTATATTAAAGTATAAAAAATACCTTTTTTATCTTTTTTTTATTGTCCACTGAATTTAAAAATTTCTTATATTATCACTTATTTCTCTTTGTTTATATTTAGAATAACAGTACATCGCATGTGACAATGACATAGTAGTAAAAAGCAGTGTTGCCATATTTTAACATCACTGTAATTATATTTTAGTTAAAATTATTCTGCTTTATCGACATTTTGATTACCAATTAACCCTTATAACTTATAGTATTTTTTCAGAATTTTTTCAATAATTGTGTATTTACTTATAACTTAAAACTTTAAATGCTCAGAACTTTCTTAAAAATTAACTTTTTTTTTAATTCTTTCACATTTCTTTTAATTGGAATGTTCATAATAAAACCCTATTAGCATTTTTTTTTAAATTCGATAGTTGACTATTTTATTTTGACCGCCCTCACGACACAGTGCGATTGACTTTATTTATTTATTTACTTACAACAAACAAAAAATACAAACGAAAAACAAAATTTCTTCGAATTGTGTAAAAAATAAAAATGTTTGTTATAAAAAATTTACATTGTCGACGCCGAACACAGAAATAAACCAAAGAGCAAAGATACGGTCAAAAAACTACACGGCAACTACACTACGGAGCAGAAAATATGGCAACTTCAACTGAATAAACCTGACGTTAAAAGTTAAAGGTAAGATGAACTTGCCTTTAGCTTATCGGTCACTTTTAGGTTAAAGTATACTTATAATAACGAAGAACTTATAATCTGTCCGTTAACATCTATAGCTATTGGCAAGTTATAATAATGAACCTTAAACGATTAAGTTCAACTGAGGGCGGCTACACGGTAGATCGTTATTAAACAAATACTAAATATTTATTGCCACTATCAGTAAATATATTTTTCTCTGGAGATTTGTTATGGGAAATATGATCGATTTTTAATCATAATTCTAAAATAAAAAATAGGGATAACATGCGTTAAAGACCATGTCACTGGACAAACTTAAAATTTTAAAGGAATACATTTTGCTTGAAATGCAATAAACTTTTTTGCTGAGGATTGGATCACACCTTCATCTCAAACAGCCGCCATTTTTCAACAGATTGCGATCAGTTTATGCAAGATTTCATAAGGAAACTTCCAGGAAAGTTTCTTTTAATAAATGGTAAATGGCAATTTTCGCCTTTTCGTTCATAGGAAGTCAGCGATTTTTATAATCGCGATGACAAAAATAAGTCAAAAGTTTGAAACTTAAAATAATAAACTATCGATTTTTATAAATTATTTACACTTTGACTTAAGATCCTGCCAAACAGCTTCTTCATAAATTAATTGTGTTATTTTATCTCATTTCATATTTTAAATTCTGAATATATCGGCAGTTAAGAGTTCGTAAAATGCATTTAAGTGGTGTTTCCAGAAGACGTTTTACTTCACACAAATTGAAATACAAAATCAAAATACATGCAATACAAAAACCAAAATCTTGCAGTTACACTTGCAATGAATATAATTATACTAAATGCATATTGCTCATACGCACCCATACACCCATATACAGATTTCTTAATATACAATACAACAACTACATTTTTTATTCCATTAGGGGGTAAAATAAAATTAAAATTCGATTTTTTTCGGGGTTCAATTTGTTTCCTTTCTATATAAAATTAACAAATATGATGTTTGGAGCAAAGGGGATTAAGGAAAGTCAAGGCGGAAATCGATTGAAAATTTCATGAGTGTTTATATGGGAAAAATATGACTTCATTCAGTTTTTAGTAGTGTTTCCAATTCGGTTAATCGATTCCTCGATTAATCGCCTCTTTTTCGAAAAATGTTGAAACAAATAATTTAAAATTTAAATAATTATTCGACCCAAATAATCGGTTAAAATAGGTCGATTAACCGGTAAAATTTTTAATATAGATTTTCCCGTTATTTTTTCTTTAAACTTCTAAATATTTAAACTTTGAACAAAAATTAAAAAAAAAATCAAAGGACAAAAGCTAACTAAAATACAATGAAATTCTTTTAAATTCGAATAAATGAGATTCTTAAGGATTACATAACTTTTTGAGACAACAAAAAACAAGTGCTCACTATATAGGCTTTAGGATATACGGTAGGCAATTTTTAATTTTTGTTTGAATTCCTTTAAAAAATTAGAATTAACATAAATTATATTTTTAAGGTTAAATTTGGGTCAAATCAATGTCGAGGAAAAAAAAAAAACGTTTTGAAAATAATATTAGATTCTATATCAACGCTTGGCGCGTTGTTTTTTTGAAAATTTGTATGGAAAAATACATCATGTTATTATTCTGGGCGGAAGCTAACATTCAAAAATTTGGTTCTGAAGCTTTTTCAACCTTAGAATATGAGAAAAATTTTAAAAAAAAAAAAATATTAAAACGTTTATTCTGCCTCTTAGCCATCAAAGACATGGCTAGGTATTTTTCTAACAAGCACTATGACGTTACCTAAGTTCTAAAATAGTAATAATAGAAAATTGCTAGCAATTCGACAACTTTATTTTTTTAAAAAGTTACATGGAATTTTGTAACTTTATCGATTTATCAAAAAAAAAAAAATATATCAAAAAAACAAGTTGTTTTGTGGAAAGTATTTAAGAATTTTTTATTTGGACAATTTACTATATAAGGGGTCCTCTTATGGAATATGAGTATTTTAATTTTACTAATTTTTGTAAATCTTGGAAAATTTTCGTATTTTAAATTTTTGAAAGTTTTCTAATTTTTCAACAACGACAAATAAAAAAACTAAAAATATCAGCTTTATCGACAAAATGCTGTACTTCGGCAAAACACTGTTGACACTGCATTTATCTGTTTAAGGTTTACTCTCACTGAACATGTCTGACAACATATTCTTTTTAAAGAGTTCTTAGATTTCTTCCAAAAAATCACCAAGATTCTAAGTCATGATTCCTTAAAAAGTCTCAGAATGTTTCGAATATCGTAAACAAACTCTTTATAAACCAATGCAGTAGACTTAACTTGATATTTCACTTGCAAAAAAGCAGCTCATCGTGTTGCTATTTAGAAATGAAGTACATTTCATTTGCATTCATTTGCATCGATAAATCGCTAATTTTTCCGATTAATCGATCCGAATAACCAATTAATCAATTTTTGTAATTTTTCAAATAATTCTCTAACCGGTAAACCGGCAGTGTCGAATAATTGGAAACACTAGTTTTTAGGAAAATTTGGTTCTATAATTTAATTTGTTCAACCACTTGTGTTCTGAATCGTTTTCAGTATTAAAATTATCTTTTCAATAAGCTACATATTTTTCAAATCGCTTAAGAACTCGCCACGAAATAGCAAATGCCCAAGACTAATTTTGTGCCAAAAATCACTAGGTCATGAAATTTGATGGCACTTTTTTACACTTTCACAAATTGATAAAAGCATTAATTGTTTTTTGCTGTCTATACATATAAATACTCAGATATGAAATATTGATCTATTACATGTCTGTTAACCTATCACGCAGTAAGGCAGAAAACGAATAAATTTTTTGGAAAAATTTCAAAACTCTATTTTCGATTTTTAAAAAATTTTCTTAAACAAATTTAAATATAATGGATTTTGAAATTCAAGGGCTTATTAAATACATCATAGAGATGCAGTATGGCAATTTTCAGCTAAATCCCTCCATGCACGTGTCGGTGACAACTCTTAGTTTTTCTGGATTTCGAGAAAAGTGTGATTTTTATGAAAAATTACGTAAATTTTCTTTTTTTAAGTACTTTGTTTTAAAAATTAATAAATTTTGGACCTTTAAATGTTATATTTCATTAAATAGCTTGGAAAAAATAATGTAACCTTATTAATCCATTTGGACATGGGGTCACATATGACCCCAAGCTAATAAAGGACAATTTATTCAAAAAAGCAAATATGTTGTCACTACTGTTGAATTTTTTAGAAGTGATGCTTAAAATATAATAGCCAAATGTGCAGATCTTCCATGCTAAAAATTTTAAATAAACTGAACAACGGTTACCCATTGCTTGACAGGGCCAAGCTTTGAATTTTTGCATGTTTAAAAAAATTAATAAATAAATAAAATTAAAACTAATTTTACCATTAAAAAACATTTAAACGTCCATATAAGATTTATACAGGATCCATATCAACCTATAAGTATTTCCTGATATGGGATTTTCACAAAGCGTTCATTGTAAGACGAATAAGTGATTTTTGTACGTTTAAATGTGATCTGGAAATATTACCTAAATTATTTATTTATTTATTTATTTATTTATTTATTTATTCAAGGTTTAGGTAATACATAAATGTTTATGCTAAATATAATTTTTTTATTTTATTAGCTATAGCAACTAGGCTTTAAGCTAATTAGTTTTACAACACACATAGTATATATTAAATTAATAAGGTATTTAGAAAAATGATGGCAGATTCTATAAGCTTATCTAAATCTTATTATACAATTTAATAATTTTCAAGTAACTTATTATATTGTTAATGGAATATTCTGAGGGAAATAATAGAGATGAAAGCGGTATAATATCGGAAAATATATGGTTTCTAATTTGTTCAAATTTTTTGGTACATTCGCATAAGATGTGTGAAATGTCTAAGGTGCTGTTATTATCACAGTCACAAATAGGGGGGACAGAACCCGCTATAATGTGACTATGAGTAAGTTTAGTATGGCCTAATCTAAGTCTTAGGAATATAATTATATCTTTGCGTTTGATATATACTATTGGGTTACCAAGTGTAGATGTTGTTTTTGTTCGGGTTAGTTGATTTGTACCAATTATTTGTCTCGGACCAGATACGGGAGTTCAACTTATTTGCTTGTTCTTTCACAAATTTACTAATATCTGAAAAATTTCTGTTAATCGTCATGATTAATGAAGTTTTATGTGCTAGTTTAGCAGAGTTATCGGCGAGTTCGTTACCTGATATCCGGGAGTGGCTTGGTACCCAAATTATAATAACTTTTGGAAAATATTGTATGAGAAAGTTCCTGATATTGACTGCATAGAAATTATTGTTGTTGATGTTTATAATGGCTTTAATTGCAGATAGTGAATCCGTGCATATAGCAAAGTTACCAGGTTTCTTACAGAATTTCATCGCTTTATATATTGCTATTATTTTAGCCGTAAAAACGGAACTGAAGTTAAGAAGTAGCGAAGTAAAAATTATTTTATCCTCCAGAGTGACCGCAAAAGAGACTGTTTCCTTAGATTTAGAACCATCTGTGTAGATAAATGTTCTATCATGATTACCTAAATTATTTGCTTTATATATTAGGGTTTTTAAATCATAATTATTATTATTAACTACATTATTAATTAGCCCACATATATGTATCTAAAGTACGCATTGTTGTGTTCTATGCAAGTTGTATAACGTAATTTTCATTGGTTAGTATTTTTAATTTGTTTTTGTTATTTCATTTTTTTCTTGGTTATTCTTACACGAATTTATAACTATTCATAAGGCTTACATCATTATTTTAATACTACTCGAAGGAAGTTTTAACTTGCAACTACGTTTTGTTTTTTATGCTTGTTAAATAACAAAAAAACTCTTGGCCAGTCTTTCTCTGCCGTATTTGTAGTCCTCTTTTTTTTATTCTTGTCAATAGGGATGCTTGTCACGTCATTGTTGCACTTAATTGTAGGAAGTTCTAAACGTTTTACAAAGTAGTTGCAGTAACGACACATAGAAGAAGAAAGTCATTCATTCAGTCCCTTTCTCACTTTCTTACTCGCTTGTAGTTTAACAAACTTTTCTAGTTGTTTTGTTGGATGGATGACCACTAGAGTGGTCCTCATTTTGTCAACATTGGAATTTTGACCATGGCTTCGCTACAAAAATATATTGTCAATAAAATTAGAAAGTACGAATATCAGGAAGTAGCGGCACGTACCGGAAATATTCATAATTGTATATTTTAAAAAAATTAAATGCGTTTTTCCTATTGCTAGCAATAATGGTATAGAGGAAAAAGTCCCCTGAATCTAATATTTTTCTATGCGAAAGAGTGATCAGTATCTGAGGCTTTATGAGAAAATTCCTCAGAATAATTTTCAATGTTCTCAAATCGGAAGGGGATATTAGGCTAAATTTTTTGTTTCAGAAAGGAAACCGTCATCAGAGTCAGTAAAATCCGATGTATTAATGTGTAATTTACCCGAGAGTTGTATGAGTGATTTGTATTATAAATGCAAATGTTACGTATACGTATGGGTGTACTTTAATTTGAATTAAACATATCCCAGTCTAGAATCAATATTGGGGTACCAATATATTTTGAACTACCTTTTAAATTATTTTAAAAATAATATTAATAAATTGTAAATAAGTAAAAAATCTTTAAAAAGGAGTTTTCGAAGTCTTTTTCATTAAAATATTATCAAAAAAACGAAGTTTACGTGAATCAGATATTTCGTCTTTCGTTTTTAAGTACTTATCTTAAATCGATACAATGAACAATTCGTTTGGTTCTACTGAAAACCTGATTTTATTTTATTTTAGCCCTGGACAACCATATTTATAGTTCCTAGTTTGGAATATTGATAATTTTTTATTTAATTTGATTGACCGTACAAAATTTTTTAAGTAGACTCCATTTAGAGGGTATCGATATTATGGAATCGGAAGCTTTTCGCTTATGAATGACAGTAGGATATCCAGTTCTATTGATTCATTGGACCATCGAAGCAAAGTGGGCTGTGTGACACTGTTCTATCGATACTACCTTGGGATATGCTCTGTAGAGTGAACTTATCCCTCGGGCCCGAGTTTTTTCCGGAATACTCGCTCGTTCAGTAAAGCCCACCCCTTGGTAATCTATTCTCGAGAGAATCGCACAACACATTATAGGCAAAATTTGTTTATAAGTCGAAAAAGTCGTATGTGGAATAAGCTCTCCGCAGAGGTCTTACCTGACAGTTGAAGTCTAATATTCAAAAACACTAATCCCTATTTCCTCCTCCTCATAACCTATTTTCCTGGCATAAACACAATGCACTGCATTCATAGGGGCCAACCCCTGAGTGTTGATACACAATAATGATTGATGTGATTGATTCTACTGAACACATTTACGTATTTCATTTTTATATTTCATTGGAAATACCAATAATTCGATAGTACACTCAGCATATTATTATACTCTTTCTGGTTTAATAAAAAAGTTTTCACTTCAGTTAAAAATAAATATATATTTGTTTTAATTTTTTATACATTTGTTCAAAATGATTTACTGTTATTTACCGATTTTTTCAGTTTCATTTACTTCTTCATTTGTTTGAAATTAATTAAAAATTTGTTTGCGTTACGGCTGTTACACATTAAAATTTGTTTTGCTGCCTGTTTCAAAAAAAATATTCAAAAAATTCCAATGTGTTTTTATTAAATTCACGTAATTTTAAGCAATATATATACCTACTGGGATTTGTTCGTATACACGGTAGGTATGTAGACACAAG
This sequence comes from Eustalomyia histrio, assembly GCA_949748255.1. NCBI lineage: Eukaryota > Metazoa > Arthropoda > Insecta > Diptera > Anthomyiidae > Eustalomyia > Eustalomyia histrio. The sequence goes on along the minus strand of OX456525.1, from coordinate 32,577,486 downwards.
CTTGAAATTTCTGGCATAAATTGTTTGCTTATGAACAAACTCATTTCAAGTCAAATTACAAGAACTTCATAAACGCAAATAGTTGGTCATTTAAACAAATTGTGTATATAGACAAAAAAACGGAAGCAAATTCTAATAAATGAAAAATCATTTATTTTTTTCGGAAGTGGTGGGTAAGATTTTAACATTTGTTTTTAACTAATTAATCATTTGTTTTTTACTGATGTGTCAGTTGTTTGAACAACATTTAAAAATAAATACTAAAATAATAGTAAGTAGACCAGGTTTTAAATGAAATATCATTTTTTTAAATGGAGTTTTCTGTTATTTTAACTTACAAATTATTTTAAGTGTGGGATTGGTTTTTAGTTCCGTTTCAATCTTTTTAATTCCCATTAAAATATTTTTGCTTAATTAATTGATTATAGGTTACTACAAATAAGTATTTCCGATATACGATTTTCGTAATATCCCACACTCTTTATTTCGATGAATAAAGGAACACTTCCAGGAGAGGGACCACGGACAAAATTGGCAAGATATTAATTTAATAAGGACCACTCTAGTGACCACTAGAAAGCGTGTTTGTTAGTAGTTGTTAAATGGTTTAAGACTGGCATGTTATACAAGGTGATCCAAAATGTATCACCTTATCAGTTTGATTTAATATTTGCCAAGTAAAAATATACAAAAAACACGTCGACAAGCCACGGAACGATACTCTCCCCAAGAAAGCGGAACACTCGTGACTATTTTTTAGGAAAAATTTGTCAGCCCATTTTCATCTGCCCCCTCTGGGGCAATAATAATCTATGAATAATTCACCAATATCCATTATATCCACTCAAAGTTATCACATGGTGCGCCATTTATCCCGGAGGTGTCATCCAGCCTTATTTTTGTGTACACGCCGTGGATAACCGGGTTACTATTACTATTGAGCGATACGGAAGCATGATCAACGAGTTTTTATAACCGAAATTGATGAATAAGGACTGAACGACATGTGGTTGCACGAGGACGGTGAAGGATGTGTTGCCGGGTGCCCACTCCATTAAACCGGTGATGTTTCGTTTTAATGATATTTTTTGATGTTATTTCATTTTTAAAATGTAGCCAAAAACATTGGGTAAATAATTTTGGGCCACCCTGTATTATGTTTTCGTGATAGAAGGGTTTAAAAATATAAAATTTTTGTTTATACATTATTCATAACGTCCCTTAAAGTAGGCTATAAAAATGTTGCTTAAAATTCATAATCTTAACAAAGTTTTAAAGCATATTTTAAGAGGTAAAAAAATGATTACAAGACAATATCGAAAAAATGCACTCATCTTAAAGTTCTCACGAAGAAAAGTTATTAAAAATATTTTTTAACTTTTGAAAAACTCGCATGTACGTTATTCTATTATAAAGAAAAGCCACATAACATACTTTGAACTACTTTGTCGCACTATATACATTAGAGTTGTAAAAAAAAACAAACATAAAGGTTTGATTTTGCAGCCTCCACAATGTTTCTCCAACTCCTTAATGTCTAACAACTCTCTGTGCTAAGTTTCAGATAAATTCGTTTATATTTAGAGGTAACACAAAAAGTTAACTTATAAGAATTTATAATTTGCCGTTAATTTGTCGAGTAATTTATACAAAGTTAGGGTTGACTTTAAGTTTAATTACACTGTCCAACAAATTAAGACTTTTTGAATGGAACAGAATAGCGACCCTATAATTCTGAAAGGGTATGTTGAGTAGATCATTTTTGTAGAACAAACTTATGGTCCAGGACGTCTGAGTTTTTTTACAGTGGGTCAAAGTTTTTATTTTTTGGTCGAAGGGAGCATTATACTATATGAAAAAAATGCTGTAAGTTAATGTCTGAGAGAATTCTTATGGTCAGAGTTGTATTGTGGAATTGTATGAGGATTATTTTTGTGGAAGATCTTAACCCTCTAACTGGTCTCTTTATGGGCCAATTTGACCCTTTTTTAGAGAAAATCAAAAAATATCCTTTAAAAAAGGACATTTAAGGATTAAAATATTCTACGAAAATGTTTACCGGAAAATTTCAGTGGGGGTCACCAAAGACACCAATGTTGTAAATAAAGCTCTTTACGCTTAATTAATAAAATTATACACCAACATATACAAAACAGGTAAAAAGTTCGGCCGGGCCAAACACTGAGTTCTCGCGTCTAGTCAGCTGTGACTTGCAAATCGGGTGTGATATTTATTAAAATTAATAATAAAAAATAAAAGAGAAAATTCAAGCATAATTGAGCTACTAAGCAGTACATATCGGGTGTGATTTTTACTAAAATTAATATAAAAAAAGAAAAATTAAAGCTTAAATAAGCATGGCGGATTCTGTTTGCAAATTAAGAGATTGGTTTTGTTTTATTTGTGGACATTTTACGCACCATCAAAGCAGAAGAAAGATATTCCCTACAATTGAAGAACCATATTTTCTTTTCTTTGGAATACGATTTTTATCTGAAGCTTGGATACTAAAAACTGTATGAACTACTTGCGAAAGTGGTCTTTTGACCTGGTACAAAGGCGGTACTAAGGCGCTGCCATTTTCTGCGCCTATTACATGGATTGAACCTGAAGATCACAAATCAGATACATGCTATTTCTGCGTAAATTACAAATTTGGTAGAAGTCAAAGGCACTACGCGATAATGACATACGAAGCAACAAATAATGTCATTTTACCAGAAGTGCGCTGTAAAGGTGTTCCGGTGCCTCAACCGCCTACACATACATTTACGGCCAATATGACAGTCGCCAATACAGAAATAACAGCGGCGATTGAAAACATATCAGATATAAGTTACTTGCCTCTTAATGGTTTAAACATATGTCCTAATTTGATAGACCAAGCTTATTTTGAAGATCTTGTAAGAGATTTAGGACTAACAAAAGAGAAAGCTGAAATATTATGTTCCAGATTGAAAAACAGGAATTTGATAAAAGCCGATGTAAAAGTTACATTTCCAAGAAAAAGACACGCCGATCTGGAAAGTTTTGAAGCAAAAAAATAAGTATGTACATACTATAAACAAACATATAAACAAAATTATAATTTTTTTATAGAAGTTGGCGTGTAATTTTGCCAATTAATCGTAAAGAGCTTTATTTACAACATTGGTATCTTTGGTGACCCCCACTGAAATTTTCCGGCAAATATTTTCGTAGAATATTTTAATCCTTAAATGTCCTTTTTAAAGGATATTTTTTGATTTTATCGAAAAAAGGGTCAAATTGGCCCATAAAAAGACCAGTTAGAGGGTTAAGATCTTCCACAAAAATAATCCTCATACAATTCCACAATACAACTCTGACCATAAAAATTCTCTCAGAAATTCACTTACAGCATTTTTTTTCATATAGTATAATGCTCCCTTCGACCAAAAAATGAAAACTTTGACCCACTGTAAAAAAAAAACTCAGACGTGCCGGGCCAGAAGTTTGTTCTACAAAAATGATCTACTCAACATACCCTTTCAGAATTATAGGGTCGCTTTTCTGTTCCAAAAATGCTGTTGTACAGTGTTATTCTTTATACTAAAGGCTATAATTTAACAAAATTATCCAATTCAACTTAATATATGTTCATAAAAAGATATGGGATCAAAATTTTAAAAAATTTAGTAACTTTTATTTAGTTTACGATTTTTTTTAAATTTATACATAAAAATACATATTTTTTGGTCAAAATGTCTAAATTTTCTCAAAAGATGTAAGTAAAATTCATCTTGCTAACGCCTTATATGAGTAATTTGTATGAAAATTACACTAAAAATAGTTTGTAAGTTGAAATAACAGAAAACGTCAGTAACAAGATATGACATTTCATTTAAAAACCGGTCTTCAAAATTTTCATTTAAATATTGTTATTTATTTTTAAATGTTGATTAATAAACTGACACATCCCTAAGAAACAAATGATATAATCATTTAAAATAAATGTCAAAATTTTACCTACCAATTCCTTAAAAAATAAATGATTTTATCATTTATTTGAAATTCTTTCCCTTTTTGTATATTTTTTTTTACAAAATGTATGTATCCATAGCTATAGACACATTTTATGTGAATGTGTTTTTGTATGTATGTGTGTTTATAAAGTTCTTGTAATTGAAATAATTTTGTATATATACAACCAATTAAAATAAAAAAAAACAAATTGAAATTTTTTTATTTTTTTGAAACAGAGAGCAAACAAAATTAAAATTTGTAATAATTGTTTCGGACACAAATAAACCACAAATTTTTGGTTTGTGGGTAAATTTTTATTAAATTTGAAACAAATAAAAAAATAAATGAAACTGAAAAAATCGGTAAACGACAGTAAATCATTTCGAATAAATGTATAAAAAAGTTAATATAGATATTTCTTCGAAAAATATATGTATGTTCCTTTATTTTTAAATGGAACGGAAACTTTTTTATTAAACTTCAAACAGTAAACTACATAATATTCTGAGTGTACGAATCTTCAATCAAAATTAAAAACAAATTTGTGGTTTTTAAATTATTCGCGCTTTTGATAACTCAACAAATACGATTTTTTTATAGTATTTTTCTATCTAAAAATGTTGTCATCGAAAAATACAACTTCTTGTACTTTTGCAATCCACTTATTAAAGCCTTTCATTAGACATGATTTTATTTTATTTTTGGAAGGATAACATTTATTAGTTTTTCGCTATTATTTACCGTATTAAAATTAAATTGTTGAGAAAAATCCTGTCTCACATAAGAAGACATTCCGTGGACATATAGTCATTAAAAAAAAAATTTTGCGTAGAGGCAAATATAAACAAATTTCTTGATCAAAGTGGAAAATTTTTTGTATTAAATTTTCGCGAAAGTGGCAACTTCGAATTTAATTTTTATTTTATATTCGCATCGCAATGTGCACCTAAAAATATATTAGATTTGATAAGTCGCTATCCTAGAAATTAATAGAAAAGTTACAAAATACAATTTTTTTTCAATATTTTGCTAGACCATATTTTTTCCATAATGGTATATTTGTAGGGTTGTGGAGCACGTGAATTGGAACTTTTTTTATTTACATTTTTAAACTATTATACCTACATTGATACAGATGACATGTTTTTTACACAGCTCATCAAACAATTTCTATTTTTCGTACAAAGTTCAGTTATCGCCTTAGTGACGTCAATTGGCCTACTTGGAGCTGCGATGTGATTTTTCTAGGCTTTTTCTTGTGGATGCCATTAAAGTTCAATGCTATGCGAATAATCCAAAAACGATCTAAAACCTTAAGACAAATATCACGAGAACCAGAAACTGCTAACATAGTCTTGGAAAATTGGACTGAGGTACAGCGAAGGCAGCCGCGGCAGCCGCATTGATAAAGTCGTCTTCCATAAATAATTGGAATATTTGTTACTTCTAATAAAGCCATGATGTACCAAAAGTAATAAAGTTTAGTTAATTTTATTTAATTTTTTAAAAGATACTTCTATTTAGATCACTCTTTAAATGTAAATAAATTATAGAAAAAAAAAATTGTTTTTAAATTAATGAATTTATTTATTTTTATGTAATTAATTTGTTGCTTTTGTTTTGCACAACACTGTATATATTATATATATTTTTTAAAAAATTATATGTATAAATTCTTTATCATACATAAATCTTCTCATATATGTATTTTACATTCTACAATCTTGCTTTTTGTATTGCAATAATTGCGTATGAATTCTTTCTCAATAAAATACACATAAATATTTCGTTGCCAACAACTACATAGTTGAATGAAACATAACTTTTATTTATGATGCAATATACTTTGATTTATTTTATTTTATTTTATTTTCATGTTCAGTTCAGTTCAATATTAATAAGAAAATACCTTTAACAGCCTTAACATGTATATGTTTATTTGAATGGTAATAATATTAACCTACACCCTATATCAATCTGTAACACCTATTATGCATTTTATAATTTTCTTTGGCATTATTTAGTTGACAGGAAAAGCAAATTCCATTTTTTTTTCTCTTAGGCAAATTTGCTTATTAAATTAACTACTTATCATAACAGAGGTAATGATATTTGTTTACAGTCCATTCGTTGTTATAACTCTGGCGTATACTTAATATTTAACGTCATATGTATTATACACACAATACAATATTACTCATACGCACTTATGCATTTTGTGTGTTACACATTAGAGTGCACACATTTAAGAGTGTGAAAATAAATTCAAAAAATAAATTCAGTTATGATATTTTATTGTTGCCTTTAAAGGTATATATTTAACAAAAAAAAATAAGAAATAAATTCAAAAAATTTATTCAATGAATATAATTTTTCTACTGTGTAACATTGCGTTTTGGAGGACCAAGAATCAATTTCGAGCAGACATGAATCGGATTTGCCATATAGATGGAAATAACTAGAGGTGCAGATATTTATGCTGAAAAAGCAATATAAAATAGTTGCTCATGAAAAGAGTAATTTGTTACAAAGTGAAAAAATTTATATTATTACAAAAAATTTTTTTTTATATTTTTACAAAATTTTTACTCCTTTCCTGAGCAACTATTGGATAGTGCGGTTTCAGCATAAATGCCTGCTCCCCTAGTGTTTTACAGCCATATGGCCAAACCCATACAGGTCTGTTTTAAAATTGGGCCTCCTAAACCAAATATGGGAAAAATTTATATTTTTACAAAATGTTGGCTCTTTTCCTGAGTATATATTGGTTATTACGGTTTTTAACATAAGTATCTACTCTGCTGGTGCTTTCCACCCATGTGGCCAAATCCAATTCACATCTTGGGTAAATTTACGTTTGGGCCTTCTAAACCTAATATGTTAGACAATGGAAAAATGATGTGCAATGAATTTATTTTTTTAATTTATTTATTGATTTTTTAATTTGTCTTTTGAATTTATGTCATTGTTAAACCTTTCCATTTATAATGTTTATTTATTAATTATATATATATTCACGAAATGTTGGGATAAATTAATGATTTTAATAAATTTTTTATTAAAAAGATTTTAAGATTTTATCTTTGGGAAAATATAATATTACGATGTGACCTGTAGTTTGATCATAAGAGCCGTACATTTTACAGGGACAGATAGACTACGCCTTTCTAAAATGTGATTACCCTAATTTGTTTCCCCAATATGTTGATATGTAGAGGGGAACATTTCTAGGGGGAGTTAGGCTTAAAATTCATAAGTTATAATTTATAAGTTGTGTTTGGTAACCAAGAGTAATCAGCAGTTAATATCGCATTTTTTAGCAAGAATATAGTTAAAACCAAAACACAATCATAAAGCCAGGAAGCCACCGAGACAACTTCAGATGCACGAGTTCAGAAATGCCTAATTACTTAATTTTAGCAAGGACTATACATTTTTTTGTATTGTCAGTCATGTTTATTTCCATAAGTTGCACAGTATGTACAGAATTAAAAGCATTGTTTATGATTGGTTCGATGTTTTTTCCTTGGTTACTTTATGATTGGCTTTTGGTTTTTAACCCTGCCCATCCTATTGGCCTACAGTCCTTGGAATGATTGATTTTTTAACGGGACACCCTAATATTGTGGTGGAGGTCTTTTCCATCCTCGTAGAAATTAGTCATTAGCCCATTGTCCAAGATACTGGAATATCCGTAGTACCAGATGGAGTCTTTATTTAAATTTCTTCTCAGGAAAAGGAACCTACATGCAAAGTTTTTACTTCGAAGTTCCAGAGTTCCAGATTACGGTAGACTCTTCCAAAAATCCCGTCTTAGCTAATGTCTATACAGGAGGAGAAATCTTCAACTTAATAGTTTAGCTTCCAAGTTCCAGCGGTTAAGGCAAGCCGTTAAATTGGCACAAGTTTCGTCCTTTCAATCACAATTTTTCCCAGGTGCCTGGCGAATAGTTTAAAACAAACCTTGTATATTCTGCAGTGAACACATCTATTCATTTTTAGGTATTTATCCGAAGAGGTTTGGGCAGGCTGTTAAGAAGAGTTTTTCCCTCTTTACCCCTCCCCGTGGAAGCTTCCAAAAATTCAATCTATGCGGAAGTCTTAGCAGCTAATGTATGTTAATTGTGACTGTTAATTTCAATTCAATTTGCCCAGTGGTACTCATCTTCATAATTTATGCAAGCTGCCTTTCCTTGAACATAAAAACGAAAATTAGAGGATAAAGAAAAATCTAAATATAGAACGGTGTATGGATCTAAATAAAAAACAAAAAATAACAGAGAAAGTTGATTAAAAACAAACGGCGAATTAGTTACATTGTATTCAAGGCCTATTTTGGGTGAGATGGTTAAGCAGTCTTCGCACCTTGGCATAGTTACGTTTGTATTGTAGTTCAACAGTTTTGACTCCCACAACCAACGAGTTGTTGAAAAATTATCATCTACAGACAATCTGACAACTATTACACAACAAAATTGATACAATTTATTGAAAAATCACTGATGACGTCTGCCCAAAAAAAGGCATAAACTAGCTAGTATAATTAAAAATTAATAGTATTTATTGTTTTTTTTTTTTTGGAAAAAGGTTAATTTTTCCTAACCTAAAACCCTTACTAAAATATTATATTTTTTGAATTGGTAAAATATCGATTTATCTCCACTGTGCGCAAATCTATGGGATAATTCCAAAATAAGAACATTTTAAAATATACCTTATCGCTGACTTAGCCCAGACTTCAAATAACGCGTATTTTGAATTTCAGGTTTCTAGCCAAAGGATTTTTGGCAGGCAATCAGGGGAAAAGCTTTTCACCTTTTTCGCCCCTCCCCATAGGAATTTTCAAAAATCCCGTCTAAGAGGCAGTCTACGCCGGAGGACAAACCTACTTAAAAAATGTGGAGAATTTTCTCTGAGTTTGTCCCTCTCTGTACAAATTTTCCAAAATTCCCACCTAGCTGATTAAAGAAGATTAAGGTCATTTCTTACTACAACTGATGTCTATAGGATGAAAATAAAATTTTTAGGTTGTTCAAACAAGCATTTAAATATACGTTTTCAAAAATTTTTTGTTTAAATTTATACACTTTGTGTGTCTGAATATTACACAAGCAGAGTAATTTTAGTGACATAATAGTTACCTACTATAACTAGAGTAAATTTCAAGAAAAATGTTTAAGAGTGTCATTATTTGTATATACAAAGGAAAAAAAATTCAATCGGTACTCTTATATTTCACTTTTTTAAGACCCTAATACATATAAATGTAAAAATTGTGAGAGCCTGTTTTACATCATACTCTGCCGCTTTGCACAAATATTTTTTTTTTTTGTAAAACAAATAAATTTTTAAATAATAGAAAACTGCGATTTTGAGTAAAAATGTATTATTCACATAATAATTAACTACATATTTAGTATTGAAAAATTGTAAGTGTATCTCACACACTACTTTTTTTGTGAGGGAAATATGATGAACTGCTGCAGATAGGGCGTCATTAATGCTGATTTGAAAGTGATAAAATTAAATATAATTGATTTATGATAATAAAGATTACTTACCATCTTTTCTCATTTGGCTTGTATTATAGTTTTTCATATCCAAAAATGATTTTGACTTATATAGGGTGTCCCAAGAAGAACGCAATTTTTAATTTTTTTTTTTTTAATTTTTAAGTTTGACGATTTTTTTTTTAAATATCTGTGTTTTATTTAAAATTTAAAAATTGCGTTCTTCTTGGGACACCCATATTTAATACAGAAAAAACCAACCACGAAATTGGTCCGAAACAAATCAAAAACTTTTAAAAAGTATTAAAAAACTAATATCAATTAACATAAAAACAACAGTGACATTTGAAGCCGTTTAAGCCAGCCAAGTTGTTGGTTCTCTTGTACCCATCCTCTTTTTTGACCACAATCCATAGAAAATTTGGAAAAAATAATGGTGTTAAAAGTTCAAAATTGATTGTTGCGTATACTCAATAAACAAAGAATATTTTTTCTTTGACATTTAAACATTAATTTTTTTGCCGTTTCGCGCTCTTGCCCTTGGGATTTCGGAGACTGGCCTGTCTTGCCAAAATAACTTCTTTCTTGAAAGTTTATATTTCTTCAAAAACAAACATTTTAAAATCTGGTCAAAGTGGGGTAACAAATTAATGAAAATTACTAAAAGTCTTATGTCCACACTAATTTTGCTTAAGAATTCGAACTGGGTCTTAATTCGGTAGAACAAGAGTTTAAATTGTTAAAAAATCTTGGCATATCTAATAAAAAAGAAAACATATTACCCATATATGGAATAATGACTTGAATTCATACTTTAATATTTTCTTTTAATAAAACACTTTAATAAAATATCTTAATAACATAAATTCTATTTTTAAAAGATTTCAATAACGCCAAATGTTTTAACACCTCAACAGAAAATTTTAGTGGTTTATACTGACTTCCATTGATTTTGAAAACGTCAGTTTTATTGTTTCTAGTTTACGTCACAAAAATCTGTTCTAACTTTATCCGCGGTGAAGACTAAGGAATGTCCAACTTAAACTAGTTAGAGTAGGTTCTTGCATGGTCGATCTTTACTTCTACTATTACATTTTAACTTACTTTACTTGTCTTTGTACATGGTTTCTTTATTTCAACCAGTAAAATTAAATATCTTGTTGTTGTTTTATTCCATTGTAAAAAGAATATGGTATTCAAAAATAACAACCTGTTTATATATGTATTCGTATGTATTATTCAGATGTTTTTATATACAAATATATGTGTTCGTTTGTTAAACAATCATAAAGCCATAATTTAGCGGTTTTTATTATTTTGTATAACTGTGCATTTGTACAAGTGAGTATTCGTATTTAATCACTACGAATACGAGTGTATATGTAACTATCAAAGTATGCGTAATTGAATACAAGGAAAATTAATTTCTGCATTTATATTTATGTACGCTTATATCATTACTTTTTTTTATTTTTCAGTACTTACGTATAAGTGTGTTGTAAGTTATGTTTTTTTTTTGTTTTACCTTTTATCCTTAACAAAAAAACATGTATATATAAAGCATTAAAATAATTTCATTAGACTATAAATTAAAAAATGTATAAGACAGATACAAAAATATTTGCTTTGTTAATTAACACATAGGGAATTAAGAAAAAAGAAAAGAATTAGGGAATAAAAAAGTATTACATTAAGATTTAAATATTTCTGTTTAATTTGTAACGTCGGATATATCTGCTACTAAATTTTTCTGCTGCTGCAATAAAAATAAAAACCGGTTGTTACAACCCCATTTCAGTTGTCGCAATCCCATTTCAGTTGGAAGAACAAAAATAAGGTACACTTAAAATAGTTTGTTAGTTAAAATAACAGAAAATGTCATTTAAATGATATTTCATTTAAAAACCGCTCTACTTAATTTTCATTTAAATTAGATGCCTTTTGTTATTTATTTTTAAATGTTGATAAAACAACTGACACATCCGTAAAAAACAAATGATATAATCAGTTAAAATAAATGTCAGAATTATACCTACTAATTTCTTAAAAAATAAATGATTTTATCATTTAATTTATATTGTTTCCCTTTTTGTATTTTTTTGTTTTTTTTAATCTACAATACAAAAATGTATGTATACATAGCTATAGACACTTGTGAATGCGTTCGCGTATGTATTTGTGTTTATGAAGTTCTTGTAATTTAAATTGAATAAATTTTTTGAATATTTTTTTTTTTTTTTTGAAACAGACAGCAAACAAAATTTAAATTTGTAATAACTGTTACGAACACAAATAAACCACAAATTTCCGTTTTGTGGGTAAATTTTTATTATATTTCAAACAAATGAAAAAAAAAATAACTGAAACTGAAAAAAATCGGTAAATGATAGTAAATCATTTCGAATAAATGTATAAAAAAGTTAATATAAATATTGATTTAAAAAATAAATGTATGTTTATTTATTTTTAAATGGAACGGAAATCTTTTGTATTAAACTACAAACAGTAAACAACATAATATTCTGAGTTTATGCGTATTTTTATATACAGCAATTGAATGATTGAATTGGATCCAAATTCATTTGGAGAAACATACGTCTTTTTGTATGTACAGGAAAGATAGGTGGATCATCTGATACAAGGTGTCCTAAAATTCACGCAAGATTTGAATTTTCCATTTGTGCAGTAAAGTGACGTCAAGCAAAATCCAAATATAGTTTTACAGCTCACAGTTTAGGATCAGCAAAAACGGAGCATTACACGATACGTTTTCATTGTAGAGCAATATTACAAAACAAATGATATTGTGACGACTGTTCTGAGTTGTTAATGGGATGACATACAGCCCGTGCAGTAATTCGTTTCGGTGATCAGAGAGAGTGTGTCTATGCCAGCAAAGCCGTGAAGGCTATTTGCCTAATATGCTAGTCCATAACTGAATAAACAAAACAATGCATATAAAAGATATTGTATTTTATTTATTTATTGTAATTCAAATCATGTGTAATTTTTGGGGCACACTTTTCCATGCATTAAATTTCTATAGTAGTCAATTTGTGCACAGCAACTCTTAAATATTTCTCCTGAAATTTACTCTAGTTATAGTAGCTATTATGTCACTAAAATAACTCTGCTTGTGTAATATTCAGACACACAAAATGTATAAACTTAAACAAAAAATGTTTAAAAACGTTTATTCAAATGCTTGTAAATACAGAAAATATGACCAAATTTTTTTAGAGTTTGTGTTTAAACAACCCAAAGAATTTTATTTTCATCCTTGTACACAGCAGTTGGAGTAAGAAAAAAATCGTTAAAATGGCCTTAAAACTCCTCTAATCATATCTACATGAATGTGTTTTACTTGGCCCTTGAATACTCTCCTTGAGCGTGTTTTATGACTGACAAAAGACTTATAAATATGGGAATTATTGCGGACATTCTAAACCATTTATGATTAATTTTTAAGTTATTTGTGAATGTTAAAAAAACTTTAAAAATAGTCTTAAAATTAATAGTCTATTGTATTTATACCCCACACCACTACATTGACAGGATATAATGAGTTTGTGCTGATGTTTGTAACTACCGAAAACAGTAAAATCAGAATAACCTTTTGAGTCGATTTAATGATGTCAGTCCGATCATCTGGCCATGTGTCCGTGAAAAACTATTAACAGTAAAACTCTCCTCTGGGCCTGTCAAATACGCTGGTGCTAGGAAGTTGAAATTTTAATTTGGACGTACACCTTGGTATATAGATGCCTTTCCTTCGGAAAGGGGCAAAAAGGGGAAAAGTCTTCCACTTGATGGTCTGGTATAAAGGTTCCCCTCCAGTGTAGAAATCAGCTAGGAGGGAATTCTTAAAAAATTGTACGGGGAGGGGCAAAAACGGAAAAAATTTTCCCTCTTGGCGGCCTGTCAAAACCGCTATAGCCAGAAAGTTGAAATTTGGTGCATAGATTCCTCTTCCGGCATAGACATCCTCCCATACGGGATTTTCGAAGATGTGGGTCCATTGTATGTATGCCTATTTCCTAATAGGGTAATTTTTGCCAGGCTTTAGCAACGTAGCGGCCTTTGTCCGCTAGCCAATAATAATTAAATTAATAATAATTAATTATACAGGGATTTAGTCCACACATGGTTCAAATTAATTTTAATTTTGAAATATTAATTATGATTTGCATTCTATATATGATCCGACTTTCCTTAAATTTGGAGCTGCGATTTATAATCTTATATAACATTCACAACCCAAATTTCAACCAGATATGGTTGATATGATTTTGGGTGTCTACATAGTAAAGGGTGGTTAAATTTTAAGGGCCGATGTTGATTTTGAATAAAACACAAATTATTTAGAAAATTATTGTCATTTCTTTTTATTATGATAATATGGTACGGTTCAATTATCGCGACCACGTGAGATAACACGGCCATTGAATTTGTAGCGCAAAAGAGCCATTGTTTCGTTAGCTGTGTGGCAAGTGGCATCGTCCTGTTGAAACCACATATCCCTCAGGGTCATATCCTCCATTCCTGGCCACAATAATTTTGTTATCATCTCGCGATAGCGAACACCATTCATGGTAAATGCTTGGCCGACTTCATGACACACTATTGCCAAAAACAGCAATGCTTTTCGCAGAACGAACTGGGCGAGCATGCACAGGTGTTTTCATAGACCCAGTTTGCTGAAATTTTCCCACAATTCTCTCGATTGTGGACACATTTGGTCGATTATGCTGACCGAAAAAAATCGCGAAGTGCACGAAATGCATTTTGATTTGAAAGCCCATTTTCATAATAAGCCTGAATAACTTTATCGCGTTGCTTGATTGTGTTTAAATTGAGTTAGTCTGAAATTGAGAAATGTTAAATGAAATGCAGGAAAAACTTGACGCTTAGGTGTGGTGCACATTCAACATCGGCCCTTAAAATTTAACGACCCTTTATTTAAGTTTAATTCCGAAACCACTTTTCTATGGAAGGTAGGTTTGGGACAAAATTCTTTAAAATAAAAAAAAGTTAGTAGAAAAATTTTTAAACGGTTTTCAATCCCACTTTAATATTTTTGTACATACTGATTTTTAGTAAGCAAATTATTATTTAGCAAATCTTTTTTTATTTACATTTTACAAATTACAGATTTTTTACAGAATATTTACAAATTTTTGTTGCTAATTTCAGAAATCATTTTACAAATTTTTTGAAAGCCAATTTGCTAAAAATAGCAAAAAAAACTTTACTAATTTTAAAAAAGTGGATATTGAAGGAAATGTTATTTCTAATTAAAACTTACACTTACAAACTTAAATTGCCTTTAAATTTTACATAGATTTAAAAAAGGGATCGGAAATGGATATACCAACTCATGTCTTAAATAGTATACTAGCACTAAAAGTTTTTTTGGTTCTAAAAATCAGCCCTAAAAGCAATTAAAATTTGACCTTAAAAGTAAAAAAAAAAATTGACTGAAATATTTATCAAAACAGAAATTAAAACAAAATAATAAATTCGTTTATTTTTTTACAATTTTTAAGGATTTGATTTTTTTGTCTAAAATATTTTTTGAAAAAAATAAAAAAAATTTTATGCTCGATAAAAAATATAAATTTGAAATTTAGTACTGATATTAATATTAGTAAATTTTTTTGCTAATTTTAGTAAATAGATTTTAAATTCAACTTTACAAAAACTTTACTAAAATTTAGTAGCGGCAGCTAGTTTTTCTACAAAATACCGCTGGGCTCAAATTAGCAATATTTCCCGTAATAAGAGCAAAATTTTCAGTTGCTTTTTTTGGTGAGTGTAACTTAGGTAGTGACTCAAAAGCGATTACCAAATTATGAGATAGGTCGCAATCCGATATTTTTGGTAGTTACAAACATCAGCAAAAATTTCTAACGCCCAGTAGTGTTGTAGAGTATTAAAAGAATTTATCAACTTCATTAAAAAAAGTCTTTGTACAAAACTTAATTTTAGTTAAGAAGATTTTTCAATGCATATAAATATTTAGATTTTAAGTAAAATTCCTTTTAAAATTTGTAATTAAAACTACATTAATTTCATGCTAAAAGCACATTTAATACATATAAGAAACTTGTAAGTCGAGGCAAAATATTAAAAAAAAAAAGTTGAATAGTAGTAGAAAAATATACAGACAAAATACATTCAATGGCAAACAACTTGTCGTTAAAACTCTACTTTTTTTGTCTGTTATTCGAATACATAAACTAAAACTAAAAATTTCAAGTAAAAACAAAACTTGGTTAAATGTTTTTAAATGCAGTTATTTGCTCTATTTTTTTTGTGTGTTTGTTTATAGTCTTTCTTGGTAAACAACGTACAAAAACAAAAAAAAAAAAAAACAACCAGCAATCATATACTAGTGGTTGGTTAGATTTTCCCTCAACGTTCAGACTTACATACCAACATGTACCAACAATAAACGTATACACTTATAAAGCACTTAAATATCCACGAACTCTAACTGTATGCATTTGGTAGATTCATTTCCTCCAAAAATGAAAATGAAGAGTATTAAAAGGCTTTTAAATGTCCGTCAATTGGTCTATCAGTAAGTTTTACACAAATGCACTTTCTTTGATTATTAATGCACATTGAAGTATCTAGATATTTATTACTGGTTTTAATAGACTTGCCAACAGTAAATGAACACATAAAGCATCAATAATTCAAGAAGCAAAAATTAAATGTTTTGTTATTGTTTTTATACCCCACCATGTATGTTTGACATTTAGTTTGTAACATATAAAGATATTGGTAAAATATCCCATTATTCATGATCCTTATGCAATACTAAGCAGTTATAGTTATGTCCGTCCTTTTGATCGGCTGTTTAAATGGCGATCATAGCACGAAGACGAAATGGAAAATGGGTTTTTCTACAATATTTTAGTGGACCAAAAAGTTGTGGTGTTTTCTGCTCAAGAAGTTAACTCGAGGATTATTTTATATTATCGAATATATCTTAAATCGTAGGCAAAGGGACTTCTCAAGAAGGCATCCAATCACCATTTATATGAAATTTAGGATAGCATTTAATGTTCAAATGTCGGGGAAGATATGGTAGTAATGTGGTCGCTTATATTGATAAAGTAATTGGTGCTTATTTCCCTTCATTCCTGCAAAAAGACTATGGGGAAACGATGAGCCTAATTAAGAAAAATTACTAAAGGCCTTTTGTAGACTTTTATGCATGGGGTCAATCTGTGGCTTTCAAATGAGGAGAAATATCTGGGTCTCATTCAGGCGTTACGAATTCCATGGAATTAAAATACGGAGAAAAGCATGAAAAAGGCTTTACATTTATGGCTTTTACGAGGAGATAACGTCTACAGCCGTGTACTATACAACGGATATACAGCACACTTAACAGACCGAGATTGAAGCATCGTATGCGTTTGTAGTAAAGGGCGGTTGGCACAAGGTGACATCTATCTAGTCTCACTAGAGTACAACGATTTGCTTATCATAGTGTCACAGAGGTCGCCCGTTCAGCACCCCAACGATACGGTGGCAATGACAGCTTTCAAACTAAGAGTGCTGCAGTCGCTGAGATAAGCGGACAATCATCCTATTTATAATCGCTGGGAAATGTCTAATAGAAGGTACGGTAGGTGTTAGTCAAGTAGGGATGACTATAGAAGCTATGAGGACGGAGAATAACGGCGACTAAGAAATCCTGAAAGAATTTAATGATGTGAGCAGACTACGATGTTCTCGTTGACCAGTTTCACGAGATATTTAGTAAATCCGGATGATTTTAGGCCGTCCATTTAATTTAGGCTAACTTAAAGATTTCTGAATAATTTGCCTGGACGTGGGAAAAGACGAAAGTATTGAAATCTTCGGTTTCACCAGCTCTGTTTAAGCAAAGTAATTGTTACCTAGATCGGTTGGATTTTAATGATCGATGTGATTTCTCGAAGATGTTTGATTATAACGTTAAAAAATATTTTTTTTTCGTTTGTGCGCTCTAGATTGGAATATGCTTCATTTATTTTGATTCAAGTTAAATTTTAAAAATATATTTTTTCTTCTTACATCTTATGATCATAAGAGCATTTGGATTTCTATGAAGTCCTTGGAATCTAGAAGAAATATCTCCTCTTTATTGTTTTTGCATGCTGTTGTTTGTCGCTTAATTGATTGTCCCGATCTTTTAAAATTAATTAATATATTCTTTCCTCAAACGTCGTTGAGAAGAATTAATTTTTTGGATATTGATTTTTACAGAACTAAATGTGCTCGTAAACTCAAAAATAAAATGAACTAGTATTTAAAAAAATTAACTTATTTTGAGGAAGAATTGAAATGAAAACGGCGCCAAAGACACTTTTTACCTATATTTAATAAAATTGTCCTTGAAATTAAGAAACAAATTTACTTAAAATTTGGTAAAAATTTCTAAATTATAGAAAAATTTTATTACTGAGAATTTTTATTAAAAAACAGTCAAATTCCTTCTAATTAATTCATACATCATCTAAAATGCTTCCTTGGTTTTAAGAAAAATTTAATTTTATTTAAGTTCATTTGATAATTTTTTTTTTACTAAAAACTAGGACTGACCTCCCTAAAAATAAGAAAATATTTTCTAACATTAAGTTAAATAACACTCCTTTTAAGTGAAAATTATCCTTATCCTGCTTCTATGGTATAGGTAATAAATATATTTTACAATATATTTTAAAGTACTTTACACTTATTTTCCCACTTTCGGAGGACTTCCGCTTTGTGAGGACACTGCTCTTAGCAAGCTTTTTGATATACATTTCTTAAAATTAAATTGAATTATACTAAATTCATGTATCTAAAATATAAATTAAATTTCATTAGCAAACAGGTAAACAAATTAAAAAAATTAACTGCAGGATATACAGAAACGTAATAAATTGTGACACAGTCAGTTCCTTTTCGTAGTTAACTAACGGTTCTGCTTGAGAGAACTTCAAAAAGGGACGTCCTAAGTGACACACGGCATCTATGGCTAAGGAACACTGGGGGTCCTTTGTCTTCTTAAATTAAATAATTTAGGGAAATTGTTGCAAAAATACAAAATATCACAGTTACATTTCTTGTTATTATTGGAAAATGGAAAAATGTCATTTGTTTATTTTATGGGATTTTAAGCTTAAACTTTATTTGACACATACAAATTTAAACTTTTTTATTATTAAGTAAAAAAAATAGTTTGATAAAAATAAAGTTTAATAAGCGCTACGTCAATTATAGGAAAGCCATTATGATGTAATGTAAAAAATTTGCCTGCGATATTTTGTATTGTAGTCAGCAAACAAAATTATTACATAAAAGCGCAAATTCGAAATTATAAAAAAAATATTTTAAACTACTTTAAGTACAATGGTAAAGACTATTAAGGTTAGAGATGGGCATGTGAGCCATTTTTGACACACGATCACCAACTAAAAATTACAATCATGCACGATAATTTTTTTAAATCGTTATTTTAATTTGTTTCCTTTAATAATATTTATTCTTGGAAATTTATTAATTTTTTTGGAATAGAATATTGAAAATAATTTAAACGTCTATTATTTTTTAAAAAATAGAAATCTTTTACTTGAAAAAAAGAATATTTTATTAAAATGTATCTAATTAAGTTGCATGAAAGATTTCCTTTGAAATTTTTCATCAGTTTTTAAAATCAAGTAAATTTTTATTATTACATAGGAAAAAATGTATTACATTTTGTTTTTAATTGTCTGAACTAATTTTAGAAAATAATTCTTCAAAATTAGCAAGTGGTATACTTAAAAACTAAATTTGGAAATGGCTTTCTAAAATTTAGTTAATTTTCCTACTCGCTAACAAAAAATGAGCACACATTAAGTTCAAGTACTTTCTCGATTTAAGTTAGACACATTTTTTGAACTAAATGGGAGTAAATTATGTCCTAAATTTTTTTTTAACTAAACTAAATTTTATTACATTTGAGTATGCAAATTTCTTAAAACTACGATGTTTTTTCTTAAAACTCATAAATTTTTATTTAACTGACTTGATTTTTCCTAAAATCAAGAAATATTACTTAGAAAAAATATGAACTATTTCTGAGTATATAAACTATTTCGTTTTTCTTCAAACTTAGGAATTTTTATTCTTTTTAAGAAAATTTTTCTAAGATTTAATAAAATTTTATTTAAATTTAGGACAATTTATAAACTATTTTTAAGGAAATTTTATATTACATTTTAGTTCATGTCTTTTTTTAATGGAACAAACCTCTTACCAGATCTATTAGATTATTTAATAGTCTTTGTTTTAAGTTAGACTTAAGTATTTCTGGTAATGAATTTAAAAATTGTTAAATTAAATTGTTATAATTTATTTAACTTAAAACTGCTAGTCTGTAACGATTTCATTGTATTCATTGTCTGAATAAAGAAATAATATTTATAATAAAATATCAAAGTTCACTCATATATGATGAATTTCATGTAAAAATCGAGATGCATTGAACCCGACCCCCTCAGATATCGATAATATTTTGTTCATAGCTAAATTTAATCAATACAAACAAACTCTCATTTTTAGAAATGACTTTTTTGCGATTTTTTGGTCGTGGCACAGTGGGAAAGTTTTCGAAAAAACGCGAAAATGGTCGAAAACAGCTCCATTTAAACTACAATAACTCAGAATCGGCTGAACCGATTTACATGATCTTGGTATCATTAAAAATATATTTTTTAAAGCGATAAGTTATTGCGAGAAGAAAAGTATCCCAAGAATTGTAGCCGGCTACTATGTTTTAATTGATTTTTTTTTTGCTGTAACAAAAACTCTTTCATCTGCACACATATTTACCCTATTCATCGGTCAAAGTGTTATCTTTCAGGTAAATAGTGAAGGCCAAATCAAAAAAGTTTTAACTGAAAATATCACTTTTATTTGTTTAACTTAAAAAAAAAATGAAAACTTTGTATATTCAAGTGCATATGAGTCTGTATATTTGCTTTGTGCATGTGCTGACTGTGATGAGAGTACAGTGCATACGCCATTAAGGACAAACTATTTAAATTCTCATAGTCATAGATCTTGTGTGTTTGTAGACTTGATAGCAAATAAGTTTGTTTCTCTGTTAAGGACAACAGTTACTTAGGTTTGATTTTGTGTCCCCCGTGTGTGTTCCTGACTTCTTACTCATGTTTCTGTGTGTGTCTGCAGGTTTTTGTTTCTTTAAACACACAACATTGCAGTTAGAGGGTAAGTTTTGTTGGCTACTTTTACCAGATAATAAATCGTTAAAATTTCGTCTGTTACTTTTGCTTAAACATGCCCCGTATCGCAAAGTGACAGTTTTATTGCTCAATCTACATGCATTTGGCCACATTTCCGTTTTGTTGATGCTGCTGCTTTTGCTGTTGTTGTTGTTGCCATTTTTGTTTTATAGCCTAAGGAATACCAGTAGGGGATATTATTCGGTAGTACACTGGTATGTTACACTTTTCTATGCATCTGTTTTCTGTATGTTTTGGACGTGATGCAGTTATTCTATGAACTTTAGTTCAACAATACATCTTTCGCCTTTAAGTTGCTTTTTTCGTTTTGTATATCTGTCTGTGTATTAGTTTATTTGTATGTGTTCACTGTGTTTGGGGAATTTGAAATTTTTCTTCATTGAAATCTTTTGATGCTATTTGTGTATTTTCTCTTTCTGCCTCTCTTTCTCTGGCAGCAGTAAATAAATTGCGGAGGTTTACGCGTTCGACACATGTTAAACCTTAAGGGTGTTGGCAACACCAAACATATTTTCCTAAAAACATACAATTTCATGTGAAACTGTTGTATTGTATATTACGCTATGGAGTTTAGAATTCTATAGTTATACCAAGAAATGATTAACAGTTTTGTTGTCATTACAATTGCCAAGACTTAACGATTGAGAGATAAAAGTTATATGGGGTAAAAACTTTATTTTTGGGATTTCTTTTTGTGAAATATTTTAAAATCTATTTAATTAATGGTGATTTTAATGTTTCTTAAGTGAAAGTATTCTTTAAGAGTTTGATTAGATTTTCCACAAAGCTGATATGCTATTTTCTAGAGTGCAAGCGTTTATGAGAATTCATTGTTGCTCCTAAAAAATAGAGACAAAAGTCCATCAACATGTCTGTTACTTTTTGAACTTCCCTCGTATTTAATTAAGGACCCACACTTTTTTGGTCACATGTTATCTGTTAAAAGACTCCTGTATAACTTTGAGCAAGCTTTGTTTGTGTTTCCCAGTTATTGAAGACATTAAACCTCTATTGAGGTGCCACGAGGTCTATTGAGGTGCTACTAGCAATCAGACTCCATTATTGAAAATGTTGGAGCTCCGTACAAAACTTGTAAAGTGCGAGAGGTTAGCTCCAAAGAGATCATTGAGGACATGAAAGTACCCCTATTCCAGTGAACGTATCCTATATCTCATCAGCTCCGAAAGCTCCCACAGAAGTCATGTGAACAGACCTCCAACCTCTGTACATGCTCCCCGAAAAGGCAGTGGCTCGTTGTTACCACCACAAATAGGAGAAATTGTGCGTAGAGACGGTTACCAATCTTACACGCTGCCAGCGGAAGCCCAACACTTTCGAGCCTTTTAAGTTCTTGAGCTCTACGGTTTTCCGATACGTCTCATACGAGTAGAATATCAAATTACTTGGGCACTTATGGGCAATCGCCATTGTCAGAGACTTTGACACCACCGTCTTAACCGCAGCTTGACTATCAGAGTAGATGGGACCACTTGTAAGGTACAAAACATTGCGTCCAAGCTAAACGACAAACTCCTATATCGCTATGATCTTAAACCACGCTGCAGTAATGTCAATCCCCGAGTGAGCTCAAAACCAAGATGCCCAAAATAGACCCAAAAGACAACTTGGTTGTCAAGCATATCGCAATATTCTGCTTTGGTTTTCCCATAGCAACTAAACCCACCGAAGTTAAATAACATAACAGGGCAATGAACTAAAGAGCTTCAACAATTCCGCCAACTTTTTATCAGATGGCGGGCAACAACTGTTCTAAGACTTATCATCTCGCAGTGTTGCCATATTTGAAGTACTTCATCTTCCACAACCTTTCATCTCTTCATTCATTCCAAAAAAAGTAACACATTAATTAGTAGGAAGAATTTCCTATGTGTTGTTACTTTTCCAACAAAATAAAAAAATTGCATCAGTCATATTATCCACTTTGGGCAAAAAAAAACTACCATTTCTCAATATTACAAATTGGCAACATCATTTGTGACGTCGATCGCAGACTTGTAGCCACATCAGGCGGTACTTGCTTACAAAGTATATCCAAGGAAATAATATGCAATACCAGATCCCATTTATTCGGCATGCTTTACAGTAGCCATCATGTATACCCTCTAAGAATATTTGAGATAGCTCACTTCATCCAATGCCGGCCACAAACCAATTACCGCATGCCAAATAAACAGTGGACAATTCTGGCAACCATCCCATTGTTACTGCCCATAGACCTTCCACAGAATTTCGTCCTTTCTTGAACGTTGTATTGGAAAAACGGCTTCCTGTTCAGAATTACACCAAGATGATTGTTTGTGCCAAGAAGTTGGATTTCCACACCATCCAATTTAACAAGCGCAAGTCCGGAATCGTTATGGCTCATAAGAAATATACACGTTCTTGCCAGACATACCACTTCCTCAGAGCCATCGTTACGTGATCAGTGTAGGTCACCACATCACTATGACCCCTTCCAAGAATAGAAGTACAGCATTTAGCGCAACATTTCACATAAATGGTGATAGGACACTTCCTGATGAATCCCTCTGTTCACAAATCGCGTTATACCAGCTAAATGCTTGTTATAGGAACACCGAAATGGGGCGTTGCGATATTTACAAGGTATAGAAAACACATACAAATTTTTTTCTCTAAAATAATTTTGCCGTCGCTAAGGATCGAAACCGCAAAGTTCTGTGTAAAAGTGCAATGCGTTAACCATTACACCACAACACCCACAGGTTTGAATAGCTTCAAATTTTTATCCACATACCGCAGAAAGATTCTATCTGAATTGGGCTTAAATAATGTTTAAATATACACAGCCAAATATTATATGAGACCGTAAATTATGCCTCCCAATTTAAAGAATATCGAACCCATACAAAAATAAACAATTTGAAAATTTTTCACAATCTTATTTTGTCTTTGAAAATTAATCCTAAAATAAAACTAAAAATAAATACTTGTAAAAAATGTATGCAAATAACTCCGTTTCCTTTGAATGACTAAAATATTATTTTAATGACGACGTGCACAAAGTTTTAAAAACATCAAACTATTTTATTAATCTTTTGATTTATATTAATCTCATTTACATAATACAAAATTCAACGTTTTTAATAAACAACTAAAGTAATATATACATACGTCAACAAATTGTGCTGTCAAAGAAACAAGCATAGAAAAAGACTCATAAAACTTAAACAGCAATAAAATGAAATAAATTTACGTAGAACAAACTCATTGCAAACATTCTTTGGAAAGCACGAATATACAAATAAATTAAAGTTTTCATTATAGAAAAGTATTTAATCCATAGAACCTCTTTTCCCTATATTTTTTTTTTTTCAACATGGCGTAATAAAAAGTTTGTTTCCAGCAGCAACAGCAGATTAACAGTATGAAATGTATGGGTATGTACATGAGAAAACTATTACAAACTATATGATACGATGTACTATTATTAGTGAAAAGTGTAGTTGAAAAAGAAGTGAACTATTTAATTGAATATAAGATACACCCACGTAGGAGAACAAACTAGTGAAAACAACGATGAACTACTATTGTTACTGCTTGAAAATACGACAACAAATATAAATAATTGTTTCGTAAGGTAACATTTTTATAATGCACTTACAATATTGCTTAACAGAAATTTTCAACTGTAAATTACAGCAAAATCACATTTGCTACTATTGGAGGTTATAAAACAAACAAGTAAAAGCATTAAATTCGGATTTACTGAGGTGAAAAACCTTATTGAATGTGAAAAAAAATTTTAAATTGATTTTAAAATTTTATTTAAACCTGTGTGGTCACCAGACCCTAATATGAAATTGTACTAAAACAAAATTGCATGGAGAATTTATAGGTACGAGGGCGGTCCCAAAATTAGCCGACCTATCTGATAGATCGAAGCAGTAGTTTGAAAACAAAAACCTTTGGGGAAAAGTATCAACCTTATGAAACATACGTTTTCAGTTTCTATGCACCATTTTGTGTACTATTTTTTTTGATCGATCTAAGTGAATTATTAACCATGAAACAAATTGGTCACATGGAAAAAATTAGCCAAAATCAATAAATGAAAGTTAGAATTGCTTTTTCATGCACCCTATTTGCCAAATTTAGCTTCCTTGGATAATTTTCTATTTAAAAAACTTGAAAAAGCGGATCGGCAATTCTTACTGCTAACAGGGTATCTAAGCTATTGAATACCGTTGGGACAAGAGTAACGAGCTAAAAGAAGATTATGTTGAGAAATAAAGAAAACTTTTCCTGATATGTTGTGTTTTCTTTGTTAATTTTTATTCACAACTTTTTTATACAAAAGTCGCGGGCTTAGCTTAGTTAGTGCAGAAAAACTGTTTCCCTAGGCCATAGACTGTAATTATCCGCAGTCCCCAGTTGAAAATGATTCAATAAGTACCTTGTTACAGAATAATCACACAGTTGGCCCATACTCCAAAGAAGATGTTTATCTTATTTCAGATTTCTATACAAAGGGTTTAGTTCAGGCCGTCAAGATGGAGATTCCCCCTTTTTGCCACTCTTCGTATGGATGTCCAAAATTTTGTTTGGCAGGCCATCAAGGGGGTGATTTTTTTCTTTTTGGCCTCTCCCCGTAGGAATCTTCAAAAATTCCGTCATAGAGGATGTCTACAACGGGGGAAGAACTTACATACCCAGATCCAACTGTTTGGGTTTAGTAGAGTGAATGAGTGAGTCAGTCAGTCAGTCAATAACGTTATTCAAGATATTTTTGAATTTCGAACGTGTCACGCACCTTATTATATTGCGCCCACATTTAGCACAGTGCCTAAAAAAGTAATTGGTGCCCTTCTAAATTTAACACAAACTTTCAACAGGACCCGAGATAAAATTTTTTAAAGCTGCGGGTTATACAATAAGTAATACGCCCCTTTCCCTATCACACATACTCTTCTCAAATAGCTTAAAATTTTAATAACAACAGAAGCTGAAATAAAGCAATTTGAAGAATTAAAATTCTCAGTGCTAAATTTCACTCAAAAAGGTTTGAGATGAGGTTAGCAAAACTGATATAAAACATTAAGTTGTGTGACAGGTGTTACGCTCCTCATATCATCCCGCCCACAATAGGCTTGCTGCTTAAAATTATTGTTAACATATGAAGGCCAAGGTAAATCATTTTAAAATCTGTGGTTGTATGAAAAAAATTTGATGAAAAGTTAAAAAAACTTATAATAAAATTTGGGTCAAAATTTTGTTCAAATATGTGTAAAATATCTTGCAAAATTTGTCTAAGTGTGATTTAGTATGGTCTAGAGTAACTTTCAGAGATAGGTAGAATATGAAGCAGGGAAATAGGTTCAGCCGTTTGAACTTGATGATGATTATTCCATCCATCCATCCAGACAGACAGACAGACAGACAGACTGACCGATAAAAGAATTTTTTATAATTATGGAAAAAACTGTCGAAATTCACTTGAAAATTTATTTGCACCCTATTATTGACACATATACACATACATTGCAAAATGAGTATTTTAAGTATATCCTCAGCAAAAAGTACCAAAAACAACTACAACGATAGTTACAAAACAAAGGCCAATGGGGCATACACACAAAGAACATCCAAAATAACATCGTAACGAAATATCAACAAGAACAAAAAGCTAAACACACTATACATACATTAATAGATAAACTACTAAAATTGTAGTAAAATGTGCACCATCTATACACACTGAGGCACACAAACACACACACACTCAGTGTTTATATACGAATACAATATAGCGCGCGTAAACTAAACATAGTAAAATAAGTCACGCGTGCACGTAACAAACACATTTTGTGGTCTTGGTGACGATAGATTCAATAGCTACTAAATCCAAAATATAAAAGTAAAGCAGAGTACACAAATGCATTTCAAAGCATTGAAAAACTTATTGAGGTAGAATATCACAAAAGAATAAAAATTCAACATTATTCCCTTGTTATTTTTGGATTGGTTTTAGAAATGAAAAGCAAGCGAGAAAGATTTTTCAATTTAAAGCAAAATTAAGAAATAGGGAAAATATATATTAAATTTAGAAATTGGATTTAAACAATCAATTTAGTATGAAATATCGAACAGTCGACGAAACAAAAAAAGTGTATATTCGGGAATGGGAAATATTCTCTTAGTTCTTAATATTGGCATGATTTTTCATTACTTAATATTAAACAAAATTTTAAAAGCATAGAAAATGGTAAAACAAGTAAGCAAAAAAATAAATCAATAATTATTTTGATTCATTGCATATTAATTGAAAAAAGACTACGGTACGTATGAGTATTATTATAATTTCAACAATTAAGTATACGCACAGTTGAATCCATTTTAAACAAACTTTTCCAATCTGATGAAACTTAAAGACTATTAAAGAAATGCATAGTAAGGTTAGGTTTGGTTGAAAGCGTTCCTTTTTGAAAATTACAATAGTTGAATACTCTATTTAAAAAGTTGCTAATCACTTTCTGAGTCCATTTATCGATGTCCATCCATCAGTCTGTCTATGTAAACTTTGTAATTAAACATATGATTTTCTAGGTTTAAGTATGAATCTTGTATAATTATATTAGAATCGGTAAATACTTAGACGTACCTTCTAGAGCAATGTTCTATCTGAAGAAGACTAAATAATATTTATACATAAAAAGCCTTAGATATCTGATTAATTTAAACTGTGGAACCCTAAACTATGCACGCAGAGATAAAACATAGTTGTGGCAATTATATGGGAACATCATATATCTTTGGGATTATGATGATAATAAAATAACCATAAATTTACAATAATATGGTCCCTTCTCTTAAATTATGATACGAAATTATGCAAAATATCTTTAAATTTAACAATATTTCTTTAAGAAATGTTTTTCCTAGAGAAAAAATTTGATATTAAGGACTTTTTCATAAAAACTTCTCTTCTTGTATAAAAATACTTAAAAAGGACTTTTTTAATAAAAAAAAAATAGATTCTACACCCAGAAAACAGTATCAGTTGTGGCCACCGAATTTGTTGCCAATCGAATTCTGGTGGTTACGACAACTGTCTTAATATTAAACAATTAAGAGCGGCTAAATTCGGCTATGCCGCATATTATATACCCTTCACCATGGTTGGGAAAAAACTGAAGTTTATATATGGACATATATGGAATGGATAGATTTATATACGGACGCCTTTAAGAGGAAATTAACCATTTAGTTTGGTGATAAAACTTGGACTCAGGAAGATTTATGGTTCCAGAAAAACGGTATCTAAAAAAAAATTATGTTTTGGGCATAACTTTTTTGTATCTGAACCGATATTTCCGAGTTTTTTCAGCAAATATGTTATACTAAAGATTTTCGATCTTTTTCTATATAAGACGTATCTGTAGGTCATATTATAGCTCTGGAATAGTGTTTGTTGTTTGTGTATAAAAGGTGAAGAGGTGAAAGAAAAGAATTTCAACAAATCGTTAAAAGAAATCACTAGCACTGCATGTGTTTTATTTCTACAAAAACGTTTGATTTAGCTGGCAAATTTGCATTTGGGATTTTATTTCGCTTTTTTAATAAAAAAATATTTTTAATTTCTAAAGCTTAATTTTAAAAATTTGGAAGAAAATAGTTTATAATTTTTTTTTTATAAATTATTATAAGTTATGACCTAAAATAATTGCACTCAAAGGGAGATTATGTATAAAATTTTCTTAATATATAAGAAATAAAATGGTTTAAAAATCTGTTTCTAAATTCTTTTAAATCGGAGCAAAAAATGGAAATAAAAACTTTTATATTTTGTTTGTATCAGAGGGTTTTTATAAAAATTTTGATGTTTTTAGCCTATTTATGGATTATTTAATTATTAATATAAAATTTTATATAAATAATTTATTAAATGTTAAAAAAAAACAAAAAATAAACAAAAAAAAAGTCTTAAGTAAATAAAAAAAGTGAATTGACCGGGATTCGAACCCGCGGCCTTAGAGAAAAAAAAAATTTGTGACATATCGTCTAGACAACTGAGCTATTGAAGCTCACACAAAATCGTCGTTAATACAGGTACATATAAAGATTTGTTTGGTTTTTATTTAAATGACAAATCTTTGTATGTGTTTGTTGTTTGTGTATAAAAGGTGGAGATGAAAGAAAAGAATTTCAACAAATGGACGTGTTTGTTATGCGTAAAATTCTACATACATATTAAACAAAACGATTTTACGGAAAAAATTAGAGGTAGTCCTGGTTTTTTGCTAATATCTCAGCCATTTATTAACCGATATGGCTGATTTTTAATAGCAAACAGAAATGGATCACATATAACAGAAATAAATAACAATGAAGTCCTCATCATGTCTGGGTTCTTCGGAAAGCCCATTTCAACACACAGACGGACAGACGAACAGACGGACAGACTGACAGACGGACAGACGGACATCGTTAAATCAACTTCGCTCTTCATATGGACCCAGAATATATATACTTTATAGGGTCTAAGATCAATATTGTAGAAATTACAAACGGAATGACAAACTTATATATACCCTTCCACCTGTGGTGAAGGGTATAAAAATATATTTTTAGTTGTGAAAGCCAATATTCAGTTGTAAAATTTTATATTTATATTCCACAGAAAAATTATTACGTTCCACCAAATTTTATTTTTAAATTTTTCCGGTATCGAACCTGCGCATTCAGATTCATATTTCACACAATTTAATTTTCTTTGATACATTTGTTTTTAAAACATTTGAATATTTTATTTTAATTAAAAAACAATTTTTTTTAAATGTTTGCCTTTACCGAGATTTGAACTCGGAAATTAGATGTACTAGGCTAGATCTCTAACCACTAGCCCACAAACAATTATAAATTTTAATGACTAATTTGGAATTTAAATAATTTTTTAGAAAATTAATATAGCAGAAAATTCGTTTACAAATACCAATCTTTAGTGGCTTCTATTATAAATAGAATCCACAATTCGGTTGGTTCAAATAAAATCCTAATTTAATGATATATTTAATCAGGAGTTATCACTTTTGAATATCGACAATTTTTTAATAAATTTGATAGATTGTACTAAATTTCTAATACATCCACTAAAAAATGGTTGCTTGCACCGCACAAAAATATTAAACGAATTTTATTTTTAAAGTTGATTGGAAATACCAATAATTGAATAATAAGATTGTTTGATTGTTATTTTCTTTTCCCCTTTTTTAATTTCTAATACAATATTTTTGATATTTTGATGGATTATAAATTATTTCAAACAAAATACCATTATAGAAAAATAAATGTTAATCGTTTTGATCGAATTTCAACCAATCTTTTCTCTTGGTGTAGAATCCAAAAATGCGTCTATCCTAAAAATTTTTTAAAATCTAGTATTTTTTACAGACTTTTTCTTATAAGAAATTATTTTATTAATACTCTGAAAAATTTTTCCACAAGGAAATCATTATTATTATTGTCCAATGTTTAAGTTGAAAAGTCAAAATTGGCTAAACTCTTTATACCTTATTTTAAAATTATTGTAAACTATCTATAATATATTAAACAATAAATGGAATAAATAAAAAAATATTGTTATTTTTTTATTGAACAGAACTAAAAAATATAAAATCTTTATATGACAATGAATCTTTTCAAAAATGAATTGATAGGTGTAAATTATATTGTTATATGTATAAGGTAGTTTCTAAAAAAAAACTCCAGGTAACAATAATCATATATTATTATTTTTATAGGGTGACTGAACTTTTTTTTTTAGCAAGACAGTATTAGGACTAACCCACCGTATAAACCCAACTTTTCGATATTTTCTTAAATAACTGTTTCAGTCTTCTTATTATTATTATTATTTATGGGCTCCATCGATTACTATTTGTTAAATTGTTTGTAATTAGTTACAGGTCAATTGAGAAGTCCCCGGCCTGACACATAGATGGCGCTACTAGATATGATATGATTTTTAACCTTCAAAAGACACGTGTATAAATTTGGCAGCTGTCTGATCATTTGTTTGTGAATTATATCATTTTGAGTGAAGCAACTATTGTTATTGTGAAAAAAATGGATAAAGAGGAATTTCGCGTGTTGATAAAATATAGCTTTTTGAAGCAAAAACTTGGCTTGATGCCGAGTTTCCGGATACTGCCCCAGCAAAATCCACCATCAAGGATTGGTATGCTAAGTTTAGACGTGGTGAAATGAGCACCGAAGGTGGTGAACGCAGTGGACGCCCAAAAGAGGTTGTTACGGACGAAAATATCAAAAAAATTCACAAAATGATTTCGAATGACCGTAAATTGAAATTGAATGAAATAGCAGGTACTCTAAAGATATCAATTGAACGTGAACATCATATCATTCACAAATATTTGGGTATAAGAAAGCTCTGTAAAAAGTGGGTGCCGCGCGAGCTCACTTTTTACCAAAAACAAGTCAGTGAAAACGAAGGCGAAAATCCATGAATTGAGCTTCGAATTGCTTTCGCATCCACCGTATTCTCCAGATCTCGGTCCCTGCGACTATTTCCTGTTCTCAGATCTCAAAAGAATGCTCGCAGGGAAGAAATATTCGTCGAATGAAGGGGTGATCGCCGAAACTCAGGCCTATTTTGAAACAAAGGACAAATCGTACTACAAGAATGGTATCAAAAAGTTGGAGGGTCGCTATACTCAGTGTATCACCCTTGTAGGGAACTATGTTGAATAAAAAAACGAATTTTGCCAAAAAAAAAAAAAAATGTGTTTTACTATGGTAGGCCTGGGACTTTTTAATTGATCTGTTATATACCACTTTAACTTGGTTATATAATGTTTGAATACCAATTCTTTCCAGTTGTGTCCAAAATTTTTAGACAAACAATTGTTATGTCTACACACACTTTCATCAAGCACCACCCACAACAACTCATTACTTTTCCACAATTAATGAATGCTTACCCGTACAAATTATATTTTTCCATCTATTTTTAGAATTTACCCTTGCAATCATCTTTGATTTTCAAAGCGCAATCATTCACAAAATAATTATGCACAAAGGCGAGTATAAAAAATGTTTGAATCAAGGTTGAACACGAAATTTTGGTCAAAATTCGCGGCTTCGAATTTAATTTGGATTTTATGTTTGTAATATACAGCCAAAAATATATTTGATTTGATAAGTTGCAACCGTAATAATTATATATTCTTTTTTTAGTTTTTCTGAATTTTTAATGATTTTAAAATTATAGAACAAGTACAACTTTGATTTATCTGCTATTTTCAAATAAAAAAAAATTTTGTGATTTTTCTGGCAGACCATGGTTTTCATTTGAAACACATTTGTAGGGTTATATAGCTTTAAACTTTGGTTATATAATAGCATAATTTCTTAAAAATATATGTGAAAATAATATGTAAGAAATTTGTAATGCCAACTAGAGCGTGTTGAAATTTGAATCTTTATGAACTTAATTATCCTTAAAATTTATAAATTTAATTTTAAAATAATTTAAATGTTAATTTATATTTTAATATATAAAAGTATTTGCTGCAAAATATTAATAAATATTCTAAAAGCAAACACAAAAATTATTTGAATTTTTTTGTATAAAAACCTGTTACGTATGAGCATTATAGAGATTTGCAAAAATCAAGTATACGCACTGTTGGCCAGCACATACGCATAAACACAAGTATACAATAATAACCGTAATACTAAATTAAAAAATTTACTTAGATATTTATTTTTATATAAAATCATATATAATAATACGAGGGCGAATAAATAAGTCCGTGACTTTTAAAATGAAACACAGTTTTTTTTTGCAAAAAAAAATTATTTTTCAAAATAATCTCCCTTTAGCTCAATACACTTAGTCCAACGTTTCTCCAATTTGTGTATCCCTTCCAAAAAAAAGGGTTCTTTGAGGTCCATAAAATAGGCATTTGTTTGATCAATAATTTCATCGTTGGAACTAAATAGGAAATAGTCAATGGGGGCTAAATTCGGAGAATACGGCAGATGAGGTGCCAATTCGTAGCCCAATACATGGAATTTTGACATTGAGACTACACACGTGTGCACCCGTGCATTATGGTCAATTGAGAGCAGACAGCTTTCTTAAGTCCCACAGATAATTTAAAATCGAAACCACACTGCGATATCAAATGCCTATGGCATCAGCAATCTCACGCACTTTTACTATTCGATCGGCCAACACCATATCGTGAATTTTTTCAACATTTTTGGGTGTATTGACCTCAATTGACCGTCCAGAATGTTCAGCATCATTTGTACTTGTGCGACCACAGCAAAAGCCTGTAAACCACATTTTTACCATTGAATCGATGCAGAGTCCCATAGTATTTATCAAGCTTTTCCTTGGTTTTATTGATGAGCACTCGAAATTCACTTTTTGCCATTTAAAAAAAAGCACGGGGATGTATATTTTAAACAGCTGTTAAACGCAAAGTAAATGACTAAACTTGCTCAAAATTTGACAATAGTCTATTAACAGGTGGTGCTTGATGGGAGGCAGTGTTGCAATTCATATAACTACAAGGCAAGTTCGAAAAGTCACGGACTTCTTGATCTGCCCTCAATATATAGTAATATTGTAGTATGAGGAAATTTTATGAATTACATATAATTACACTGTAATTAAAATTCCAACTATTGAAATCACACGCGAAAACCGCGAGACACGTAAACTTAATTTTGGGTCGTAGAATTCAGTGGCAAACCCTATTTGGAAGTCAGTTTAACAAGGTACTTAGATTTTAAGTTTGTATTGACTCAAACAACTTTTGATTAAATTTTACTGAAATGAGTTTTTAAAAAACTCTTTTGTAATGACTTTATTTATTGATTTTTTACTTATTTACTATTTATTAATATTTTCTTTTCATTTGCAATAAAAAAATCAAAATTTTGTTCAGATAATAAATCGACATCAGGGTCATTGAAATCTGCTACAATAATATTACGTATACTAATTGTTGTACTTTAACTCGAATTAAAAACATCTCAAACTCCTAACCTTCTAGATTTATTTAAAAATAATAGTAATAGTAATAGAATAAGTGGAAAAAATAATAAATTAAGTCGTTGGAAAAATATAGTCAAAAAATTCCTTGAGTCAATACAAACTTAAAATTTAAATATCTTGTAAAAATTACCTGACTCTTCAGAACTTAATTCGCCAATAAATTCTACGACCCAAAATTAATTTTATGTATCCCAGGGTTTTCGTATGTCATTTTGACGTACTTACTGTGTTATCTTGTACCATATGAACAAATATATTTTTTTTATTGGACATTCTATGTATTGAATGGTTTATATTTATATCTAATGCCATAAAAAAAAATATTTTTTATAAGGATAAGCAATATATACGTATACATGGTTATCTATAAGTATACATGGTTATATATAAGCCAAATATAATCACATATAATTTTATATACAATTTTATATGATTAAAATATCATATATTATCATCCCATGTAAAAATCTAATATATATATATGAACATACATGGTTCAATTTGTGGTTCAGTATGTGTCCATATATGATCATATATTTTTGGATCCGAAATTCAAGGATACATGGCCTTATATGGTCATATATGATCATACATGTGCATATATGAATAATAAATGATCACATGTGATCAGATACGAACATATAAATAATAAGAAGAACGCAATTTTTAAATTTGGCAACATTCGAAGTGTCATTGTTTGACATTTGAACAATTGTTATTGTTTGCTAGTAGAAGGTACGAGGTTAGTAAAAGTGGAGCGCTACACGAATGAACAACGCATTCTCATTGTGAAATTGTTTTACCAAAATGGTGAAAGTTTTGCGGCTACAGTTCGCAAATTGCGATCAATTTGGGGTCACAATAATGCTCCAAAAGAGTCAACTGTAAAGAGATTAATGGATAAATTTGCCGAAACTGGGTCTGTTAGTGATGTAAAGACAACAACGCGCCATCGACCAGGTCGATCGACCGAAAATGTCGCAGCTGTACGTGATGATGTCGCTCAAACTCCATCCACCTCAATTCGACACCGAGCTCAGCAAATTGGTGTCTCCAAATCCACTTTGCAGCGAATTTTGACGAAAGATTTGCATCTTCATGCATACAAAGTTCAATTGACTCAGGAACTGAAGCCAGCTGACCATGGACAGCGAAGGGAGTTCGTTAATTGGGTATTGGAGAGACAACATGAAAATGCTGATTTTGCCGATAAAATCATCTTAAGTGACGAGGCCCATTTTCATCTTGATGGCTTCGTCAATAGGCAGAATTGTCGCATTTGGGGTGAGGAAAGTCCTCGAGTCATTCACGAGAAGCAAATGCGTCCTCAACGTGTCACTGTGTGGTGTGGTTTTTGGGCTGGAGGAATCATTGGACCTTTTTTTTATGAAAATGAGGCAGGTCAAGCGCAAACAGTCAATGGTGTTCGGTATCGTGAAATGATAACCAGTTTTTTCTTGCCTAGAATTGAAGAAATGAATGTGTAGGGCATGTGGTTCCAACAAGACGGCGCCACATATCATACAGCCAGAGAAACAATTCAATTGCTGCATCAGTCATTTCCCGGTCGTGTTATTTCGCGTTTTGGAGATCAGAATTGGCCGCCTAGATCGTGCGATTTAACACCATTAGATTTTTTTCTTTGGGGTTTTTTGAAGTCGATGGTTTACGCGAATAAGCCGACGACGACTCAAGCCTTAAAAGAGGAAATTGGACGCTGCATTAATGAAATACCGCAGCATTCATGCAAAACGGTCATTCAAAATTTCATTAAAAGATCGCGTGCATGCCAGCAAAGCCGCGGCGGCCATCTGCACGATATATTGTTCCATACATGACCTCATTCTGTCTACTTTACGATATAATAAAGTTTCACGATTTTTTTTTAAATATCTGTGTTTTATTTAAAATTTAAAAATTGCGTTCTTCTTGGGACACCCTTTATAAAGATGAATATATAACCAGAACTGGTTATATGTAACACAATATAAAGTAATTAAAAAAAATTGCATACCGATATATGCATTAATATATGATTATATATTATTAAATAAGCCCACATATGATAATATATATAAATTTTTTTACTCAGAAATATGTTTAATATGTTATGTTATTCTGCTAACTAACGATACTGCAATTTGTATTACTACATTAAATAATATTTTAAACCCCCTTAAAATTTGATTAAACTTAAAATTTAATGTATTGCTTTAAAAACTGACTAACCCCCACATGTAAAAAAAGTAGTTCACTGAATATTGTAAAAATTTAACCACTTAAAATAATATCCTTTTTTATTTTTGTAATAAAAAATATCCTAAAACCCCTTCTATAAATAAAACCAAATAGTTACAATGATTTTCACTTTCCTTAACAACATAACAATGTAATAAAACCCAAATTTTGATGATCGTCACCCCTATTTGTTTTATTAGACAATCTTGAAATTTATTGGCAACAAATAAAGAATAAAAACGATATCAGTTATATAGGGAAACCAAAGCAATTTTAGAAAACTAACCAATCAATAAGTATTAGATTAACAATACCAATACATTGCTGGTTGCAATTTGATATATTTGCTAGAAGCAACTATATTTATAAGAACTAAGAGGGGCATCCCGTAAATTTTGGCAAAATAGCATTTACACTTGTAAATAAAACGTCATATAATTTTTATCGTATACGTTATTATTTTTTATTCAAATTGGCGTTTGAAATATAAATTTATAACAAACAGTTTATTATTTGTTGAATTTTAAACAAAACACTAAAACCAAATTATGAAATTTGGATCTAAAAGTTGATTTGAGCCAGCAAAAGTACTTTCAACGCTCATCTTTGGCTTTTGGTGATGATGCTGCATCTTTAAAAAATGCTTGTTACTGGTTTTCCAAATTCAAGCCTGGTCGATCTTCCCTCCGCAATAAAATACGTAAATGTAATCTTAAAAACAGCTGTTGTTTTAGAGAACATCTAACATCATCTGAAAACAGCTGTTGTTCCATAAAACATCGATGTTGAGAATTCTACGAGTGAGCTAGACAGATATGGTGCCATATTATGAAATACAGCCATTCCCAGAGATTGACATGACTGCATTACAAAAATTCTTAAACAAAGGGTTTTCCAATAGGTACTTGACAACTTTGAATATAATTTGTGAACGAACTATTTCACTGATCATCTAACTGTTACCTTCCTTTTTTCAGTAAACTCAACATTTTTATCATGGTAAAGTACACGAACGAACAACGTGTTCAAATTATAAAAATTAACTACCAAAATTCGGAGTCGGTGACCGCAACTTTAAGAGCAAAATCATCTTCAGTGACGAATCCCATTTTTGGCTCAATGGGTTCGTCAGTAAGCAAAATATGCATTATTGGTTTGGTGAAAAGCCACATGTGCTTCATGAACTACCACTTCATCTACAAAAAATAACAGTTTGGTGCGGTTTGCATGCCGGCGGCGTTATTGGGCCATATTTTTTCGTCGACAATAACGCCATGATTACTGATTATTTTTGGCCCGAATTGGACAACAAGGACTTGGACGACATGTGGTTTCAACAGGACTGTGCCACAAACCATACAGCAAACGTTACAATCGATTTATTGAAGAGTAAGTTTGGTGAGCGTGTTATCTCAAGAAATGGACCAGTCAATTGGCCAGCTCGTTCGTGCGACTTAATGCCTCTAGACTTTTTTCTTTGGGGCTACGTCAAATCATTGGTCTATGCCAACAAGCCGACGACGTTGGAAGAACTTAGAGCCAACATTGAACGCGAAATAGCGGTCGACCGTTGCCGCGGTGGCAATATGAACGAAGTTGAGCTCCATTCATAAATGTTTTGATTGTATTTCAAGTCGATCATAAAGTTTTCTTTCGGAATCTGCACAAAAATCAATCCATTCTTCATACAGTTCGGAGCTGGCACCCAAAAATGTCTATATGTTCCATTTTATCAAAACTAAATTGAGCGAAACGCGACTTATAACGCCTGGAAAAGCAATCAATCAGTTTAAAATGTACCTTTCAGAGATACCAAGTTCAGAATAGAAAAATTGCTTCGATACTGATTTATAAGAATGCAAACATGTATAGATCACAATGCAAAAGTATAAATGTAAGTTTAAAAATGTAAAATTTTATTTTATTTCTATAGTTTTTCAAAAAATTTAGATACAACCCTCGCACTAGCGCATTTAAAAATAAAATAGCCTATTTTATTCATATGTCCATTAAAACAAAAAGCAAAAGTTATAAATTTGCATTTTATTGGATAGCATTTACAGCAATGCCAACTTTAACAAATCTTCAAAGGCCCTTAATCACAAATATTAAGGGAAAGTAGCTGAAAGTTGCAGCATTACTTAGAAAACCCTATAAACAGATAATTCATTGAACACAGTTTATATGAATGTAGATATAAAATTTTATAGAACCGTACAGACAACACACCCACACATACGTATCTGAAACGCATAAAAAAACTGTCGCTAGAAAATGCAATAGAAATTTGACGAGCAATAAAAACTAAAAAGAAATTTCACAGCTAAATGTGTAGCAAAGCAAAATAGGGAGATTGACATTTTATAGTTACTAGCTTTGCGGAAGGATGAAATAAATGATTGCAATGAAAGATGAAATGACTGGTGAATAGAGTTAAAAGAGTATTTTTTGTTGCTATTGTGGCTGCTTTTTGTTTTTCCATTGCAGTTTTCTATGCATAAAAGTTAAATTCTGTGGAAAAATCTATTCATGTGCATTAAATGATGAAACCAAAAATGTTGCCAAGATAAATGCTGGTATTGAAAGAGTAAAGGCAAAAGATAACGAAGCGGATGAATGGCATCATGAATGAATGAATATTAACATGTTTAAGCTGACATTATATTCTTTTTGTTACGGTTTAGAAAGGTTTTTCTTTTTGGATTTGGTAGACAAGTTTTGTATTTTTGGTCGCCTGTGTAATGGTGGTTAGCAATGTGTTAAACTTAAATATCAAATATGCGTGTTCAAAAAATTTTGCTTGTAGCGAATTTTCATAAGAACTTTTTTTTAGTAGATATCAATTTAAATTATATTTCAAAATATATATCGTTTACATCACATTTTTATAGGGATTTCGATTTGAAATTACATAAAACAGCTGATTAAAACTCCAAAAAAATTAAATTACAAAACAATAATTATTTTTTTAATATGTAAATCTTAAATTAAAAAAGGATTTGAAGAGACTTTTTAAAATAGTCGCCCTTTAAATAGTTTGTAAGTTAAAATAATAGAAAATGCCATTTATAAGAAATGATATTTCATTTTAAAACTGGTCTATTTACTTTTCATTTATATCAAATGGCTTTTGTTATTTATATTTAAATGTTGTTTAAACAACTAAAAAATCAGTAAAAGATAACTGATAATTCATTTATTTTAAATTGTTGCCGTTTTTTTTGTTTGTGCCTACAATATGTATGTGTGTGTGTGTTTATAAAGTTCTTGTAATTTAAAGTAAAATAAATATAAACAAGCAATTTAAATAAAAAAACAAATAGGAATTTTTTTAATATTTTTTATTTTTTTTAAACAGACAGCAAACAAAGTATAAATTTGTAATAACTGTAACGGAAACCAATAAACCACAAATGTCCATATTGTGAATAAATTTTTATTGCATTTCGAAAAAATGAAACTGAAAAAATTCGGTAAATTACAGTAAATCATTTTGAACTAATGTATAAAAAAGTTAAAATAAATATTTCTTTGAAAAATATATTGGGTATACAAGTTAATAATGATGATTTTGACAACAGATGGCATAACTATCACATATGGTTTTGTGTCAATAATAGCATATATTTAGAGGGTAAACATCTGTCATTATAATTCAATATTCAATAGACGACAAAGTGTAAACGATGGTGAAAAAGTGTGAACGGTGGTTTGTGAACAATGGTTTGCGCTATTCAAAAGTGGTGATTTTGTGAGGCCGTTTTCAAGATTTAAGTCATTTGAACAACTGAATAATTTTACCTTGTGAATTGAAATGAAAAAAAAAAATTGAATATCATAACAACCGGGAAAATTCTGTTTGAAAATTTTAAAAAGTTTTCATAGAGGAATTGAAGTTTAAATTTCATTGTGAAAAGGTCGTAAATTTAAATTTAAAAAAAAATATAAAATTTTTTTGAGAGGATAGAACATTTTGTGAATTTGTATTATTACAATTCATCTCCTGGTGGGAATAAAAATTGTTTGCTATTCTCCAATAATGCGAGAACCCGCCACTTGGAGTTAAATATATTTGCCTGCAGCATAGTTTTGCGAACAACGTCCTAGAGGGCAACAGTCAAAGGACACGAATTACACAAGAGCTTTAATTTACGATGGAGTTCTTCACTATTAATCATAATCAGCCAATTTATATTCATCATTGAGATTCGATTAATACTGCAGCCACACCCGGTAGCTAATACGGAAATTATATATAATTTCGAAAACATTTTAAATTTAAACACCAAGCTACGTATGAAATTGGTATAATATCCATCTATATCTCAACAATCCATAACGACTTCATCAATTCTGTATAAGATATCGAATCCTATCACAAGAGTACTCAGTATCATACATATCCAATTTAGTTTTCGAAAAAAAATTTTAATAATTAATCAAATAACATCAAAATTTGACAGACATTTTTTTTATAATCCAAAATTACGTTTAGTTAATCGATTTTTTTTTTCTGTTGACATTTTAATTTTGAATTAATATATTTGATTTTCTTTTGTTGTGTTAAATTTCACTTAATCGGTTTTCAAAAATTTAGTGTCACATTCCCAACCAAACACAATAATATTATAGACAATTTTGAGTGTATATTGAATTTTAATCTTCGTCCCTAAAGCTGCCGACAATCGACATCAGGCCTGGAGTCGTCATGGGACTTAAAAGTTGAGTTTATATTTTATATTTCATATCACTCAACCCTTAAAACAAAACAAAAGTAAATTAAATATTAATCTTTCTATAACGTTCAATAAGACAATTTTAAATTTGATTTTGTTTTCCCGTTGAAATTAGGAATTTTTTTGTTTATGGTAAGCTTGCGGTTTTAAATATTAAGTTTTAATTACATACCATTTCATTTCATATTCTTCATAACATTCCATTTCAAATTCGTTATACCATTTCATTTCATATTATTTTATTTCCTTGTTTAAATATAATTTTTAATTGGTGTTATAAACTTGTTCTAACAGTAAATTAATGTTAAGATTTTTCTTCTGAATTTTACTTTTATTAAAAATTAATACTTAATTAAAATTAACACAAATACAAGTTAAAAGAAGTGTTTTATACACCCAAAGTAATTTTTAGTAATTAGTAAATATATTTTTTTTTGTTTGCGAGAAATTTATAATAATATAGTTGATATGTTTAAATTAAATAAATACGTTCAGGATTTCGTTATTGTTTAATAAAATATTAATTATAACATGGAATTTTAAACCTTTCCTTATAATGCCACGAAAATTTTAGACGAAGCAGATTATTTAGTAAATGGGTTATCTAAGTACTAGATTTGTAGACAACAGGTAGGATATGAAGAGGCCAATCCATCTAGGACCTCTTCCACTGAAATTATGTCTTTGTTTTTTTATTTTGTTTCTCTATTCTCATTATTATTTTTATGTTGCTTGTTTATTTTTTTTCTTTACGTCATTATTAGGTTATTAACTACCTATAATTTAAATTTATTATAACAGGCTGAAAACTACTTTGAAGTAGACAAGATTCCACCCCATTACCCTGAGCACGGCCGGATTGATAGGTAGCATGGTGTCCTGATAGGTGGTGAAAGAAATAGCAATGAGCCGTTACAATTTCGACACAGAAGACAAGGAGAGGCATGGTCAGCCGAAAAAGTTTAAAGATGAGGAATTGGAAGCATTACTCGCCGAAGATTGTTGTTAAACAAGCCATTTCCCTATGTTTAAAAGCATTGGGATTTATTGAAAAGCAAGGAAATTGGGTCGCATATGAATTGAAGTCGAAAGGCGATTTTGCATGTCGGAAATCCTGCTGAACCCTACAAAAAGAAGTCGTTATTGCATCTTATTTTTACTGGTGATGAAAAATGGATACCCCAAGCGCAAAAAGACATATGTAAAGCCCGGCCAACCAGCCAAATCATCGCCGAAACCGAATATTTATGGCGCCAAGGTAATGCTCTGTATTTTTTGCGATCAGAAGGGTATTTTTTATTATGAGCTGTTGAAATCGGGTCAGACGATCACAGGGGAACTGTGCAGACACGAGGCCATAATTTTCCATCATGACAAAGCTCGGCCACATGTTGCAAGACCAGTCAAAAACTAAAGGGTTTTTCAATAAGAGCGCTACAAAAGTTTTTTTAAATAAAACAAAAACGGTTTTGGATATCAATAAAATTCTTTATTCCTGTAAAAGTTCGTTCGATGCTACGGGCACGCTTGCAGAAGTCCAGACGCTGAACCCAATTTTCGACAGTTTTCAAGCATAAATCGGCCGATAATGCTGCAATTTCACGTTCGATTTTCGTACGAAGTTCATCGATCGTCGCTGGCTTGTTGGCATAGACCATAGACTTGACGTAGCCTCACAGGAAATAGTCTAAAGGCGTCAAATCGCACGACCGATGCGGCCAATCGACTGGACCATTTCGTGAGATAACACGTTCTCCAAACTTGGTTTCCAATAAATTGATTGTGACATTCGCTGTGTGGCTTGTGGTGTCGTCCTGTTGGAACCACATGTCCTCCAAGTCCATATCATCCAATTGGGGCCAAAAATATTCGATTATCATTGAACGGTAGCGATTCCCATTCACATTAACGTGCCGGTCTTGATCATCACGGAGGAAGTACGGTCCAATGACGCCGCCGACACATAAACCGCACCAAACCGTAATTTTTTCGGGATGCAATGATGACTCATGGAGTACGTGTGGATTGCTGTCTGACCAATAATGCATATTTTGTTTATTGACGAAGCCATTCAGCCAGAAATGAGCCTCATCGCTGAAAATTATTTTTCGATGAAAATCCGAATCATTTTAAAGTTGTTGCTCAGCCCAATTCACGAACATACGATGCTTCTGGTGGTCAAACGGCTTTAGTTCTTGCGTCAATTTGATCTTGTTAAGATGTAGGCCAAGATCTTTTCGCAAAATTCGCCACAACGACGTCACAGAGATGCCTAACGCTGGAGAATGACGTGTGAGAGACACATTTGGGCTTTCTTCAACTGAAGCCTCAGCGGCAGCAATATTCTCGACACTAAGGGCACTTCTTTGTCTCACCGGCATGGAAACATTTTGTACTGTGCCAGTGAATTCAAATAGACGCTCAATTGTTGATCTGCTAGGACGATTATGACGACCATAAATTGGACGTAGCGCTCTTAACGTTGAGGCTATTGACTCCGAATTTCGGAAGTAAATTTTAATAATTACGAC
This sequence comes from Eustalomyia histrio, assembly GCA_949748255.1. Classification (NCBI taxonomy): domain Eukaryota; kingdom Metazoa; phylum Arthropoda; class Insecta; order Diptera; family Anthomyiidae; genus Eustalomyia; species Eustalomyia histrio. The sequence continues at coordinate 32,534,127 of OX456525.1, read as the reverse complement.
TCGTTGTTGGCTCCTTACTGAAGAGAAATGGCAAACTCTACTAAAGAGAAATGTCAAAAGAGCGGCAATAAGGCGTCGTTTGCTGTCCCTGTCGCTCTACTTTTTTAGCGTCCCTATTGAAAAACCCTGTATTAAAAAAACAGTGGATGGGAAGTTTTTGCTCACCCGCTTTATAGCCCAGACCTTGCCCCTTCTAACTACTATTTGTTTTGATCGATGCAAAACATCCTTACTGGAATACGCTTCACATCAGAACAGGGTATCAGAAATTGGCTTGATTCATTCTTTATCTCAAAACCGGAGCAGTTCTTTTAGCGCGGAATCCATATGCTACCAGAAATATGGAAAAAGGTAGTAGCTAACGATAGGCAATACTTTGAACAATGGATCAATTCATTTTGTTATTATAGTAAATGCATTTTCCAGCAACATTATTAAATTGTATACCCAATATGTTCTTTTATTTTAAACTGAACTGAAAACTTTTTTATTAAACTACAAACAGTAAACAACTCAATAATTAGAGTGCGGAAAAAAATTTGTTGCTGAAAAAAGATGCCAAAATCGATTTTATATATTAAAGCAAAAACACGATTTCAGATGCTTTTGGACAAAGAGTTTCCGTGAAAATGTTTGTAATATAAAATTCAAAAAATAAAACAAAATCAAATGAAAACAAACCAATTTAGTGCTTACTGCAGACATTCTTTTCTTGTTTACCTGTTTACATCAATATTGACCAATTTCTTACTCTCATAGAATATTAAAAATATATTTTTAGTTTTTACGTTTTTTACGTTGTCAATCACAATTTAAACTTTTCGTCAAATTCCGAGTTGTATTCTACAAAGTTAATTCTACACTGATATTTAAAAATCTCTAAAGATTATTGAATTTTGTTTTGATTTCAAATTAGATTAAGATAAATTAGATTTAATTTTGTATGGGAAATTTATTTGAAATCCTCAATTTGTTAAGTGAGTTGAATCATAATGTCAAATTGCTATTAGATTAAGGCTAGTTTATGCCTTTTTTGTAGAGTAATTTTTATGGTGAATTCTGGAAGTCTTTTACCTCTGAGTTATGGACCCAAGGTTCTTGAACTATAAGTCGTCCTTGACCCGCAGGCTATTTGTTGTAGCAGATTAGTCTTCATAAATTTTAGCATTCCCATCATGATCGTCTGTTGATGTTAGGGGTTCCATTAGCTGCATCTAAACCAAACGCTCGGTGGCATTTTCAATGCTAATTCCGTCACAATTTCGATCATACTTAATCCCTTAATACTGGTTGGTTGAAAAGTTCCTGTGCTCACCAAGAGATGGCACTGCTAGCTCCAAACTTTTTTTTTCTCAAGTTGGTATAACTGTCCTGAGAACACATGCAAAGTTGCAAGTCGTTCTGTTAATTCTTTCTTTATTTACAAGCCATTTGAAGTCATTAGATTCTTTGTTTTGAAGGGTTTAAAAGCAAAGAAATTTATGAACAATTGTTAGAAGTATATAAGGAGTCCTCACCTTCAAAACGCACCGTTGAATTTTGAGCTGGTGAATTTAAGCGTGGTCGTACCAGTCTTGAAGACGATCCACGCGGAGGACGACCAAAAACTGCAACTACAGCAGAAATCATTGAGCAGGTACATAATATGGTTAGTGAAGATCCAAGTTTGACTAAGCGTGAAATTGCTAATGCCATAGGCATCTCAGATGAACGAGTACTCCATATTTTACATGAAGAACTACGTATGAAAAAACTGTTTGGAAAGTTAGTGCCGCACACATTAACAATTCAACAAAAACTGGATCCAGAACAAATTTCTCAGCGTAATTTGGAGCGTTTTAAGCCGAATAAAACCGACTTCTTGCGTCGTTTTATAACTATGGATGAGACTCGGATCTACCACCATGATCCTAAATTGAAACAAGAACGTTTACAGTGGACTGAAGCTGGTTGTTCAGCTCCAAAGAAGGTGAAGTCACAACGATCAGCAAAGAAGGTTATGGCATCAGTTTTTTGGGATGCAAAAGAATTTTGTTAATTGATTATCTTCAGAAAGGTTAAACAATCAACTCTGAATATTACTGCAGCCTTTTGGATCAGCTGGATGAAAAAATTCGTGAGAAAAGACCTGGTTTAAAGAAGAAAAAAATATCATTTTTCATCAAGACAATGCACCTGCTTACAAAAGTGTTTTGACGATGGCTAAATTCAAAGAATTAAAGTACGAATTGCTTGAACATCCACCGTATTCGCCAGATTTGGCTGCCAGTGACTACTATCTCTTCAGAAATCTCAAACAATTCCTTCGTGGAAAGCATTTTTCGTCGAAAGAAGAGGCCATAGCAGCCGTAGACGGTTATTTTGCAGAGCTTCCGGAAAACCATTATAAGGATGGGATAAAATTATTGGAAGATCATTGGAACAAGTGTATTGAGCTTCTAGGAGATTATATTGAATAAAAAAATATATTTCGTAACAAAAACAGTATTCTTTCATTTAGAGCGCAGGAACTTTTCAACCAACCTGTATATTGCTGAATCTAATTTGATCTAATTTTGAAATTCCCAAATATACTGCTGGAGTTAGTTTGCTCTGCAACATTTTTGGATCAATAAAATCAGTTAGATATACAGCAAATATTCAAGAATATCAAATTAGGCAAGAACATTTTGAACGCCTTCATTTCAAGAGCAGAGATATACACGACCTTGTACGATTCCAAGCATGGGGAATCTTTTTTTCTACACAAATTCGGTAGACATCAAATCAATTTATTACAACGAAGATATTTTATGTGTATATTTAATTTTCTCTATTAAACCGACACAATTTCAAGTAGTTCGTACAAAGTTTTTTTTTTATGAGTGTACTATTGCAACCACCCGTCATGTTTAACAATATTCCTCTAGATATAAAAGATGAGCTGACAAATACTTTTTCCTCGTTTGATTTAAAGGAATAGCATATTGACAATATATCGTTTGCAATAAATCTTGTTGACGCTATTTAATACAAACAAACACCAGCTTAATGTTGTTGCAACAACATGCATATTTGTAAACAGTAGAAGTTGAAGTTGTTAGTCATGTTGTTCGACTTTATGTTTAAAGACCGTTAACATGTGGTGGTTGTTTTGTATTGGCATGGGTATGATATGGTAGGCCAGAGTTGCCAAACAAAACAAATAAAATTATTTACAAATAAATATAGAGGATAAAAATTATATTTAAAGGGATAAAATGAGTTTCAAATTATTCGACATTTTTTTTAACTTTTTATTACTTTGAAAATGTTTTCATTGGAAATATCTTCATAATATCTATCATTTGATACCCAATTTGTATATATTTATTAAAAATTCAAAAAACGGCGTAATACCTTACTTCAATTTTAAATACTTAGACTTGACATTGGGCCGTTGAAAACATACATATGCTTACTTTTTTCATCTCCTGTGATAACTCACTTTATGGCAGACCTTCCTGGTTAGTTAAAAATAACTTTTAATAGTGTACTCTAATTCCAATTAAAAATTTTCATTTTGATAACAAATTGTTGATGTGGCATCACTTTTATTGTGTAGCATCGATACAAGTTATATTCTAAAAACAAGTAAGAGCGGCTAAATTCGGCTATGCCGAATCTTATATACCCTTCACCATGGTATTCTGAAGGAGATGAATACATCGTTGGAATCTACTACCTCATAGCTCTCCACAAACAAGCGGTATCCCCATTTATTTTTTCTTAAATGTCCAAAAATTTTAATCCAAAATAATATGTCATGTAAAATCTCAAATTTATATTTTTCCATATGTTTCAGGGCTTTTCTTGTCAAATTTGGCATTTTCTAGGCAAAAAAAAGTTGGCGACACTACTATTTATTTTTTATTTATATCATTCACAATAGTTGTGAAACGTATTTAACCTACGTATTTATCTTCACACTCTTATTAAACAAAGGGATTTTACTGGAAAAATTAGAGGTAGTCCTGGTTTTTTGCTAATATCTCAGCCATTTATTAACCGATCTGTCTGATTTTTAATAGCAAACAGAAATGGATCACATGTAACAGAAATAAAAAAGAATCAAGTCCTCATCATGTCTGGGTTCTTCGGAAAACCCATTTCAACACACAGACGGACAGACGGACAGACGGACAGACGGACAGACGGACAGACGGACAGACGGACAGACGGACATCGTTAAATCAACTTCGCTCTTCATATGGACCCAGAATATATATACTTTATAGGGTCTAAGATCAATATTGTAGAAATTACAAACGGAATGACAAACTTATATATACCCTTCCACCTATGGTGAAGGGTATAATAAACAAATACAAACCAGCAACATAAAAATTACCAGTTTTTATGTCAATTTTACTGGACATTTGATGACTAAACATTGCCAAATACTTTGACACCACAACATTGTATTAAATGAAGTCTTGTTGTACCATTTATAGTTTGTTATACCTACCCCAACTGATGGTTTTTACTGCTGTTGTTTTGTCGGTTTTGTACTATCATTTATTGTATAAACCTAAAGTCCCATTAATCAATTTCAAAACTTTGCTAAAGCAAAATAAAAAATAACAAAAACAAAAAGGATGTAAAATTTGCTATAAAGTTTATTGAAAATAATACCAAATGGAAACTCAGCAATAACAAAATAGTGCTGCCAAAATACGGTTACTATTCAATGCATATCGTAATATTTTTAATATGAATACTCGATACACTTAATGATTTTAAAGTTTAAAATTTATTACAGTTTTTTTATTAAAATTATTGGATTAATTGGATTAATCACTGATAACTATAACTTAAAAATATGTTTTTAAATTGAACAATTCAACTTTTCCCTTCAAACTTATAAAGCTAGTTTCAAAATACCTGGGTACAGCACTCTGCCGAGTGAATTTTGTTCCTTTTTCATTCGCACTTACATATTTTTTTTATTTATTGAAATATTCAAGAACCAAGACCTCTGGGCCATACAGGGTGGCGCAAAAATAACCTTCCGATGTTTTTTGGCTGTATTTAAAAAAAAATTAAAAACTTTGATTCTTCTTGTTGATTATTTTTATTTGGTCTTTTAATTTTTTTTAACATCAAGTCGAGAATATGATGTCATGTAAATGGCCGCCGCCATAGTTGATTGTCATTTGAGCCCTTTTTATGGCATTTTCCATCACTTTGGCCAAAACTTCCGGCGATAGGTCCTCACATTCTTGACGAATATTGTCTTTAAGAGCTGCAAGAGTCTGAGGCTTGTTGACATAAACCCGCGACTTCAAAAAGCCCCACAAAAAGAAGTCTGGAGCGGTCAAATCAGGCGATCTTGCTGGCCAGTGCAAATCGCCAAAACGGGAGATTAGGCGCCCGGGAAATGCATCCTTCATCATATCGGTTGTGGCATGTGCAGTTTGTGGCGTTGCACCGTCCTGTTGAAATCATATGTTTTCCAATCCCAATTCATCAAGTTGCGGCAAAAAGAACTCGTTGATCATTGCTCTGTAGCGCTCACCATTCACAGTAACCGTTTGGCCCGCGACGTCTTCGAAGAAAAAAGGTCCGATGACTCCTCCAGCGAAAACAGCACACCATACAGTGACTTTGAGCGGGTGTAATGGCTCTTCGTGTGTTACACGCGGATTTTCTGTGCCCCAGAAGCGTAAATTTTGCTTATTTACGTACCCGCTAAGATGGAAATGGGCCTCATCACTCATGATTATTTTTGATGAAAAATCTTCTTCATTATTGCTCAAATAAATAGTCACCAATATTCCGCGTTCTGGAGCAGTGTAGCGTAACATTGTTTATTAACGTGTATTTCGCATGTGTTTACTACACAAATGTCAAAACAGAACTGACATTAGGGGCCAATCGCAAAATTTATAGCATTTTCTGATAGGAGGATTATTTTGCGCCACCTTGATGATTTGTATACTACACTCCACTCTGCAGCATTGGGAATTAAGCTTAACTTTTGACTTTTTCTTCCAGCTGAGTTGTATTTTTAGGCTGAGTTTTTAAGCTTAGTCGCATATATTTATTTGTTTTTCCCCCAAAATGCAACTGCAAAAATATCGGGTAGTTACTTTTAAGTATCGAGTACTCAAAAAAAAAATGGTCAAATATCCGATAATTGGTTTTACCAACAATACAGCAAACAATAACTTTTAAAACTGTATGTTATACGATATTGCATAGTTCGTCAGGGCTTGTTTAAACAAGCAGAAATAAGAAGAACATAATATAAGCAAAAACTTGAAATTTTATTGGTTTTCGTTTATTAAAACCGATCAAACAAATGATTAAATTAATCAAAGTTGTTGCCACTAATCAATAGGAAAAAGGAAAAGACTTTAGAGATGAAATCAATATGAAACTAAAATAATGTGAAATTATTGTTACATAAAAATGGGAAATGGAAAGTTGCAAAAATATGTTCAAATCAATAAATGAACATTACATTCCCTGTGTTTTGTTTTTCAATTACATTCAGGTTCCATTTTGTTTCACTCGATTAGAGGTCTTATTTTCACCCATTCCCCTTTTCTTTCCTCTTGTCTAGTGTTTCAATATTACTCTTTCCTGTTCCATTCCATTTGAGATTCATTCCATTTCGTTTCCAAATTTCCTTAAAGTTTTAGTTTCTACTCAAGGCGGTTTGAGCAGTCCGTTTACGAAGGCATTTTTTCGCATTTTCAATCCTTTTTTAATACGTTCCTGGCGAAAATTCCAAAAAGCATCATATCTGTGAATTATCCTATACATATTTTAAATTTCAGGTGTCTAGCCAAAGCAGTTCAAGCAGGCCCATGAGGCCTGTGTTCCTGGGAAAAAGTCCAAGAAGTGGTCCTCCATTGTTTATGGAAGACATATTTTATATTTCAGGTCTCTAGCCATAACGCACAATGTTGACCCCTAAGGGGAAGACTTTCCACTTTTAAATCCTTATTTTTATCACATACCTTAAGTAGCGGAGGCAAGTTGTTGTCATACTGCAAAATTACTTTTAAATTCACTGTTATACAATTTCTACAACTTGTTGTTGGGAAATAATTTTTAAGGTCAAGCATGTATTTTTGAGCAGACTAAATTAGAGAGATTGATGTTATCTTTTTAAACAACAAAATTATCATTTACAGTAAGAAAAAGTATAAAAAAGGCTCTGAAGTGCTTTTTTACAGGAAGAATAAGAAAAATTTTGATTGAAAAATTTAAAAGACACAAGAAAAACACCAGGCTGCCGGAGGATCATACCATCCAAGAACTCGTCAGTGGTTAGTCCATTGACCCCCAGAAGTTAATTTCTTAATAATTGTAAATTTTAGCATTTGGTACACCCAGAGAAAAGATTGGTTGCAATTCGATCAAAATCATTAACATTTATATGTAAGAATTTTTTTTTTTTTTTTTTGGAATAACCTATAATCTAAAAATATGGCATTGGGAATTAAAAAGAGGGAAAAGGAACCACAGAAGTATACTATTTTACAATTATTGATATTTCCAATTAACTTTACGAATAAAATTTGTTTAGAAATTGCGTACAATGGAAGCAACCATTTATTTAGTGAACGTACTAGCAAATTAGCACAATCTATCAAATTTATTAAAAAAAATTGGATATAAATTTCAGATGAATCAATTGAATTGTGGATTGTATTGGGTATAGAAGCGACTAACGATTGGTATTTGTAAGTGAATTTTCTGCTATATTTATTTAACTAAAAAATTATTTAAATTCACAATTAGTCATCAAAATTTATAAGTATTTGTAGGCTAGTAGGAAGAGAGCTAGCCTAGTCCTCATAATTTCCGAGTTCAAATTCCGGTAAAGGCAAACATTAAAAAAAATTTTTTTTTTTAATTAAAATATAATATTAAAATATTTAATAACAAATATATCAAAAAAATTCAATTATTATTGTGGTGCAGTAAGTAAGAGTGTGAATTATGAAACTGAATGCGCAGGTTCGATACCGGAAAAATTTAAAAATAAAATTTTCCTTACAATAAAATTTTGTGAAACGTAATAATATTTATGTGGATTATAAATATTAAATAAGACAACTGAATATTGGCTTTCACAACTAAAAATATAATTTAATATAAAGATAGTTGCCAGAATTCGCTTGGCAACAAATTCGGTGGCCACAACTGATACTGTTTTCTGGGTGTATAAAATATTTAGTATACGATATAAAGGGTGTCCCAAGAAGAACGCAATTTTTAAATTTTAAATAAAACACAAATATTTAAAAAAAAAATCGTGAAACTTTATTATATCGTAAAGTAGACAGAATGAGGCTATGTATGGAACAATATATCGTGCAGATGGCCGCCGCGGCTTTGCTGGCATGCACGCGATCTTTTAATGAAATTTTCAATGACCGTTTTGCATGAATGCTGCGGTATTTCATTAATGCAGCGTCCAATTTCCTCTTTCAAGGCTTGAGTCGTCGTCGGCTTATCCGCGTAAACCATCGACTTCAAAAAACCCCAAAGAAAAAAATCTAATGGTGTTAAATCGCACGATCTAGGCGGCCAATTCTGATCTCCAAAACGCGAAATAACACGACCGGGAAATGACTGATGCAGCAATTGAATTGTTTCTCTGGCTGTATGATATGTGGCGCCGTCTTGTTGGAACCACATGCCCTCCACATTCATTACTTCAATTCTAGGCAAGAAAAAACTGGTTATCATTTCACGATACCGAACACCATTGACTGTTTGCGCTTGACCTGCCTCATTTTCATAAAAAAAAGGTCCAATGATTCCTCCAGCCCAAAAACCACACCACACAGTGACACGTTGAGGATACATTTGCTTCTCGTGAATCACTCGAGGATTTTCCTCAACCCAAATGCGACAATTCTGCCTATTGACGAAGCCATCAAGATGAAAATGGGCCTCGTCACTGAAGATGATTTTATCGGCAAAATCAGCATTTTCATGTTGTCTCTCCAATATCCAATTAACGAACTCCCTTCGCTGTCCATGGTTAGCTGGCTTCAGTTCCTAAGTCAATTGAACTTTGGATGCATGAAGATGCAGATCTTTCGTCAAAATTCGCTGCAAAGTGGATTTGGAGACACCAATTTGCTGAGCTCAGTGTCGAATTGAGGTGGATGGAGTTTGAGCGACATCATCACGTACAGCTGCGACATTTTCGGTCGATCGACCTGGTCGATGGCGCGTTGTTGTCTTTACATCACTAACAGATCCAGTTTCGGCAAATTTATCCATTAATCTCTTTACAGTTGACTCTTTTGGAGCATTATTGTGACCCCAAATTGATCGCAATTTGCGAACTGTAGCCACAAAACTTTCACCATTTTGGTAAAACAATTTCACAATGAGAATCCGTTGTTCATTCGTGTAGCGCTCCATTTTTACTAACCTCGTACCTTCTACTAGCAAACAATAACAGTTGTTTAAATGTCAAACAATGACACTTCGAATGTTGCCAGATTTAAAAATTACGTTCGTCTTGGGACACCCTTTATTAGAACCTACACCCAGAAACAGTATTTTTGGTTGCGAAAGCCAATATTCAGTTGTACAATTTGATATTTATATTCCACAGAAATATTATTACGTTCCACAAAATTTTATTAAAAAAATATTTTTAATTTTTTCCGGTATCGAACCTGGCCAATCACTCTTTGCTTACTGCACCACAACTAACTTCAATTGTATTTGATATATTTGCCATTTTAACATTTTAATGTTTTATTTGAATTAACAAAAATATTTTTTAAATGTTTGCCTTTTCCGGGCAGTGTAATTAATAATGAGTAATTAATAATGTACAATTGGTTGCAAATATATTACTTAAAGTACTGTCTATCGCTGGGCATATCTTTTTACCATCCCTCGGCCACTTTTCGGATACCAGCTGGGAAGAACAACTTGTCTTTTGAGGCATTCCAAATATCGACACATTTTTTGCATTGTTTATATGAATTGAACTTCTACTGCGACAGACCTTGTGTCAACGACCAGAAAGAACAAGTAGTAGAAGTAGCGATGTCTGAAGAATACGGCGGGTGGGGAAGGACTTACCATTTCAGTGTTTCCAAGTAGGTTTTTACTAGCCTTGCAACATATGGCCGAGCGTAGTAATACCGGAAAATTACTTTGCCGTCCCTTTCTTCGTATTTAATGCGCGGCTCAAACGCACAATTCGGTTTAAGCAGCTCGTAGTAGATCACACTGCCCTGGTCCCACCAAATACAGAGTATAAGTTTAATGCCATGAATATTCGGCTTTGGGAAGGATTTTGATAGCTGTCCGTGGCGCTTTGATTTGTCGTAATTGATCCACTTTTCCCCACCAGTTACAATACGATTTAAAAATTACTTCCTTTTTTGGCGTTCGAGGAGCTGTTCACAAGCAAAAAATTACCTTTTTAAGTTGCACGGCTTAAAATCCTATGACACCCAGTTTTCTTGCTATTTGAGTCAATCCCAAACCCAGAAAACAGATTCGTGCTGACAACCAAATTTGTAGCCAATCTAATGGTTCAGTTGCAGCAACCGAGGTTATTGCTTGTGACTAACGAATTGTTATTGAGGAAATCGAAAAATTTGGTTACCAAATACGGAACCATTCGATTGGCTAAAAATTCAGTTGTCAGCATGAGTATGTTTTCTCTGTGCCTAAAAGCTGTTTGTTGACTATCGAGTCGTGCACTCCCAATGATTCTGTCAACTGCTGAAGCGTTTGACATTCGTCAATTCTTCATCTTAAAACTTTTTGGTTTAAACCAGCCGTTTCTTGTCTTCGTGCTTAAAATCACCATTTGAAGTGCGACCAAACCACCTTTAACAAGTTTCTTCAGATAGAGCATGCTCGCCGTAAACTTCCAGTAAGTTTATATAACTCTTATAAGTAATGAAGAATTACTCCCCACAAAAACACTTTATCTGGTACGAAATTCGACATGTTTGAGGCGAATGACACCTCAACGCTCATTCACATTAGGTTTAAAGCGGCAAGACATTAGGAAGTAAAATATTTATTCACATACCGCCTATGGCGGCTTCTTGTGTGAAATGCCCACTAATATCCACAATATGTATCAAAATAATCTGAGTTTTGTTTATTGGAACTCAATAAAAATAAACTAATTCAAATTATTATTTTTTCAAATTCGCTGATAGGTATTTCATAAAACAAACATCTTAAATTTTAAGAATTTAGATTATAATCAAAAATATTTAATTATAATTTTCTAAACATGCTAAATATTTTTTATAAAAAAAACAATTGTAGTCAAAAAAGAAAACTTGATACAATTCTAGATTTTTTATTGCTTTTTTGTAGAAAAAATTCAACTTGAAATCCCACAACACTATAAGAACATAAATACTTAAAAATTTGTATTTGAAAAAAAAAAACATACATAAATATTGTTATAAATAAAAATACCTTGTGAAACATTTAGATCAACAAGTTTACTTGAAGGATTATTATCGTCCCTATTTGTTGCTCCCAACATTCGTCTTTTCACTCTTCCACTATATTCCAACACAAGCGATTGCAGCAGCAGCAACTAAATTTTAAGCCGCTTAATATAGTATGTCAACTATTTTTTCCATAATGCCCCGCTTTTGTTGGATTCACATACATAATACAATAGGTATATTATAATTTTTTTTTTTGGCATCATTTGAAAAGATATTTAGTGGAAGAGAAAAGGGATATATGGATGGTATGGTGTCCCAAAAAAAGTAAAGACCTTTATACAGGTTTTTATTTTTTTCTCTTAAGTATTATCTAGTTGTTGTAGTATGGATAAAAATAAAGAGAAGACAAAACAATTATTTTTTTATTATAAAAAACAAACATGACATTAAAATGATTAAGGATTGAAAGCAAATATTAGGAAATTTTTTTAAGAATTGATTAACTTTTTTGCACATAATCCCTTGTAAAGTTTCAAAAGGTAAATCAGCAAGTATGTACTTTCTTCTTACAAACAAATTCTATTACTCTGCCATAAATTTTGTTTATTTTCTGCAAACTCCAAATTTTTAGCTGTTAAAAGTGAATAATGATCTCAAAATATGAATTTACTAAGTAATTCAATAGGTTTTGTATGCAATATTCTTTAAAAGTCATTAGGTTTTTTGAAAAAACGATGCAAAAAACGATATTACAATTAGTCATATGTTCCCTTTAACATAAAACAAAAATTTCAATGCATCGTAATTTGGAATTTTTATACCCTCCACCATATATGGTGAGGGTATATATCAGTTTGTCATTCCGTTTGTAACATGTCGAAATATAGGTTTAAGACCCCATAAAGTATATATATTCGTGATCCTTATGCAATTTTAAGTCGATTTAGCGATGTCCGTCTGTCTGTCCGTCTGTCTGTCTGTTGAAATGGCGATCACGACGCGAAGACGCAAGCGGGGGTGCCTATTTTTACCCAGATTATTGAACATCCTCCCGAGCAGTTTGGTATTTAAAATGAGCAAAATCGGTTCAGCGGTTCAAAAGTTATGAGTGAAAATGTGAAGATACCTCTAAATTTTCCATACAAATTTGTACAATTTTTCTGTACCTATTTTTTTTCTGTTAAGTAAGTAAAAATGTTATTAAGTCTTCTTATTGTTCGATTACATTTATTGTCTTACATACTATGAGAATAATAACATTCTTAGAGCTATATGTGTGTTACTGTAATAACTAAGTTAACGTAAAAATCAACAATGTTAAGGTCGCTAACAGAGCAGACCTCTGTAAATAACATTGCTAAAACTAAATAAATAACATTACTAAAACTAAATAACAAAAGTTCGTTACATAAATTGACAAAACATATTCATATTACAGTTCATGCAAAATTTAGTATATACGTATATCATCTTCAGCCCCTATGGTGGAGGGTATTCAAAGATTCGGCACTGCCGAATTTAGCCCTTTTTTACTTGTTTCCTTAGAAGACGATTTTTTTAGTACAATAAAAAAAATAAGTTAGTAGAAAAATTAGCAAAAGACTTTGTAAATCAAGTACACTAGTTTTCAGCATTTTTTTTGCTGAAATTATATTATGAAGACAGAAAGTAAGTAATTAAGATAATTTTCTTTTTACTTTATTTATAATTATTTTTATATTTTCCATTAAACCCTATTGAGAATGCGGGAGTCCGGATGATTTTATATTTTATAAAGTTCTGTAAATAATTCTAGGTCTTAATTTTTAGCAACTGAATTAAATAAAATATAAATCAGCTATTTTTCTGCAAGCACCCTTTCCTCTGCTGACAAATATATTGCTTAACATTTTTCGCTGAGTTTTTTTATTTATTTATTTTTTTTTTTTGTTAGTGTATATTTATATTCAAATGTTTGTGTATTCAGTACAATAGCAAACATTTGTTAAATGAGATATGTGAAATATAAATCTTTATGCAAATGTCTATCTTTTGTACAAAACAACTTACAGTCCTTTATGGTTTGGGGTAAAAGTGGTTACTTAAACTGTATTTGAAAATATTTAATGATTTTATAGTATGTGTTTATATAGTAGTATATATATACGTACATACATATATATTACCAAATACAAGGATTATACAATAGGTATATATAAATTTTTATTCCTTTTGAGGTATGGTTAAAATGACAAAAATGGAGATACAAAAATTAAATATTCAAATATTAACATAAATTAATGAAATAAATAATTCAAAAATGATTAAATAATTTTTATGGATATGAATTTTTTAATTTTTATATACCTTTCAATTTCATAATGCACGCAGAGAAAAGACATAATTGGAGCAAACACATTCGAAGAGTATCATATATTTTTGGGTTTATGATTGTACCAACCATAGTCGTATAATAATATAGTTTTCATATTATGATAAAAAAAATAACCATAATTTTACCATAATATCGAAACTAATAATAAGTTCTTTTCCCAAAGATAAAAAATTAGTATTAAGGACTTCTTTAAGAAAACTTCTTTGATTTTAGGACCTTATTTTAAGAAAAATGCAAGAAAAAATAAAATTTAATTCTAAGGACTTTTTTAAGATTTTTTTTGATAAAATATATCTACGAG